>CM059996.1:49775590-50168090 GCA_030463065.1 Aphidoletes aphidimyza
GTTAAATTTTGAGCACAATTCATCGAGCCGTTTCCGAGATCGTCGGTCACTTGTCAAAATTGTTCTGAAAGTTCAAAAATTCCATTTTTCTTTGTAAAGTAGCACAAATATTTCGGAAAATATGGAAGTTGGATCTCGAGAACGAACCGATAGATTCATTTCAAATTTTAACCGTAGCTTAAGATTCATCAAACAGAGATGCTGTTAAATTTTGAGCACAATTCATCGAGCCGTTTCCGAGATCGTCGGTCACTTGTCAAAATTGTTCTGAAAGTTCAAAAATTCCATTTTTCTCTGTAAAGTAGCACAAATATTTCGGAAAATATGGAAGTTGGATCTCGAGAACGAACCGATAGATTCATTTCAAATTTTAACCGTAGCTTAAGATTCATCAAACAGAGATGCTGTTAAATTTTGAGCACAATTCATCGAGCCGTTTCCGAGATCGTCGGTCACTTGTCAAAATTGCTCTGAAAGTTCAAAAATTCCATTTTTCTCTGTAAAGTAGCACAAATATTTCGGAAAATATGGAAGTTGGATCTCGAGAACGAACCGATAGATTCATTTCAAATTTTAACCGTAGCTTAAGATTCATCAAACAGAGATGCTGTTAAATTTTGAGCACAATTCATCGAGCCGTTTCCGAGATCGTCGGTCACTTGTCAAAATTGCTCTGAAAGTTCAAAAATTCCATTTTTCTCTGTAAAGTAGCACAAATATTTCGGAAAATATGGAAGTTGGATCTCGAGAACGAACCGATAGATTCATTTCAAATTTTAACCGTAGCTTAAGATTCATCAAACAGAGATGCTGTTAAATTTTGAGCACAATTCATCAAGCCGTTTCCGAGATCGTCGGTCACTTGTCAAAATTGCTCTGAAAGTTCAAAAATTCCATTTTTCTCTGTAAAGTAGCACAAATATTTCGGAAAATATGGAAGTTGGATCTCGAGAACGAACCGATAGATTCATTTCAAATTTTAACCGTAGCTTAAGATTCATCAAACAGAGATGCTGTTAAATTTTGAGCACAATTCATTGAGCCGTTTCCGAGATCGTCGGTCACTTGTCAAAATTGCTCTGAAAGTTCAAAAATTCCATTTTTCTCTGTAAAGTAGCACAAATATTTCGGAAAATATGGAAGTTGGATCTCGAGAACGAACCGATAGATTCATTTCAAATTTTAACCGTAGCTTAAGATTCATCAAACAGAGATGCTGTTAAATTTTGAGCACAATTCATTGAGCCGTTTCCGAGATCGTCGGTCACTTGTCAAAATTGCTCTGAAAGTTCAAAAATTCCATTTTTCTCTGTAAAGTAGCACAAATATTTCGGAAAATATGGAAGTTGGATCTCGAGAACGAACCGATAGATTCATTTCAAATTTGAACCGTAGCTTAAGATTCATCAAACAGAGATGCTGTTAAATTTTGAGCACAATTCATTGAGCCGTTTCCGAGATCGTCGGTCACTTGTCAAAATTGCTCTGAAAGTTCAAAAATTCCATTTTTCTCTGTAAAGTAGCACAAATATTTCGGAAAATATGGAAGTTGGATCTCGAGAACGAACCGATAGATTCATTTCAAATTTTAACCGTAGCTTAAGATTCATCAAACAGAGATGCTGTTAAATTTTGAGCACAATTCATCGAGCCGTTTCCGAGATCGTCGGTCACTTGTCAAAATTGCTCTGAAAGTTCAAAAATTCCATTTTTCTCTGTAAAGTAGCACAAATATTTCGGAAAATATGGAAGTTGGATCTCGAGAACGAACCGATAGATTCATTTCAAATTTGAACCGTAGCTTAAGATTCATCAAACAGAGATGCTGTTAAATTTTGAGCACAATTCATCGAGCCGTTTCCGAGATCGTCGGTCACTTGTCAAAATTGCTCTGAAAGTTCAAAAATTCCATTTTTCTCTGTAAAGTAGCACAAATATTTCGGAAAATATGGAAGTTGGATCTCGAGAACGAACCGATAGATTCATTTCAAATTTGAACCGTAGCTTAAGATTCATCAAACAGAGATGCTGTTAAATTTTGAGCACAATTCATCGAGCCGTTTCCGAGATCGTCGGTCACTTGTCAAAATTGCTCTGAAAGTTCAAAAATTCCATTTTTCTCTGTAAAGTAGCACAAATATTTCGGAAAATATGGAAGTTGGATCTCGAGAACGAACCGATAGATTCATTTCAAATTTTAACCGTAGCTTAAGATTCATCAAACAGAGATGCTGTTAAATTTTGAGCACAATTCATCGAGCCGTTTCCGAGATCGTCGGTCACTTGTCAAAATTGCTCTGAAAGTTCAAAAATTCCATTTTTCTCTGTAAAGTAGCACAAATATTTCGGAAAATATGGAAGTTGGATCTCGAGAACGAACCGATAGATTCATTTCAAATTTTAACCGTAGCTTAAGATTCATCAAACAGAGATGCTGTTAAATTTTGAGCACAATTCATCGAGCCGTTTCCGAGATCGTCGGTCACTTGTCAAAATTGCTCTGAAAGTTCAAAAATTCCATTTTTCTCTGTAAAGTAGCACAAATATTTCGGAAAATATGGAAGTTGGATCTCGAGAACGAACCGATAGATTCGTTTCAAATTTTAACCGTAGCTTAAGATTCATCAAACAGAGATGCTGTTAAATTTTGAGCACAATTCATCGAGCCGTTTCCGAGATCGTCGGTCACTTGTCAAAATTGCTCTGAAAGTTCAAAAATTCCATTTTTCTCTGTAAAGTAGCACAAATATTTCGGAAAATATGGAAGTTGGATCTCGAGAACGAACCGATAGATTCATTTCAAATTTTAACCGTAGCTTAAGATTCATCAAACAGAGATGCTGTTAAATTTTGAGCACAATTCATCGAGCCGTTTCCGAGATCGTCGGTCACTTGTCAAAATTGCTCTGAAAGTTCAAAAATTCCATTTTTCTCTGTAAAGTAGCACAAATATTTCGGAAAATATGGAAGTTGGATCTCGAGAACGAACCGATAGATTCATTTCAAATTTGAACCGTAGCTTAAGATTCATCAAACAGAGATGCTGTTAAATTTTGAGCACAATTCATCAAGCCGTTTCCGAGATCGTCAGTCACTTGTCAAAATTGCTCTGAAAGTTCAAAAATTCCATTTTTCTCTGTAAAGTAGCACAAATATTTCGGAAAATATGGAAGTTGGATCTCGAGAACGAACCGATAGATTCATTTCAAATTTTAACCGTAGCTTAAGATTCATCAAACAGAGATGCTGTTAAATTTTGAGCACAATTCATCAAGCCGTTTCCGAGATCGTCGGTCACTTGTCAAAATTGCTCTGAAAGTTCAAAAATTCCATTTTTCTCTGTAAAGTAGCACAAATATTTCGGAAAATATGGAAGTTGGATCTCGAGAACGAACCGATAGATTCATTTCAAATTTTAACCGTAGCTTAAGATTCATCAAACAGAGATGCTGTTAAATTTTGAGCACAATTCATCGAGCCGTTTCCGAGATCGTCGGTCACTTGTCAAAATTGCTCTGAAAGTTCAAAAATTCCATTTTTCTCTGTAAAGTAGCACAAATATTTCGGAAAATATGGAAGTTGGATCTCGAGAACGAACCGATAGATTCATTTCAAATTTTAACCGTAGCTTAAGATTCATCAAACAGAGATGCTGTTAAATTTTGAGCACAATTCATCGAGCCGTTTCCGAGATCGTCGGTCACTTGTCAAAATTGCTCTGAAAGTTCAAAAATTCCATTTTTCTCTGTAAAGTAGCACAAATATTTCGGAAAATATGGAAGTTGGATCTCGAGAACGAACCGATAGATTCATTTCAAATTTTAACCGTAGCTTAAGATTCATCAAACAGAGATGCTGTTAAATTTTGAGCACAATTCATCGAGCCGTTTCCGAGATCGTCGGTCACTTGTCAAAATTGCTCTGAAAGTTCAAAAATTCCATTTTTCTCTGTAAAGTAGCACAAATATTTCGGAAAATATGGAAGTTGGATCTCGAGAACGAACCGATAGATTCATTTCAAATTTTAACCGTAGCTTAAGATTCATCAAACAGAGATGCTGTTAAATTTTGAGCACAATTCATCGAGCCGTTTCCGAGATCGTCGGTCACTTGTCAAAATTGCTCTGAAAGTTCAAAAATTCCATTTTTCTCTGTAAAGTAGCACAAATATTTCGGAAAATATGGAAGTTGGATCTCGAGAACGAACCGATAGATTCATTTCAAATTTTAACCGTAGCTTAAGATTCATCAAACAGAGATGCTGTTGAATTTTGAGCACAATTCATCGAGCCGTTTCCGAGATCGTCGGTCACTTGTCAAAATTGCTCTGAAAATTCAAAAATTCCATTTTTCTCTGTAAAGTAGCACAAATATTTCGGAAAATATGGAAGTTGGATCTCGAGAACGAACCGATAGATTCATTTCAAATTTTAACCGTAGCTTAAGATTCATCAAACAGAGATGCTGTTAAATTTTGAGCACAATTCATCGAGCCGTTTCCGAGATCGTCGGTCACTTGTCAAAATTGCTCTGAAAGTTCAAAAATTCCATTTTTCTCTGTAAAGTAGCACAAATATTTCGGAAAATATGGAAGTTGGATCTCGAGAACGAACCGATAGATTCATTTCAAATTTTAACCGTAGCTTAAGATTCATCAAACAGAGATGCTGTTAAATTTTGAGCACAATTCATCGAGCCGTTTCCGAGATCGTCGGTCACTTGTCAAAATTGCTCTGAAAGTTCAAAAATTCCATTTTTCTCTGTAAAGTAGCACAAATATTTCGGAAAATATGGAAGTTGGATCTCGAGAACGAACCGATAGATTCATTTCAAATTTTAACCGTAGCTTAAGATTCATCAAACAGAGATGCTGTTAAATTTTGAGCACAATTCATCGAGCCGTTTCCGAGATCGTCGGTCACTTGTCAAAATTGCTCTGAAAGTTCAAAAATTCCATTTTTCTCTGTAAAGTAGCACAAATATTTCGGAAAATATGGAAGTTGGATCTCGAGAACGAACCGATAGATTCATTTCAAATTTTAACCGTAGCTTGAGATTCATCAAACAGAGATGCTGTTAAATTTTGAGCACAATTCATCGAGCCGTTTCCGAGATCGTCGGTCACTTGTCAAAATTGCTCTGAAAGTTCAAAAATTCCATTTTTCTCTGTAAAGTAGCACAAATATTTCGGAAAATATGGAAGTTGGATCTCGAGAACGAACCGATAGATTCATTTCAAATTTTAACCGTAGCTTAAGATTCATCAAACAGAGATGCTGTTAAATTTTGAGCACAATTCATCGAGCCGTTTCCGAGATCGTCGGTCACTTGTCAAAATTGCTCTGAAAGTTCAAAAATTCCATTTTTCTCTGTAAAGTAGCACAAATATTTCGGAAAATATGGAATTTGAGAGTGTAGACGTCAAATTAATTGATCAGTACAGTACAAACTATCAAGCAGTAATCATCAAAATTATCCACGTTTTCGAACAATTAAAGAAATTATATTTCATTTACATTTCATAATTTCTTTTTACATAAAAATTAATCAAAATGGGTTGGTTTGACTCATCGGAGGACAAGATTGAACAGAAAACCGTTGATACGAACGGAAATGTAAACAATAACATAATAATACAAGAAGCAAAAGATACACACACGCAGGTGCTTATTAACGAGAAATTACTGGCAGCGACATATGTTCTGTGCGGCATCGAAATAATTAAATTGGCAACTTACTTATTTTTAAAATATAAAAAGAACATTAGACAGAAATACAGCGAGCAAAACAGAAATGTGTAACGACGAAACAAATATGGCATTATAAAAAAAAGAAGGAAGAAAAAGCTATGAACCGGACAACGAGTATCTAAATGAAACTAGTTTTAATTTTTTTGTATTTTTATAAAGTGTAATACACAAGTTTGTTCAGTTATCCTTATCCTGGGAGTAAAATGTGACGCAATGTTTAACATAAAATTGTGTGAAGAATTTTGAATTAAAAAACAAATTAGTTGTTTTAGTTAAGTCAAAAAGACGGAGTGTAAAACAAAATGTTTAGGTAGCCGTAATAATGTGTCAATAAAAGTATTCATTCAATTATTAGCAACAGAACGAATCGGTTGTGTTTTATTTTTACTCAGCTTACTTTGCGAATTATACCACAAGACAAAGATGTGAAAATCAGTTTTTGTGTAAAAATGTACTGAAAACCCAACTCACGTGCACTTGAATGCATGCCGCTCCGAAACAACTACACCGATATGGCTCAAATTCAATAGGAAACATCCGGTAATAATACTGAACAAATTTGCTTTTGTCATTTTGGGATTTGAGACTCCGTTAGAGAGTTATCGTGCTAACGTACAGACTACGACGACGACGACGATGACACCATTTTACACTGGAGGTACCAGAACCGATCCAAATCAAAAAAGTGCTAAGACAGATTTGTTCCCATGGTGAACTGAGTCCCTGGTCAAAATTTGAGCCCGATCGGTAATCATTTACTCAAGCAATGTGGAGTTGAATTTCTAAGTAGACATAAACTGCAAAATATATGCATGCGTAAAAAAACGCAAAATGCTTTCCTTTGGTGAATAGCTATTTTTGTGCGCCACTTCACAAAACAACATTAACAGGCATGTTCAAACAAAAGAAAATAGCTATTAAAAATAGCAAAATTGTTCGATTTTGAATAGCTATTGTTTTGTGAATAGCTATTTTTGTGCGCCACTTCACAAAACAACATGCACTGCACATGAGTTGGTTTCGAGTAAAAAACCATCTATTTTCCATTGAAAATTGGCCATTGAGAGAAGTGTTTGCTTGTTTGGGAGTCCATTCAATTGTCAATAATCTTACCATTTTTCTTACAAATATTTTTACATCGTTGACGTTCACGGATCACTGGTTCTATGAAACTAAAAAAAAAACCGGATCAAACAAATATCGAAAAGAAACTGTTCTTATTATTTTCCAAAATGTGTTTTCTTTATTATTTTTGTTGTTGAGGAAAATCATTTAAAAAACATGTAGTTTGAATGGTATTTGGTTGTTGATGTTTTTAAAAACATTAAAATTGTTTTTTTTGTTTGTTTGTTTGACAATTAAGCTGCTATCTCCTATCTGCATATCGTTTCGATGAAACGCTACCTAACACAATCACATCAAATGCTCTAAATTATTTATTTCATTTTATTCGTTTGCTCTCTTCGCCTAACTCGTGGAGCTCGTTTCGATTTTGAGTCTTATTACTACTATCAACCAATGACATTGTTAATTGATTTTTGAAGCTGGTCGGCGTTATTGGTTTCACTGAATGCATGTAATTTAAAACATTCAGCTCTGTGCCACAATCGACCGGTTTTGTTCTGGAAGAAGAAAAGAGAAAACAGAATTCGCATACGTTCGATTTATAAAACAAAACAACGGCTTGAACATTGCGACAGACATACATTTCGATTCACCAAGCAATTCCGTATCAGTTTTTTTTGTTGGTAGTTTAAAAAAAAAAAAAACAAATAACAAAATTTTGCAATTCAAAAATTAATACAAAGCCGAAGAGAAAAACTATTTGGTTTATTTTCATTGCACAAAAAATAGTTTACAATTGCTATTTTTTTTTTTTGGTTTGTTTTCAAAAAATCTCTATTTAATTCCAATTCGTTGAATTCTGATCAAATTCCATAGATTTTCTTCTTCTTGATTTTTATTTATATAAAAAAAATAACAGCATTCCAATTTTGAAACAAAATATTATGGAGAAAACTAAAGCAATTTCTTTATTATTTTTTTTTTTGGAAATCAATTGGATGAATCAGTGCACAACCTTTGTGTTTGAAATCGATGTACTTCGGATTCGCTGAATTGTGTTGCTCCATTGCCGACGATTACAGCTGCACTGGTCGCTCCACCTACACCACCACCGATGCTCATGCGTCTTGGCTCATGGAATCGCTTAAAGCAACGGAATAAATTTAAAAATGCCTTACGAAAGCCACGATTCATAAAGCAATACGTAATTGGATTGCAGCAACTGCTCGAGTATGCCAACAATTGAAAGTATGTGATTGTGGTGTAGCCAAGGGTTTGATAGACAACATGCGGATTGAATAATGCGATTGTGTTGATTACGTAGAGCGGTGTCCAACAAATGAAAAACTCCAACACAACCACAAACAACATCTGAATGACACGCTTCTTATTCTGCAGACTTTTTTCCGCGTTTGTCCTGCAATAAAAAAAAAACACACACACACAAATCCAACAAAAAGGCATATAAAATGATTTATACAGAAATGGAAATCTATGTCAAGAACGATCAAGAATGAAAAATTGTTGAGCTTAATTATGGGACAAAAATGAAGCGAAAAAAAATATGAATATTAAGAAATATATTAAACAAATGAGTAAAAAAATGTGAAGTGGGTTTGGTTTGAACATATAAATGGTATCGTGTTCTTGGTTAATCACGACCTATTCAGCTTCAGCAACCGCAAAAAAAAAATCGCTTCAACCACTTCAAAGACATGTTTCGAAAGACAATTGCTTGAATATTTTCTTGAACGCTTGTACTCGGGTGCATCTTAATTGCATTTTCTATGCACAGGTGCACCTGATCCAGCAACAAATACTGTCATTGTAGTTTGCTAGATATATATGCACCGGATATATGTACGTATGCAAAACATTTTGTAATATAATAAAATCCAATTAACTCGCATATAATGCACAAAATGTTCATTAGTTATATTCGCTGACATTGCAATGCAATTTACACCACCGCTAAATTCACACCGCCACTTGAAACTAATTCTGTTGCCTTGACTATAGTTACGTTCGGAGATTTTTCACATTGGCTGTAGATTTGTTTGTCCATGTTAAAGCAATTAAAATGATAATATTGGGTCAAATTAATCAGAAGCATGAAGATTACTGAAACGTATCCAATTTACGTGAATACCGAGGTCATTGTTGTATCACTTCACTTAAAGTATCACTTAAAAGCATTACTTGGTTGTTGTTTACCAGTGCCGTCATGAGCACGATGGGATGCTTTTGATAACCGCACGTGCTGGCGTAACAAGACATTGAAATTCGCTTCATTTGATTTTATCTCGAAGGCATCTTAAGAACCAATTTTTTTTTGTTGTGTGGTAACAATGTTCTACAGATTTCAGGCTTAAGCTGTGCTGACGGCGTGCATTCCCATCACTGAAACTAACGATTAATAATGACTGCTGAGGGTCGGTCGAACATGCAATTTTATTTGCACATCAATTGATTCAAATTGAAGCGTTATTTTCAATTAAATATTTATTTTTCGGTTCGTTTCACTTGGCACATGGATGAAAAGTGAATGTGGTGGGCTGCAAAATAAAAATTGAAGTGGACCATTTCACGTTTAATGTGCGTCTTTATGGTTTCTGAAACATAAAAGCATCACTCAACATGAACCAAACGCACCCAGTCCAGTGTTAGAAGTGCGTTTCATTTTCCCGTTCGCTTTTATTCTCTTTTCCTCATTTTCACTCTTCCTTTCATGTGTTTTTAGAGAGAGAGAGAGAGAGAGAGAGAGAGAGAGAGAGTGGCATCACAACCAACCATGTTTATGGTTTTACGGTTTCACTTTTGTTTAGCAAGCAAACATATTAACACCTGAACTAATGTTGAATGTGTTGTGCGGCCAAAGTTAACATGCCATTAATGCCAACAACTGATTTGCTCGTTGTCGAAAACATTTTCGAGTCGAGACAACGTCGTTGGTGATAAACGGTTTTACTCGAGGCCTCCCTCCCCAACACCACCTCCGCTCATCATTACAGACCGAAATGCATAAAAGGCGCCAAACACTCGCACATACACATTTTAATTAGACCCGCTCAACCGAATGGGCGGAGATGAAGTGAGTGACAAGGCGAATGTAGTGAAAGCAGTAAAATAATGCGATAGCCTTGAATTGAATGCACTTAAAAGCGTAGGATTAAAGAAAGAAAGAAAAAAAAACATTACAGGCGTTAAGCTCAGAGCCATTGAAATTGCTGTAGTTGAGTTGACTACTCAACTCTTGATTCATGTGAATCGGTCACATCTTGAAAATGAAATTGAGATAGAATGAGAAAACGGTACTGTATCGCCGAATCAACAAAATCACAATTTAGCTGCGCCAAAAATGAAAATGCAAGTCAACTGTCGACTGAATTAGACCCACTTTTGATTGTGAATTAATGAGCATTTGAATAGATGAAAATTCACAACGAGATGGTCGTTGCATATGCAGATTAATTTAATTAAAGTGATTAAGCTTATTCAAAATACGTCGAACCAAAACGCAAAAATTCTATGAATAGGCTATGAGTGCGAGAGCGCTTTGAGGGGGATGGTGAATTTGGTAACAACAACAATCATAACCAACAACAAGAGTGAGAGTGAGAGTGAGAGAGAGAGAGAGAGACAAAAAAAAGTTGTTGTATTCGATTGTGGCATAGGCTTTTTGTGTCAAATAATGTTCCCATTTAATGAAATGCGTCTGTGTGCCGATTCGTATACCAAATGGTTTAAATGGAAAATAAATTGAATTCAAGATAACAGTTCATTGTGTAGTGAATTACATTTTAAATGTGCTTCGAGGAATTTTTTTTTTTGTGTACGGAACGTGAAATGTTCTCTATCGGAAAATACGGTTAGGTATGCGTGCACCAAATTCCAAATAGCTTTTGCATATAAATGAAATTGAGAGAGAGAGAGAGAGAGAGAGAGAGAGAGAGAGAAAACCGAAAAGAGAATGGAAAATGCTAGAGAAAAATGTGGACCCAACAAAGATGTGAAATCACAAAACCAACAATTATGTGAGCTTCTTTTTTTCGCTATTGCTATTAGTCTGGGGGTGTCTGTTGCTCAGTATTCTTTTGACGAAAGAAAAGATTTCTTAAAAAAAAAAGTCCCATTTCTATAATACTGATCTGGTGTACAAAGAAAATCAGCTCGAGGACGAAGTGTTTGGAAAAAGTTGTTTGGTATTTTTTTTTATGAAGAATGCCGCAAACCTCAAATCAATTTGAAAAGTCGAATTATACCAATATTCCATTTTCATGCAACACATTTGACAAGGACGACAACCTTGAAATGGATTCCAATTTCAAATGAGTTGATCATTTGCAAGAAACCAAAAGAGAACACCAACCGAAAAAATGAACACAACCTCGAGTGAAACCAGTTATCGCCAAAAAAGGGTATGCTGCCGAGTTGGCAGCATATTGCAGCCGACGCCGACATTTATTCGATAGGTGGCAATGAAATGAGCAAATGGATAAAATTTTGGGCACAAACAAAGTACATTATGGCAACTAAGCCATTTGAATTGAAATTGTCCATATTTGAAATGAACTAAATCCATTTCAATCACTTGGCTTCGGGCTAACATATTCAACGTGTGTGCCAGCACGTTTCGTGGCCATGGTTTCAATATAGGCAATCACTAAGCAATTACATGTCATTCAGTTGGTTTTATTCCGGCCACTGTGCTATCACTTTAAAACAGTGTGTTTTGTCATGGATTTGATGTTGTTTCGATTGCAGCGTCAACAGCTGTCTGCCACTTTTGCTACTGATTTTGCAACCACATCATGATGCTATTGCTGTGTTGCTGTGGCTATTGCTATGCTCACTTCAAATGATACATTGACCAACAAATTCAACGAAAACAACTTACCTTCGTAGGCCGGGACTGTGTTTCTTTGCTGAACTAACCATCAATGATGATTCATGCGAACAGTTGCCACGTAACTGATGCCATGGAATATTCTCACGTGATTGATGATGACAACTTGATGGACATCTTGTGCTTGGTGTCCCTTGCGAATTTATGTACACCTCAACTAAATTGTTTGCTAAATTGAGACCAGAAAAGATGCAACACAACACATATACAACAACAGAAGAGTTAAATAGCCGAATAGTTGCACAACTGCCCAGACAATTTTACGTCTTTTGTGGTCGTAAGCTGTTTATTCGAAACGGTTGAATATCCAGTTTGCTTTATCCCGGTTTCAGTCACGCAGAGATAATTCAATTTTGAGTTGTGTGTTAAATCGTTTTCAACGAGCCAACAGCATTTACGCTCGTAAATGCCCACATGAACTTCCCTTTTTTTCTGTTGTACTATAACGTGCACCAAAGATGTGGGTGAAACATTTAACGTACGGCATAGGCAAAATTCAATTGCCAGGAAGAGCAAAAGGGAGCATTTATACACACACAGAAAACAAATTCGGTAAAATGATTTGCATGTATTGGTGAAATAGCAAATCACCAATAGACTTGTCAATTTCTATTGGTAATTTCATACAAGTGATTGTATTTGTACATGTCACCATCTCTGTGTAGCCGCTTGCGTCTGTGCAAATGTGAATACAATACGCATCTGTATGAAATGTTCAAAGTAGATGTAGCAACTTCATAAAAGTGCCTACTGTATTCACATTTGCACAGACGCAAGCGGCTACACAGAGATGGTGACATATACAAATACAATCACTTGTATGAAATTACCAATAGAAATTGTCAAGTCTATTGGTGATTTGCTATTTCACCAATACATGCAAATCATTTTACCGAATTCGTTTTCTGTGTGCATGCAAATTCACGCAAATGAGTGAAACCATTTGAATACATCTGTACGACAGTATTATGATCTCGCTATGTATATATCGGAATACGTATATTAAATTGTATGTTTTGTATACAAAATGGAGCATTTTGATAATTTAACTACTTGTGATGAATAAATTAAAATTTAGGCTTTGCTCGAAGCGCTTTTTGAGAGTAAAATTTTTATTATGGATTTTAAAGAGCACACATTCAAGAGAACATATCATTGATGTGATATGTTGCTTCCAGTTTTATTAAATTTAAAGAGAGAGGGAGATAGAGAGAGAGAGCACAGATGTGTTACATATTAATGTGTAAACATATTGTGACAACGAAGAAGTTTTGGGTAAACATCAAATGAGGACATGATGTTAAAAAATTTCAAATTAATTTCGTTGAGCACATTTATGTGCTGATGACGTTCACTAAGTACGTTTATATTCCACCGTCATCGTCATGGAATGCCGTCGGTGTGTGTGTGTGTGTGTGTGCCATGAACGACATTGAAAAGCTTAATTCGAAGGATCCCAAACAGAAAATGACAAACATGTGCTGTATTTTGTGTTAAAAAGCACTATCACTTCGTTAACGGAAGATTAGGTTCAGAAACAATTGTTGGGGACAACTCAAAATAAAACACACTCAAGTCGAGTGAACTGCACCGCATTCACATTCGAAACGATCCACAATGGACCAATTTTAAACTTTATTGTAGATTATTTAAAGAGTTTTCAAGCAGCAACACTGTAAAGTACACGATATTAATACGTACATGAGTGTGTTGAATCGAAGGTTAGATGTTTTTTGAGTACTTTTTCCGTTCGCATCCCTTGCCATAGGGTTTGTGTGATGAGCGAATATGTGGCAGCTAGCATTATCAGGGGCACCACTAATAGAATACCATCGAGAAATAGATTGTATGCACGCTCATAATTACTGGAATTTTCCGGCCAATCTTCGCGACACTTATGATGACCTAATTATTGCATTTTTGTTGTTGTTGTTGTTGTTGTTCAATTTAAAATATAGAAGGTAATTTTTCATAAAATGTGTATTTTCATTAATTTTTTCACTCTAAAACATGCATTTTACCTTGACTGGTTGGGATGAGACGACTGAGCACAGCTATTGGCGACATAAACAATAAACTGCCACACCATATTAACGCTATTAGTTTATATGCATGGCTTAAGGTTTGCCATCGTCGACTCTTCAATGGATGAACAATGGCATAATATCGTTCACATGATATTGCAACTAGCGTCCAAGCGGATACGGCCACTGATGAAGCTATCAAGATAATCAAATCGGTAAACAAATTTCATTAATTAGTTTTAGCATGTTATTGAAACATTGTCTATACTGTAAACTCTACAGTATATTGTGAATACATTGATGATTGCATATGGATAAGGTTACATGATTTAAATTAAATTTCGTAATTTAGTCACTTATAGTCTCAAGTGAGCCAGAAGTTTCAACCAAATTTTCTACACTATCACGAACCGAACCGAACAATTCAACTGAAAGTGGTTTTATTGACTAATCAATACAGATTCATGTTGAAAAATTCCAGATTTTGTGTTCAAACCTTAATGTTCAAGATTAAATAACTCTCGACAGTTTCAATTTTGACACATAAATCCACCAAATGAAGCGAAATGTTCACAAAACCACTTGTGGATTTAAAAGTTGTTGCTTTGAGTAGTTGCCGTAGTGAAATACACTTAAAACTTGTACTCAACTTAAGCTTACACAACCAGGACCGTAACAAGTCCCATCATTTTCGAGCATCTAAAAGAAATTTGTCCATGAAATCGAGGTGGAGTTTGTAGCAACGCACTCAACGCAATTAGCTCAAATTTCAACTATTTGCAAATTTAATAAAAAAATATTTATTTTGTTCTATTCAATTGTGGCAATTTATTTAATTTTCCGAATGTAAATTAAATTTGAAAGCTCAAAGTGTAAATAAATTTGATGCAAATTCACAAGTTGTGAAATTATTTCAAAAGTTTATTCTTGTATTTTCCATCAAACAAAAGAATATCCATAATTAATTGCATTAAAATGTTCTCCATTCATTCAAAATACAATGATTGCGTTACTTTGCCCAAATTCCAGAAATATTTGTTGATTTTCTGTGGGTCGATGAGTTTGTTTCCTATGAATGAAAATAAAGAGTGAAACCAAGTATTTGCTGTTCACTGAGCAAACACAGGTGTAAGTAATCACACAAAAGAATTCTGTAAGATGAACAACAACAACAAAAAAAAATGCAATTCACGTGAAGCGTTGAAGCATAAGTGAGGAAACACTTGTCGGTAGCAATGGCACAAACGAGTGAATGGACTTTTTTTTTCTTCTTCTCGTGTGGAAAAAAGAAATTGATTGCTTTTACAATGTTTGTTCTATTGAAACGCTAAGCAAATATGCCAAGATGCGCCGACAAATCAAACGTATCGAGAATCATAAATCATTTTCAAAAGTTTCGAACATTGAATGCCAATGTATATTCACATCAGCTATCTCACAGAAATGGTATTTCTTGATTGGCTGCTCACGCAATTGATGAGAAATTCCTTTTGATGAGAAAAAATCAATCGAAAATTGACCCGAATGTAAACGACAGTTTCTTGATTTACAACATATCAGTTGTATCCGTATTGAATGTATTTTGATCGTCATACGGCTTAATGCTGAATGCTAGGCTGAATAGGATGAAGCGAATGAGCCAGTTAATTCATCATACTCAGTGTTCATGTTCATTCATCCATTTTCTATGAATCGCTTGTATCACGTGACATTTTACGAGCTGTCGCTTTGATTGACGGCTTCGATGAGTGGTTAAACAGCTCATATACATAAGGCTTACTATGAAACGTGCGATGAATTCAAATCAGCTGAGCAAAAAAAAAATATTACAAATAATGTTCATTGGCACGTGCTTTAAAAATATTTCATTACTCTGTATGATATAATATCACTGATATTATACATCGCATAGAAACAAGCGTCGTTTTCGTCAAACAAACATGCTGATAAGCATACATTTCATGCGGTTTTGCATGAAATGAGAAAAAGCAAATGTTGACTTCTAAAAACCATGTAAATCCTCTTAAATATGAAATCCTATTAATCAATTTATTGTCTCTCTCAATCAAATGGCCATGAAATTCATGTCATTCCATCGTATTATAATATTTCTCTTCTTCCGCTATGTTTCGTTAATATGAATAAAATGATCGGCATTGAAATATTTATTATAAGATTTTCACTTCTTTAAATGTGACAAAAACGATTTGTCTAATTCATTTAGTGCCTATTTTACAGCTGTCAAAAAGTTTACATTTGATTGAAATGCCATTATTATTAGTAGTAAATTATGTGGAAAAGAGAAGAACCAAAAAAAAAACACATTCTCATTCTCAACACTGCGTTTTTATGAGCATTGCAATTAGTATAAATATTGTAAACAAATGGATTTCATTTGTCACAATGCCAAAGTTTTAAACTCATTAGCCGTATTTTCAGCCCTTTGTCGAAAATAATGAGCATGAGTTCGCTTGTCATCTCTTTCGCATCCAATTCACACAGTGTCAATGAAATCGGGTCAAAATAACAATCTGCATGAAAAGATTGCCATCGTTAATGTTTTTTTCCTCTACTACATTGTTGTGCATGACGTCTTGTGCTTTTTTATCCTTTTTCGTGTGTGTTTATGTGATTTTTTTGTCAAATTTGGTATGAAGCATTAAAATAATTTTGGTCTTTATTTTCGAATCCGTTAGGCAAGTGTCGACTTCAATGAATTATCAACAACACGTACTTTTTCACTAACGACCGTGCCACCAAATTGAAATGTGAAAATTTATTATACTTCTATATTGTGCGCTGAACAATGTACACTTGGTGCACGGGCTGCTGAGCAAAAAAAAAGTTATTTGTAACTTTAACCATTTTTCGTTTGTATTTTTGGCTATCAATGTGTTTTCATCGCATTATTTTTGCATTGTTTGTTTGTTGGTTGTTAAAATGCTTGAGGCACGTTTTATGCTCGCTTTCAATTTTATTATTGCGTGTTTACGTATTACTTTATTTGTAATCGTTCATTTGTAAGTTTCTTCATCTGATTTTTTTTTTTTTTTCAATTCGAAAATCCCTTTGCTCCTGCTATTACGACTGTACTGTTTCTATTGCGCCATTTTTGCGGAAATTAAGAAACGGAAGAACATTAAGCGCAGTTTATCAAGCCGATCAGAGTGTGAGCAAGTTGAAGGCGGTTGGAGGTATGAGTGGGTATATTACGAAACATTCGGTTTTTATGCTCTCGTAGTTTGATGGACTTTGTAATATCCATTTTGTTAATCCGATGTAACAAGACCCGTTTCTTAGTGCAATTTTATCGACCTTCGACACAAAAAAGTTTCATAAACGTAAAAGACTTTCGATATAGCATCTTTATTAAGGATCTGAAATCCCCCAACCAACAACTTTCGGACAGTTCAAATCGATTGAAGTTACAAAGTAATTTATGCCAATTTGTTTGTTTGAAATCCCACATTTATGGATTTCCCTGTTTCAGCCATGGTCCCAGCACTTGGCCACTTAATATTGGGTCTCATAGCACAAAAATGTTCATCGTCCGGAACAGCATTCGATCGCAGTTCATGGTGTTAGTTATCCGCTTTGAGTTTGTTAAACTGTAATTTATGAAAATACTAATTAATGGCAGATGCTGTAAATTGGCAGCACAAATATTTGTGCGTATTATATGAGCATATATTAACGAAAATAAACTGGCGACACATAATAATCGGTTAGATTGAATGTCGACATAATGGCACTGCTATGAAATTTAAATTATACGTCCGACGTATTTTCGTTGGAAACTTTTCGGTATTTTTCAGAGAGAGAGAGAGAGAGATCGAGAAGTTGCGAGTTAAATGACGCCCTTTCACATTTCTCATTATATCATTTCCAAGCGCATTGTTTCAACGCTGACATGCTAAATCGATAGAATTGGCCTCTAATGAAAAATGAATAGCATCGAAAATGGATGATATTGAAAGCGTAATGGAATGAAAAATGATGAGCCCTTTTTTTTGAAATGTAGCGTCATTTGATCTTCCCAAACGATGGCTAAGTGATGGCCTGCGGTTTATGTCCATCACTCATTTTGATGACAAAATCATACACATGCGTCTATCGGATGTGTAATTTTTCCTGAACGATGATCCTAATAAACGATTTGTTTGAAATGTTCCCACACACGCAAAAAAAGCCACACATTAATACAATTTAGATGGCCATCAATTTGGGTTTTCAACAATTTATAAGAGTCAATTCCGCCTTTTTGTTCGGTTCGTGTTCCTGTCGTTACCAACGACTCGTTGGGATGATTTTTTTTTCTTTGTTATCTGGAAACAATTCTAGGGAATGAAACCCAACAATAAATTATACTATAATCGTGTTGGAGGGAAACAAAACTGGTTAAATTGTCCTGATTTCGATGCCCGTTTTATTTTTTTTGTGAAATGCAAAACCATAAACGAATTGGGACGATAATAAATTCACGTGTATACATTTCGTACCGAAAGAAAAGCAACATATACAGATGCACAGATCGAGTTGCTGGAATTGAGCGACAAATGAAATAAATCGCAGAAAAGATTGAAAATGGTAACACGTCTAATATTTCATAAAGCTTAAAGTCATATACATAAAATTTAAAATTAGCTTATTGTTGTCGTGCATACTAAAAAAAATTCCGAGCATTTGAGAAAAATGGCGCAATGACTGGTACTGTTGCTCGAGAACAAAATAAAAAAAAAAAAAAACCACATCAAATCGCGAAATTTATTCAAAACCATTTCCTCTTAATTTCAACAAATTTATTTATTTGTGAAACATAACTTTTTGGTTGTTGGTAGGGTCGTTCGCTTTATTTGGTTGTTCGTATAAAATCCATGGCCATGCCAGAAAATACAAACATACTCATTCACGCACGTTGCATGAACTCATCTTGGAGCACGCTACACATGGCCATAAATAATGTTTTTATCATTTTCGTTCGTTGTTCGCATGTTTATGACTGCAAAAATCTGGTTTTTCTTTTTTTGCCATTTGTTTGACTATTGTTTTGTTGTTGCGATGTTTGTTGTTTGTTTGTGTGTGTGTGTGTTGTTTTTTTTATTGAAAGTAACAATAAATAGAAAAGCTATTTTCCGAGAAATTCAATTCTGTTACCGACACATTCGAAATCCAAGCCAAAAAAATGATAAAACTTTGCGAACACAACTAGCAAATGGAAAACAAAAGTTACAGCTAGCACAGAAAAGAAGCAAAAGCAAAACGAAACAAAAAAAAATGAAAAGTTTTACTCTCATTGGTCACAATTTGCGTCAGACATTGCAATGTCAAAAAGTACATTTCGGCTGAATGAGATGTATGACTCGGTCTAGGGATCGGTTTGCGATGTGTTTTGCTGTGCTATACAATATAACAACTACAATAATAATGTATTGTTGCACATATCGCACTGAAAATTGTGCCAACAAAAAAAAAAAAGAAGATACAACGACATACCCAAACAAAGAAAAACTTACGCAGCATTTTGACCTTACGCTCATGCGGCATTCAATCGCATTTTCTTTCATTCACTTGATTTTGCTCTATTTTTAGCAGTTTTGTCGCTATGATGATTCGCAATTTATAGGCTTGGATTAGGACGCTTAAGAGGTAGCCGTAATAAAGTTGGATATAAACAGTCAAGTCAAAAAGTCACATAAATACAAAACAATGTCTTTTGTGTGCTTTGTCAAATCAAGACAACAACACACCCGGGATTTGATCCAAAATTGTAAAAGCAGCACAATGTAATGCGCAACAAAAGCATGCGTCAATTTTGTGTGAGTGAAAATGAAATTGCCAAGTCAATATTTGTGTCAGATGTGATCTAAATAACGGTTTTAAAAACTGTTTATTGATATGACTATAATCATGCGAAGTGAGCGCTGCAAACGTTGTTGTGGCTGTTTTTTTTTTGTTGGCTACAAAAATGTCATTCGCGCTCTTATGATGGATTCGGTTGTTTACCATTTTCTTTGCGTTCGTCTTATTTGTGTGTTTGCCACTTCAAATCCAATGTTACCATCATATAATCCATTATACTCGGCTTTCGAGTGGAACCGTTATTCATTCGCTTATCCGAAAACCAGTGTGAGTGCACGCTGCACACAGTGAATTGACGAAACCACATATGATGGGTGAATCATATCATCCGAAAAATATATGATTAGGATAAACTTCAACAAGCCAATGATATATGGAACAATGTTCGTTTGGAATACAGATTAGAATAAGCTGTTCCACTGTACATTATATTTTATGCATACTTCATGAGCTCCATGGTCATGGTTTTCGCTTTGAACCGTGAAAATTGTGCGTGTGCAACCAAATTGACTGAGTTTTTGTAGAAAATCGACATCGACGGGTCTGAAGTCTGAAGATTAAAAAAAAGCAAAAAAAAATAAAAAAATAACGTGAGCCAGATAAATGAGGCGCAGTGAATTGATTTTTGATGATATAATTTGACTTTTAAACGGCAGCCACAGAGAGAATTAACATTAAAACTTCGTGTCATGCTTTCACACACTTCACTAGACTTTAAATATTTCATTTCGATTTTGGAAACTGTTGATGACATTCACATAATTATATTTCCGTCAATTCGCACTCTCGAACGTTTATTTTCAACAGAGATGTCCATAGAGACTCCAGTACCATAGGCAGCGAGATAAATACTAAGTTGCGTTCCAGTCATGTGTCAAAATTGATGTGACATTCAAAGTAAATTCAATTCGAACGAAGCTCTGTGCGGATGAGATAAATCTGCATTTTGCCCAAAATCATAGTGACAATACGAAGTGGCGTTAAATTGTGTTCAGACCTTGAATTTAATTTAGAATATCATTTTCTAGTTAATGGCTTTTTAGGAGCTCATATTTTCCACTCCATCCATTTGTTATGCACTTAAAATATTTGAATATTGCATTTTTCATGAAATTGAACGAAACTAGATTCTATAAATGATTTGCACGCTTCATCATATTTTCGATCAAATAAATAAACGGTGGCCAACTTTGACCTCAAAATGATGGCATTTCTGCTGCTCACTTACACACATTTTCTCGTCGAACGATGCTCAATACCAATTTTAAATCAAATGTAACCGATGGCAAACAGTGTAAAATGTTTCATAATATTGGAGTTTGTGAGCTGCTCACAAAATGACTGTAAGCTTACGATTATTCGTCTACTTTAATTTGTGCATATTTTAATTATTCAGCTTCAGTATTAAAAAGCTTTAAGTTGATTCATTTTGTTAAAATGTTGACAATTGCTAAATATTTGAATTCAGATTCAATATCAAAACAATAATTAAGTACGGTTATTCATTTGTTTGTCGTTTCATTGCTATTAATTATAAAGCGTAAATCCATTAAAAAGCAGCTTAAATTCCGTGCAAAAAGCTTGATTACGACGCCACTCCTATTGATAAAACACCAAGTAACTATACACCATAGAAGAAGAAAGCAAAGACAGTTCGAATAGCGTCACCATCGTGATCGATATTGTATTCCGTCGCTATCAGTGTTCTCAATCGGGTCCCAAGTCCGAGGTCCTATCCGACCGACCCGAAACCATGCTCGGAGTCCGAACGAATCTCTTCGGACCTCTTCAGACCTCTTCAGACTCGGGTACTGTCTTCAGTTTTGGGCCTGACTTGACTATTTTTCGGGTATTTTTAGGTGTTCGGGACCTAGGCTACACATACACAGTCTTTCAGCGGCTCCTGGTGCAGTGGGTATAGCAGCTATATTTCGAACCATATCGTTATCAGCTGTCCAAATCCGAAAGCCTTCCCCAGACCGCCTGACCCAAACAATGTTTTGTCGGACTTCGGACTAGATTTTCGGCCAAATTGAGAACACTGGTCGCTACTGTAGCTGCAATCAAAGAAAAACAAATAAAAGTCTCCTGGTGTGCTGTATTTGAGTTTCATTGAATCGGAAATCGTTATCACCTACTATAGTAGGTTTAAGCGATATTTCAACAATCCATCAAAATACAGAATAAAGATTGCAAATAAACTCAATTAATGATGAAGATGACATTGAATTTCGGCTGTAATTATATTGTCGTTGACAAATAATAAAATGGAAGTGAAAAAACATGAGATATGGATTCGAATAACAACAACAACAACAACAAAAAACATATATTTTCGTGAATTTTGTAGACAACGTACAAACATTTGGTATTCAACCGAAAGACAAATGTAAATTTATCTAATCCAATTGACACTTCCGTTTTAAATTAAGGAAGCACAATAAACAAATATATCAAATGTGCTTACTGTAGACGCAGCCACATGTAAACAGGAAACAGACGGAAGCTCACATTTCACAAGCAATGGCATAGCAAATAAATCAAATAGACGAGCATTTGTTGCGATCTTTGATAACGATGACAACACAAATCCATATTAATCCAACGAGCTTTACTACGCAATGTTTCTTGATTGATTCGTGTATCAACGATTTATTTTCATATATTTTGGTGTATTAAATTGCAAATTTGCAATCGATATTTTAGTATCGACTACTGTCGAATGAACATTGAACATTGTGTGTTCTCATCTAGCCACAATGTCAGTTGGAAGCGGCCAAATTCAATTTTATTGGATCAATATACACTTGAATCCGGCACATTTGAAACGTAAAATGTTAGCATTCTATGGAATCAACACAATCACTTGACATAAATGACAACCGCAAAGCAAACACATTGTAGCTGTTGTGGAGGAAATAATATTTAGCAAACGAATAAGAGCTCCCAGTATTTACCAACAGCATCTCTTTTTCGACATTTTCCAGTTTATCTCAAGTTCCATGAAATATTTGAATAGCGAATGTTGTGATACTTTCACAATTTATACGTTTCTTAATAGTTTAATTTTAGAGGAAAAACTCCATAGCAAGTCAAACTATAACAAATATGTGGCATTTGGCACGTGTAAAGCATATAAGGTAACTGCGTCATTTCTCAATTTTCAATTAAATTCCAAAACCACTTTGCATTTTAATTACATCGTATTGGTCGGACTGCAGTTTCTATGGATCTCTCATTTCAATCATTAACAAGTACAACACTTGAATTTCTCATTAGAGAATTTTTCTGGTTCCATCGTCGAGATGTGAATATGAGACCAGCATATAGTACGCATTCAAAAACGCAATTTGCTATGGTTGCTTGAAAAATATATATTTCGGAATGAAGTAAAAAGGAAATGTTTGTTCACTTTTGAATTCCAGAGTCAGATGGAAAATGAATAGTTAAATATAAATTTGATAGTGAACGTCGAAATGGAGTCACTTTTACACCTCAAATTTGGTTAAATCCGCAATTACATGAGGTTAGCACATGCTGGCTGCTGCACGCGCACATACATTGCAATGTATTTCCTAGAGCGCCAAATCGTCCATATTCGACACTGTTCAATCGTTCATTGCGTTGTTTTGTTCACATGTAAATACAGTTTGGATTGATGCAATGTACATCAAATGTAACATACTTTAAAGTTTTCGCTTTGTTTTTGTGAAAAAATTCGTTTGCATTTTGCATGAATTCAGAAAGAATAATGTTACGAATGATGTACGGTTCTTCAAATACTCATTGAAAACTATTACACTGCAGTAAATGCAAGCGATTGTTTTCAGCCATAAATTAGAAAAAAAAAATGCCAACAATTTCTTTTGGGTTTTAATGTGCCCAACACCAACTGAACTAAACTGCACTTACCTTGTAAATAGGGAATGAATTTGCACATGAGCTCGCCAAATACGAAATCGCGCAGCAATGTGCCAACTAATGTGAATGGCATACAAAAAACGCCCAACAGAATATCCGAAACGGCTAAATTCAATAAAAATACATTCGTAATGGTTCGCATCCGTCGATTTTGTACCAGCGTCATAATAACCAGTGCATTTCCAACGATTGCTAATAGTAAAATAGTTGCGTATAATGGAATTTGTAAGCGTCCGCTCGATAGCCAATCAATCCATGATGTGGACGCTGCATTGTAAACGGTTATTGTTGTAACAGTTGTTGAAATTGATAAGCTATTTCGTGTAACATGTAGTACGTGCTGTTGCGGCAATACGGACGATTCGTGCATTGTTTCATTATCGTCCGTCCAGGTGACGTTTTGAAAATATGGAATTAAAGTTGCTGTCTCATTTGGCGTCATCGTTTTGCAGTCGTAAAAGCCACAGACAAGAGAATCCATCAAAAACGAGAAAACCAAACACACGCACACACACAAAAAATCACCAAACACTGTTACTTGCACATAAATTCGATGCGGTTCTTAATCCACATTGTGCTCAATTTCGGTGTTGATGCGCTTCATTTTGGTTTTTCAGACAAGAATCGATGTACTGCAAAATTGTTTGTGGTCGCCACACGCAAAAGCTGAAAAGAGAAATGGAGACTATTAATTATGTTTCAAGTTACCAGAACACTTGATGGCATTGCGAGCGATGTTTATATATTGGATGTGGAAATTAATCAGCTTGGTTGGAACCAGAGTGAGTGCCATTCCAACCATTTCAGCATATTCTATTGTGTGTGTGTGTGTGTGTGTGTGTGTGTGTGTGTGTGGGTAGGAAGCAAAACGGATTACTTTATCTTTGACCAAATAATCCAATGGAAATGAGAACCAATAACTAGGAATCCATTAAAAACGGAAATTGCAGTGGCAAAGACCTTTCACAATAATTTTCACACTAACCCCACCGACACACTACAAGACACCCAGAACCCATTTCGGAATGAATCGAATGAGCAATGGAAGCATCGTTGAACGCATTCAACTTCTGTTTTATTTTTGCACCACCATCAAATTATATGCTCGCTGATGATCGCATTTCCATTCAACCAACGTTTGGTTCAGTTTGGTTCGGTTCGTTTCAGTTCGTTTCAGTTTATAGATTATTTGCAATGCAATCCATGCGATTCAAACCAAACATAAACGAAACGCGTTGAACGAACATGAGCTGAAAAGCGCGTTTGAATAAATCGCATCGAATCGATTTGTGAGTAGTTTGACACGATGCTCAAGCTAGCAGCAATTTAAATAAATTATAGTGATTTTGTTCGCACAAAATCTATTTTGTTTGATGTTGATTCGATAAAATGGCAGAGAAGCTGCTACCAGACGCTTATCAATTATACTTTTGACTCAAAAGTCCGCAATCAGCAGAATAAAAAAAAGAAAAACAAGACGATTCAATAAAGAAAACGAAAAAAGTCCCGAAGAGAATATCGAAGGGATGAGATTTTTGCATGTCATCAGCTATCGATATCATCTTGGTGCGAACGTCAAAATCCTCCATCGAATCACATTTTGTAACACGCTTCATGTCAAATGATCCGAAAACCAGCAAAAATATACATGCAAAAGAAAGAAAGGAAATTTTAAAAGCAAGCAAAAACAACGACGATGAAATGAACTATAAATTATATACGTAACTGAAGTTTTGAATTATTTGAGCGTGGAAAAAGTTGTGTCTTGGATATTAGTCGGATTGACGTCGAAACACATTGTGAAACTGTTACACGCTCTTGGCTCACACTGTTATTGCTGACGATGTCTTTCTATTGCTGCTACAACCAAATAACATTGATTCTCCACTTGCTGCCCGTTTTCTTTTGTTATAGTGCTGAAGTAACGAATGTGAGGAGGAGGAGGAGGAGGAGGAGGAGAGGGGATTGTCACAGTGCCAACATCGATTGAATTAAAAGCATTTTCAATAACAACACATCCGGGACATCACAAGAGGAAAAACCCAACAGCACATCACTCACATTGATGCGTGCATACGGAGCGACACAAGGAGTTTATGTAGCGTATCATTGGTAATAAATATAAAATGTTTTTCGCTCTTTCTATCTATCTCAATATTTTTTTTTTCTTTTCATTCTTCTTCATTTTATATTCTTTTTCAATTCCAAGTGCTGTCTTTTATCTTCGTCCAACAAAACATTTTTCACGAAATATTTACTAGAATTCATAGCTATTTCAAAAAGAATTCCATAGTAAAAGATATCGTGTTCTGTTTTTATTTAAATTAAATAAAAAAATATTATGTGTGAGACAAAAAAAAGGAGACACAGAAGGATATAAAATGTTCAACAGCAACTGTTTCAATCCCATGATGGAATTCTGGCGATGATTTGGCACCGATCAATGCAAACGGACAAAACGCGATTCATAATTTGGCTGCTGTTTTTCGCTGTTGATAAATAAATCTCTCTACAGGATTTTGTCGTCTGTGGAATGTTTTTGAAGGAAATTGTATCAAGGATGTAACTGACACATTTACTGCAGAACAGTTATTTGTTGTCTTGAAAACCCCAAAGAAATAAAATATTGTGATTTTTCTTTTTTTCTTTTGGTTCGTTGAAAAATGCACTTTGAGGAAATGTATAAAAAGAATTCCAAGGATGTTTCGGACAAATAATATGAGTCTGCACAACTGACGACTTTCAACTAACCGGAGCAGTTCATTCGACTGGGAGTAACAAAACAAAACAAAACAAACAAAAAAAAAAACAAATGAAAAATGTTACAAATACTTGGTAGTTTGAAATCGAGTGGTTCATATTTTTACAATGGGAATTGTTTGCATTGTTCGATTTACTTGACTTTCAATTCATGAAAAATGTACTCCAAGTGCAATTACAAGTGTCGATATCCGATATCATCATTCCCTTCCGGCAACACAAACGTCTCATTTTCTCATAAAATGTAGTAATTCGCATGCTGAATTTTGATGAAATCACATCGAATAGAGTGAGAATGAGGGATGACACATGCGATGGTATTGTGCACAATTTCGGTATTGAATAATGGCTAGCACATGATTCTCGATTCAGTCAATTCAGTCACACAGCTTTGTTTGCCGTTTTCGCAAATGATAATTTCGATTCGGTTCATTGTGCCAGTTTGACTCGATTCAACGAAACTTCATCGAAACTTCATCAGCTAGCTGTTTGTGTCAAGTAAAAATCACTGTGTCACACGGTTATCAGCTTTCTATTCGCTTAAATGGAAGCCAACCAAAATTGAAGTGCATTTCGAGCTGGGAAACACCCCTTTGCACCGCGTTCTATGTCATACGGTTGGATTCGCTTTTCTCTTGCAAATTTCGCATTCCAAGTGATTCGTTGGCTTTTCGAAAATCCGGTGATCAGTATTCAGTTCGTATTACATGATATTGCACCATTCAACTTAAGTAGGCGAAAAAAAAGTGCAGTTGTCCTTTTTATTCGCCCTGTTCATCTCTCATCATTCTCTTTGAGTACAAACTTTATTTCTTCATATCATTAAATGCGCGCAAAAGAAGAAGAAGAAGAAAAAGCCAACTGTTTAAGTGGCGAATGGCCAAAGAATGTTGAACAGCTTTTCGGGTCAATATCGACTTCGACGAACAATTAGTTTTAATTTGCTTTGTTATGAAAACATATTGAGATAATAAAGTGCTTGTGAAAAATGCGACGCGCATAACAAACAAAAAACACACGCAAAACTCAAAACAAGTGCAAAGTTCCGATCGATGTATCATGTTTCCGAGAAATGCTCTGTGAGAGAGGAAGAGAGAGAGATAGATAGGGATTGAGAGAGAAAAAAAAATCATAAGAAAAAAGGAGTGCAACATTCAACATCGTTTATCTAGCTCAACGCCAAATGCATTCAACTCCATTATCTCCATTGTACAGAAGAATAGGTCTTAGTGAGCGCTACGAATCTCTTTCTCACTTCAAATTACGCGCTGTTACGTGACCAAATGTGTTCCACACCATGTACTTGCTTTTCATACAATGATGCACACAGCTCAATATTTGCAATTGCTGCTTGTTTCATCAACATTCGAATCGAGAATAATGCATAAAAAAAGAATGAAGAATTCATAACAAGAAACCATTTGTAAACGGAACAAAACGAAATGACGAACGAAGTGCCAACACTCTTTTTTTTTTGCATTGAATGCGAAAGACGTAATAACAATAATGTGCTTATTGATTAAATGATTAAAATTGATCGACAATACGACTTTCTCTCCCTCTCTCTCTATCTCTATCTATCTACCTCAACCACTCAAGTGATTGTTTATTCGTTGATTCGTGCTGTTTGTTTTAAGTTTTTAAGCGGATTTTAAGACAAAATCACCAACGCATTGCCTTCAAAAGCATTATAATTATCGGAATTCAGTGGGCTGCTCCGAGGGGGGGAGGGTGGTGGGGCTTGGAAGCAAACCGAATCATAAATCAAGATAAAGACGTCAGCAATAGCAGCACTCAAGCAAACTGACTGTTCGGTGGATCGATAAGTCCGCAAATGCTATCCGGGATTTATAGAGTTATTTCTGACACAAATAAATTGTGCTCAATCTGCCTTCTATGAAATGATGGTATAAAATCAATGCGTAATATTAATAGCAGCGCCTTCGGTTATTCTATTAGAAATGAAAATGAGTGAGCTTTCAGATATAATTGAATGCGAAAAAGATGCAATCGTGGCAGGCGTACGGTAAACCATTTATGTGTCTCTACAGAGAAATTCCATGCAATTTGGTAAGAAAAATGTGTAACAAATCGTTGTTGCTGTCAAAGGCGTTTTTTGTTCAATATCAGCAGCCCCATGGCATTATGTTGAATAATTTCTGCACAAATCTACTACCTTTTTTTTTGACTGTCGCTTGAATATTCAAAAGAATCTTTTCATTTCATTCTATGAATAGCCGAAGTTTGGACTGTTGTCAATCACTTTGAAAACATAACCAATCTGACCCTTCGAAATACTGGCACTGAATGTGTATCATCTTTGATGTTGTTTTCACTTTGATTTCAACCCAGTTTTAACGTATAATCTCTAATGAATGAATTCAAATGGATGAATATTTTCAAAGGGATTCCTTTTGCCAAGTTCCGATTGAACATAAAATAATTTCATATTAATTGGCATTGAGTGTTGTCAACAGTCTGTTGAATATTGTGCCGCATATTAATGAACTTCCTTTTTTTTAGCATCTGATACAGAAATACGGAACATAATATTGGAATATTTTCATTTATTTTTTGGACTATAAGGTGTCATGTCGATGATAAATTATGATTGATTCACTAATTTTAATAATCAAAACTTCTATTAATTTCAGTAAAATGTTTGTTGATGATAAATGCGATTAAAATCAATGCAATTTATTGAAATTGTTTTTTTTCTGCGTTTTATGTGTCGGTTTAACAATTTAACAACAAATCTGGCTCATTTTGTTAAACATTTTTGGAGCCGAAATTCAAATACAAAACTGTCTCAAAATAAAACGTATTTTATTTTATTTTATGTTATGAGACAGTTAGATAAAACCTTATTTATCGGGCTAATCAACTATGTCACATCATTTACAAAAGTGACTATTTTTTTTTCATAATTTCCAAGACATTTCGTTAAACAGATCATTTATTAGTTTTATGCTTAAAATGTTCATGGGATTTAGTTATCAACTACAATTATAATGTACATTGGGAATCCCAATTTGGGATCATCTCAAAAATGGTTTATAAATAGAGTTAATTGGATGCAATAACTTGGCTAAAACTCGGATGATTGGGAAATGTTATTAAACACTCGAAGCGATAAGCTTATTTCATTTGGGAAATAAAATTACCTGAATTTATATGCCGTTAGGGACTTCAATCTATTGCTCCACTTAATCACGTTTATTGACCAGTTTATGTTCATATTATACGCATTCATTTTATATATATATATATATTGAGCCTAGTTTCTCAGTTTCTCACACATGATCGATGATTTTTCTCTTATGACATGATGTGAAGTTCACTTGTATGTAACAGACGCTGGTGCTGTTATGTATATTGTAAGCATTTGTATGGAAAATTGTTGCTATGCACACATGTGGTGTGCTGGCGGTTTGCAAATGTCAACAAATGATACTTATCACGTTTGCCTATGTTGATTTATGATTGAGGTTTTGAACTTATATGAAATAAACTGTCATTTTTAGATGAAATATCATCTGTAAAATGACAACTTATTTATGTGAGGCACTTCAATGTCGTTCGTTGGTTAGCAGTGATGGGCAGTTAATGTCCACCGGAAAAGATTGGAAGAAAAATAATGGGAATTCATTGGGTATTTCACCGATGCACAATATAAATTCCCTGTGTACAATTGGGGATTTTGGGGAATTTATTTTAAGTTCGAATTTTTCAACATTTCATTTCAATTCAAATATTTGTTTTGATTTTCCCGAATCTCTAAAATTGGGTAAATTGCCCATCACTATTGGTTAGTGAATACAAAACGAGGTTTGATTGAACAAGATACATTGCATTGTCAGTATTGGGATTAAACGATGATGGCAACGAAATAATTTCAATTTTATCTTGCGTGGAGAAGAGAATACGATATACTTTTTAATAATATTTTGAATTGATTAATCAAAAACTGTTGATTTGATTTACATGAAATTCGTGAATTGTTCACTTCTGAAAACTCTTCAAATTATTACACACTTGAATGGTATCAAGTGGGTTTTTCATTTTATTCGAATCACAGGCCAGTAAGGACTGTCAAAGCCATGCAAAAACGCCATCTTAGGTTTAGTGGGAAACTAGCTATGAATGAATATGAAGCATTGATTTCTAATGCACCAACCACGGTTTGTGTACAGAATCACTGCATTGCAAACATAAGTGGTTTCCCATCAAACCTTGGATGGCGCCACTTATGCAAAATGTGACGTCATTTACACAGTCTCTTATGGAACCGAGCGCGCCCTGTGATTCGAATCTCATGAGTGCATTCATCGATTAATGTCTTATGGATTTTCAATTGATTTCTATGGTTCCGAACGACAGAAAAGTACTTTTTGCATCATGAGGTAATGGCATTGATAAAATATTAAGCTAAGCCGTTCTATTGTGCATTACACAATGTGTAATTGTTAGTTACACGGTAATATATTAACAAAATCATACACTTTCAATAAAACTGCAGTTAAATGATGAGTAAAATTGAGTCTTTCTTCTTCAAACGCGGTATGCCATTACTCGATCTAACATCTAATATCTTTATAGAGTTGTTCGATGGATCACAGAAAATTTGGATCATCCACTACAACATGTAATCAATCTCCGTCGTTATAGTGAGTAAGCCTCAAATTACAGGAAATTTGTTTTCTTGAAATGTGAATAATTGGTTCGATTCATAATCAATAATAATATAATAAATATACAAATACACGTTCGTTTACGTATTATATGGTACAAAATGGCTTCCGAAGCAGAAACATATCAATCAAAAACTTTGTAAAAACTATTTGTTTGCTACCAAAACTATTTCAGGGGATCAAGAAGTTTTATTAAACAATCGATCATAGTTGATCGAAAATGTAAGATGTTATTATTTAAGAGATTTACAAATAAAATGGTTTTCATAGAGTTCATGCTTTGCACGGCAATCGTGAGATTTTACAAGTACATATTTCAGGCGAAATGGTTGAAATCAATTGAGGCGAACTATTCTTTTTCAACTAAAAAGGGCTCACTTCATTTTATTTCATTTTTTTTTTTTTTTTGAAATGAAATGTTCATAATATTGCAAATCCAATGTATTGCACGACTGCAAGTCTGCAGTCTTTTCATCTGAAGCTGTATTAAACAGGAAACAATAACATTTTGCATGATTGCATGATTGGCTTAATGCCTTTCATACATTAAGAGTTTTCGAAAAGCAGAGCATTTTGTATGTATTCGTATCATCACGAGAGAATTCAAAGGAAAATTACTTTTTTCAACTGTATTTTTCATTGCATTATGCAATATTTTATGCATTTATAGACACTATTCTTATAGATGTTGAATAATAATGTCATGAATTCTCCCTTATCACATTCAATGAGAATTTCAAAGAGTAATTGCTTAATTTTGGGCAACGTTACTTTGCATGTTATCATTATGATCACTTTAATTGGAACCGTGAACTAAAGATTGCACCATCACATGCTATGAATAAAAAAAAATCCAAGAATAAATTGTTGACAAAACGAAAAAAAAATTGAATGCCAAAAAGAGAAAACGTTCAATTTGATAGCATTTCACAATGGATTCATTCATCATATCCGGCGAATACTATTCCCAAGGTACATGTCATGCAAAGTAAAAGAGTGTGCAAACAGAACAAACATTAATAAAAAAATGGTCAAAGAGAATGAAGCCAATTTGTTTGAAACAATGTGAAAAGAATGCAACAGGAAATTAGCATCAAAAACGCTTAGTTGGAACTTGTACAGCAAACACAAACAAAACAAAAATGCTTGCAGTCAAAACTTCTTCATAATAATTCGGTGTAATATCACTTTACCTTGGAAAATAGCATAGAAACGAGCATAAAATGAGGGAAAAACAGAGCACAGAAGAAAAAAAGCAACCAGTACATTCACCAGCTTCAGCAAATGACATAAAAAAAAAATGGAAAAATTACAGATGATGGAAAATGTAATATGGTTTCTGTAGTTTTGTACACACAGAGAGAGAAAGACGTTTTGTGTGCTACAAGTATCGTGATATCGTGATAGAGACGCAAAAGAGCTTAATGAAAAGAAATCGATGGAGGAAAAAAGAAACAGAATCATAGAACGCACAGATAGTGAGCGTGCTTGAAGTTGTGGACAACATTGTCATCATTGGTGATTCCCTTTCGTTGAGCACTTTCATCTTTTCATTCGTTGTAGTTAAGCGCGTTGAAACGTAAAAGTGAAATTCGTTTTCAAACACACACAGACACACACACACAAAAACAGAACAGAACAAAAAAATAACGCTTGTCTTTCACCATCGTATCTTGTTTGCTACGGTTGTTATCAAAGGTCAGTTGCAGTTTTTACGGAATAGCATTTAATGTGAAAGTTTATTATATGTTTTTGTTTCTGCACGAACCGAAGTCGTTACCGAACAATAAGCGCCATGCGTCAACCGCGTGCAACACAGGTGCACAATTTAAAGTACAACAGATTTTGCAGTGGCAACAGTGGAGTTTGTATCATTTTCATTTGGGAAAAGACAAGTATTGGTTGGATAAATTAAAAAGTGAGGAGCCAATATTGTGTGTGTGTGTGTATGCGACCGGGCGTTTGTTCGTATTTCAACTACTCTGGCAACCAACTAATAGCTTGATTGAAAACTAATGGTTAGCGGTAGCATGAGCAATGCACTCTCCGTTTGTTTGAATCAAATTTGATGATGTTATCACATTGGCAATCGCAACCATTCGCACAATAAAAACGTCCAATGCTTGGACATCGTAAAATTAATGAGTATTTTCAACTATAGCTCAACGAATTGGTTTCCATTTCCACTTGAAAACTTTTTGCTTGTTATCGCAGCTGCTCCGAGAATAAAAAAAAACCATGGCGTTTCGTATATCCAAGTCACACTCCGGGTGATGTAGTATTACACTCGACACTTTTTTCCACGCTCTTTTTACAGTCGAATAATAATTTTTTTGTTGTTATTGTGTGTGTGAGTTTTGTTCACGGATTTGTACTTTTGCTTTGGTGAATTGGTCATGGAGCGTTAAACTCGCGTGAAGATTGCATTTAATCAGCTGTGAATAAAAAATCACCTTTTTCTAATCAGCTTTTGCACAAGAAGCTATAGCTGTTGCCACCCCACACAAAAAAAGTGGCAAAAATAAATTCAACTGGCGTTTTTATACGATATGAACAAAGAAAAAACCGTGCATAAAAAATTGTAATGCATCTTTAAAAAAAAAAAAATGAAAAATCCAATCAAATTATGGAAAAGCATAGAATACAAATGATTTATGTCAAAAGTTGCGAATTTTCGGAAGTCATTACCAAATGCGACTATGAAATGTATTCTTCTTTCTATCTATTTTAGTGAACAATGTTCGCTTTACACGTTTCAAATGAGAAAATATGAATTCTGAGGTATTGTTGCGTAACACACAATTTTCGGTTTGCTAAGTAATGTGTGCCCAAATTCATGCGTTGTGGCTTTTCTATTGACATTCAACCACCGTAAAAAGCTTCTTTGTAGTAAAAATAGATTAAAATCTTGAGTTTGGAAACTTTTTTTTCTTATCCAACGATTTCTGCGATGATAACGATCATATCGTTTCATATCTCAAGATCAACGGCAAATTTCCCATGAAATCAAACCACCCCGTCAAGTTTGATTTCAATATGGTGGCCATTATGGCTGTATACAATCTGATTAATTTTCAGATGGAATTGGCTGAACATATTGGCTGAGCCAATTTGGCTCAGCATGACAACACATCATATTAGCTCATATTTGCTTAACAGTCACATATTGTAGTCAATCAAGTGTAAATCAAAGCACAGCTGCGTATTTTATTATATCAAATATATAACCAATAAAGTCTTGCTGGTATTTCTACCGCAAACCAAAAGTGGCTGCTATAGACAGTCAGGCCATATCCATGTGTTGTGTTTGTTTATGCATAAAATTTAAACAGTATGAATCAAGCTATTGTTATTTCAAAAGTCTACTTGACTCAGGGCTGAACAGCTAAAAAAAAGGGGTTGCAAATTTGTCCATTGGGAACGGATTTTATTGTTTTACATTTTACGAAATTTATGGATTGAATCGGTCCATATGCTGCACCATACACTCATAATCGAGGTATTGCAATTGACAATGCTGATTTTTGTATATTTTATCGAATGCGATGCAAAGTTTGCAGTCACATCATTAATTCAGTACCACCAGCATCGAACGAGAAAACGAGAATAAAAAACACACAATTCGAAATTTATATATTTTATCTGATTTATTGTCATACTCATCGGTGTCGTCTGCACGCGCCGTCGACATTTCCACACACACACACACACACACCATGAGAGCTTGAATTCAAAAACTTTTCCGTCGCATGCAAAAAATTGGACGCACCGAAAATGCGACAACGAATAATAAAATTATTATACAAATTATTCTCTGAATGTGTGCAATAAATAACATGAAAATCATTTTGCATGCAGTCGAAAGATACGAATAAATGCCAATAAAATTGCATAAAATAGACTAAATTTTCGACACATACACACACATCAAAGTGAAAAATATTCTGGTATCATAAGTATAATGTCGATATGATTTGCAACTTTGCCAACTATAGCCCGCCGGTTCAATGGCATTTTATGTCCATTGTTCTTACTCGCCATTCAATTTGAAATATTAATATCAATTTAAAAAGGGACAATTTTCGCGCCTTATAAAACCATTTACAATCATATCAATTCTAATGAACGCCAGCACATTGACAGCAATAAAAGGACATGCAAGGGCACCGCGGGCATGGGGACAGCGAACGGTGAATATGTCCATTATGAAATTTGTCAAATAAAGGATTTTTAATTAAATATCTTGTCCCATTGAAGAGCTGGTTGTTGGTTGTTTTTTTTTTGCCATAGCGCCTGCATGGCGCAATGCATTAAAAGCATCAATAACAGAAGACGAGCCAACACCAAACAATCTCAATTTAATCAACTTAACAATTTGCAATAATTTAAATTTTATTCACCGGCCAGCGCATTAGAAATAGACTGGAGCAGACTGTTGTGTGAGCGGACTGTTGGTTAAATGTGCATTGGGGGAGGGGGGAATTATGGCTGCGAGGCGAATCCTCCTACCAAAGACGCCTTTCAATATAGATTCATTTATTTGAGTGTCGACTGCTATGGTCTTTGTGTTTTTTTGTTTCGCAAATATTTTTTTCTCAAGTATATTTTATTGACTTCGTTTTTCATTCGCATTGCAAAAATTACCACACGAATGTCCACAAACGCGCGCTGTCAACTGTTATTAAGTGCGAACACACACACACACACAAAAAAATCGCATTTTCATCATTGTTATTGAGTCTCTTTTGCGCAGTCAAATAACATTGGCGTCGGTTTCTTTTTTTCTATTGTTTTTCAAATGGTTGATTTTTTTTTGTGTGCTCCTGCTTTCATTTTGGTGATTAATTTGTTTATGAACTTTCGATGGAACGGTGCACAGAATGTAAGTACGACTGATTTGCAAGTGTTCCCTTTCAAAAAGGTATCTGCGACAATAGAGAAACTGTTGAGTTGAAAAGATTGGTTAAGCCTTTACACGTGAGTCCATTAGTATTTTGGCGATTATGACTCTTATTGCTCAAAGAGGACTAGGAGAGAGATAGCTCTTTTCATCAATCGATTTCACAAAATTTGTCGAGAAAAATAACGCACCTGCGCTGTAGAGATGATACTTCCGCGTTGAACCTTAAGCCACGTATTAATGTTTAGCATTAAATTAATTAAGTCGAACCGAATGGATCTACCATAGTGAAACGTTATGTGGAAAACTTTGAATACATTTCAAACAGAGAATGCTGAAATTCACGGTATCTATGAAATGCTTAAGCCACGTATAATCGTGAAAAATTTGCTTGAGAACTAATAAGATAAATGCCTGTGTTTGTATTTATCGATGCCGTAACACCTTCTACTCAGTTCGTGTTAAATACCGTTTAGCATATTTTTGTTGCATACAAATTCGAATCGGTAAATATACCACTTCACATTCACAATTTGCCGTAACCGTTTATGTTTAATATTTTCTACATGACCGGAATGTTGAAACGCAAAAACAAAACAGACGCACTCAAACCACATTTAAATGAGATGAACATCGTAGTTACCGTTGATAACAACAACAACGACGACGACGACAGCGACACATTTCGAATACGTTAAAAATACGTGGCAACCCCGTTCCGCCTATTTATTTTCACATTTATTCCTGGAAATTCTTCGTTTTGTTTCATTAAGCTCAAATGGCTGTCAAGTGATTTTCAAACGTTAGATACGAATGAGCAACAGAAATGGAAAAGCACGAACACACCCCGTGCCACTCAGTGAATGTGGTTCGTTATTTATCATTTAATGAAACATTTATCCGAGATTTTAATCCGTTGAGTAAAATTGTGTGCTAGATTCTGACACATGGTATTTTTCTGCTTGTTCTTTAAAGCATAGGAATCTTAGCGGAATTCAACAAATATTCCAATATTAAATCTTACATTCCACTCGCAAAACCATGTTCACAAATGTTCGTTAGTTTTGGATTGTATTATAATTTGTGTGCATTGTAGTTTCTATAGGCAAATATGTTAAAGTATATTTAACACAAAGTGATACAGTATGCCAATTGAAGGCAGCATAATGCTTTTATCGAATTAGCCAAAACTGATTATTGAATTTATTTCTTGAATTAAATGTAAAACTTTGAGAAACTTTCAAATTGAAGACGCTTACAGGTGATTCGAATCATTTGTTTTGCTCATTGTTGCCATGGACTTTAATCGAAAATTTTACATTTACATAATTGTTCCAGCCCACGATCTATGACCTGAGTATGCTTAAAGCAAAATGAATTCGGTACCTAACTTTGTTCAAAAACTTTACATCACATCAAATAAATGAGAATCAAATTCAATACATTCGTCTGTTTAATCCGAAAAGAACTCAATGGATATTACATTCTTGTTAAAAAAAAAACTTAAACATTGAAAGTAAATTCATTGATTTGATTCACATCAAATCGGTGAAGAGTTTTTATGCTGGTTTTTTATGCGGGTGCACTCAAAGACATTACTCGTCAGCCACTTGAAACCAGACACAAGAGCATTCAACGAACTTTGACTACTTTGTGTGGATGTGGATATATATGCATACGGCGCTATTTTTCTCGACTTTTTCAAATCCCTTGAGAAAAGATTGAATTATTTATACATCAATCCGTAACATATTTGATGATATTGAGTCAACTACCAACCGGTTCACTGGGTAAATTCCGAAAAATGTGTCTTTGACAAGTTTCCATTTTTCGTTCACCACATGAAATATATTGATACAAGACTCGACGAGTTGAATCAATGCTCATGAACAGTGTTGTCATTTTAGCTAAAGTTTTTGCTTCACTGTGGGCAACTGTGGAATGATCGCAATGAGGAAATACAATTTGCTGTTGAAGCTTTTTTTTGCTGACACCATTCACAAAATATTCCATCGTCATCGGTGCCAAACATGCATCGTGCATGTGAAATTTGTGTGTGTGTGTGTGTGTGTGTTTTTTTTATGTAGGTCACAAGCATGTTTCACAAACGTTAAGAATGGAATTCCCCATTGGAATCTTCGCCTTTGGATCAATTCATATAATTTTCGTATTTTTTATGACACGATATTTCCTGAATGTGTATGTGCGGTATTGAGCTTTGATTGTTGTTGATGTGAACGGTTTTTGCATTTTTTTTTTCTTTCGGTTCGGTTGACACGTCATGGCAATACGATGAAAATGACATAAAAGAATCCATTCAGATTTTATTTAAACTAAAGAAAATGTAAATTGAAATTTTAATCAGAAATGGGTATAGAGTGAATGTCATTGGATGTGCTAGCACAGGCTTGTGTTACAATTTCAATCCATAACGATGAAAGGCCGAATTTCAATAATGCTTTTCCAAATATGGACAAAATCAAGTGAATCGATTCCCTAGGATGAAACACTCCTTTTCTGTAAGCGATTTTCTCTTGTTGACTCTTGATTCTTTGTTTTTAGTGTGCTTGGCATAACACTTGGTTCTTGTTTCGTGTTTATGGCAAATTGGTTTGTGACTAAGACGTCCAATCGGTGAACTAGTTTCAGCATATGTACAAAAAAGAATGCTACGACCAAATCATTCACATTCCATCTTACTGGTTTATTTTGTTGTTGTTGTTGTTGTTGAAAGGCAGAACCTAAATCACTCTTGAAATATTTTAATATCCACGTGTTGTGCTCAGGTTATTGTGATGACAGATTATTTTTTGGTTGCAACGCACGTCACGGGAGAAAGAAAACAAAAAGAGTCAAATATTGTATTCTTTTGACTGTTAGGGTGGATTGGAGATTTTATGACAACATTCTTTGTATTTTTTCAAAGTCATGCCGTGACAGATAATGCCGTTTAAAATGCCTTTACCCTACAGCACACTACACAGAGAAAAATAAGGTGGCACACATTTATGGTTCGGTGGTAACTCTGATGTCTGCGATTGGCAGGAGTAAAATTAGAAAAAAACCACATTTACTCGATTTGAACTAAGATTTAGCCATAGTGACAGTCTCAATATCACACCTATGCCCACATCATTTGAAGCATATTCGGTATGAGCCCAAAAGTGTTACTTTTGAGACATTGATGGATGGAAAGAGGACAAAAATATACAACATTTGAAAAGAAAATCAAAATAACCAAAATGCTGGAAGTAAAGAACAGTGTTTCAAAGTTATATCATTTTTGGACTGTCACTTGGTTTCTATGTAATTTGAAGTCTCATTTCCACTTAGACTCAATGACAGTCCAACGTGATAGTATGTTCTTTCCACGATGTTATTCTGTTCCAGTTTAAATCTGATCATGATCAAATTCTCATCTAAACTGAATAAAATTCACGCTATCAACTTGAGAAATATTATCATTTAAAATCATCATAGCAATCATTTTCATTGTCAGTGACATCTATTTCTACAACTTGTTATGATAGGTTTTTCAAAACGTGTGCAAGTCAATGAAACTTCGATAAAATTAATGTATAAAATTGGTAAATTTGGTTTATTGAAATATTGAGTTGAACCATAAAAATTTACCATCTTACTTTTCTCTGTGTACATGTGGCAAAATCGCTTTTAAGGGTATAGCGAAATAATTTACTACGAGATATTCGTAGCTGCACGAATTTGTATTTTTGGGGCAAATTGAAATCAATTTCACGAAAAGATTTTAAAAAATAACATTTCTTCCATACTTCGACAGTCACAAAAGATTTATTTTGTTAAAAATAAATCTGTTTATATATTCTCCCCCCAAAGGGGGGAATCTACAAACTGGAAATTTAGGTAATTTGTTGTTACCTTATGTATGAATGAATCCGTTTTTATGGGAGAATATTTCATGGAAAAGAATGATTAACAGGCAATTTGAAAAATTCTTAATTTGATTTAAATATATAAAAAAAATATTATGTTTTTCATAAAATCGGAATTCCCATCCAATGTGATCCACCCTACCGTGTATTGTGCATTTGGGTGATATTCAACAAATATGAATATATGCGCATTAAAATACTTTTACCTTTCACCAAAATTGGGAACCATTTCATTGGCATTATTCGTTGGAATTCTTTCCATACTATTTGCTGAGAATGTCACCTAGATAATGAATTTCCGAAGCATACTTCACTCTTTCGTGCCAACGCCTTCACAAAACAGCTTAACGAAAATATATTTACTCGCATGTTTGTGGCAAGTCGTGAAAAAAAAAATCTTCTAAAGATATTCAATAAACAAAAAGATCTCGCTCTCTCCCCTGACATTTATAGTGTGTATTTTGTTGTTGCTCCGCACAAAATGGAGCAAATTTTAAGAGTGAACATCCATTCGAACAGCGAAAACTGTCATGAAAATGAATACCTTTATTGTTACTGTTGGTGAATTTTTAAACGAAAACAAAAAAAAAAAAAAACTTCGGTTCAAGTTCATAGACTACATCAAACGGAAACGGTTCGATGTGTGAATGCGGGTGTTTGACGAGGCAAGAGATGTATCAAATATACATTTGGTTGCATGGTTTGAATGATACGGAAATGAAACCCATGTGTATTGGGTTCGTGAGCTGTGATCACGTGATTTGTTTGGAAAACATTTGTTGCTTACAATTCAGTTTGTGAATGTTGAATGCGATTGGGAAATGTGTTTGTTGCATAAATCAACAGGCTCTTAGTAAGATCAGCACGTTTAACAAGTCCATCGTATCACAAAACCACGTTCAATCCCACACAAGTCCACACTCAACGATGCATGACTCGACTTCAAACCGAATGTCAGCCAACAAATGCTATACTAAAGTATTAAAAATGAAAAGCAAGTGTCAGACATTTTTTTTTAGGCTTTCATAAATCTCTTCCGCCATTGTTTATTGAAGTGCTGAAGAAAACACACACGCACACACATACTAAATTACGTTTGGATTCAATATTACGTTCAAACTTGAACAAAAGTGTGAGATTTTATGAGGTGGCCCCGTTTTGTGGCTTATCTCAACCAGCGAAATACGAATACTCCTGGGAGAATGGTATTGTTTGGATGGGCCAAGCATTTTTTATTGACAAAAGCTGACACAGATAATTTTCATAACAGAAGTTAACAAATATTTACGAAAGGTTATAGCATTAAAAAAAAAGCATAGTTTATGCTTCAAATTTGTTATATCATAATAGAAATACAGTGAAGCCATTGCGCTTTCAGTTGGACAGCTGGATACCATGAGCAGACGAAAATTCATAGTATCATATGATTGGTGGCCACACTGACCTGCAGCACTAATGTCAAACCCAAATACGCTCATTTTACTGTATTTTCATAACAAACACTTTCTCAATTGTGGTACATTGATATTGGAATACATTTCATAAGATTTGACCTGAAATCTAATATCTATCGAAAGCTGATGCAATACTATCACCTTTCACATATATTTCATGAAAGCCTGATAGAAATGGACAAAAATAGATTAAACCACAATAGATTTGTTACATCTTTGACGCAATTTGAAACGTGTATTCCATACCAATGCCAAAGAATTCTATTGATACAATGCTAGGCTAGATGCTATAGCATATGGTCCTATAACACCTTCAAAATACCCGTATTTTTTGGCAATTGGAAGCAGTTGCAGGCAATTCTTTACGAATGAACAAAAATAACAGAATCGCCAATTCACTCAGATGTAGCCTAGAAACCCTTATACCCAAGTGTTGAATCCATTCAATCTATATATAGCTTATAAATGAATATGTACAATTTACAGTAAAGTGTTATGAGACAAATGGTTATATGCAGAGTAAGTCAAAATGGTCATTGTGCAGCTGTCCGTATAAGAAGCGTTCAACACTCATGATTTCAAAGTGATCCAAATCAGCTACTAGAATATGATTCCAAAACATATACGCATAACTGAACTATTTTCTCATATTGTTAGGCTTTATTCGCCTTTATAGAAATGATTCTCATCATTTTTTTTTTTTTTTGAAAAAAAAATTTGAATGCCCCACATCGAAACCAATTCTATTCAAATTCGTTCATTCGTTTAAATCGAAACCTTTATTCTCAAGTGGCAAAAACGTTGAATTCTTTATATATAGAATCGTATGCTTGTTATTCAGATCTTGTATCAAAGGACATTGGGCGGATTTTCCGGACGTGTTCATTCACAGTTTGTGCTATGTTTTTTTAAATGATATCATTCAATGTTGCAATAGATGACTCGAATTCAGTAAATTCTCACTGGGTATTCTCACAGGCTCTAACACGCTCTCACGACTCCTCACCGCATTCACACTACAAAAGGGATTTCAATGGATATAATTCGTTGCAATGCAATCCACTTGGTCCATTGCATAAGCCCAATGACTTGATATTTGAACATTTCGAACGCTCTTATAACGTGTGCGCACACTGAGTGATCGTAATTTTAAAGTTATAAAAGAGTTTTTTCTATCGTGGTTTTTTTTTTTACTATGCCATGAAACTTTATCATTCGTCTATGGTAATGCTCCTCCCCCATTGAGCTCCATTGTGAAATACCCAAAATTATTTATTATTCTCTAATCTTTATTCGACCATTTGAAAAGAGCATTTTCATTTAAAATTCAGCAATTTTAAAAAGAAAAGTAGTTTCCTAAAAGCCAATCCAATCTGAGTGCTGCAGACCATAATTTAGAAGCTACTTAAGTTTTTTTTTTCATTTGGAAAGTTTGAAGAAATGCTGACAAAAAAAAAGATGAATAACAAGAAACTAGAAGTTTGAATTGGGGGAAAAAAAACTTGAATTGAGTGTATCTGGATATTCAGGCGACAACATATTTTATTGAACATAAAAAAAGGTCAGATATGCTTCTATTCATGTCAATTGCTCACATTACAGAAGCGCATTAAATGTTCCTTTGGTATACATGATAGATTCAAACAAGCAACGGCTTAATATGAGAGTGCAAATAATAAACTAGCTGACTCAACACACAGACGAAACAAAACTACGCACTATATTGGACTCTGAATTTAGGGTTTTGATTGAATTTATGCCTGAATAAGATTGTTTTATAACGAATATTTCAACTACATAGGCAACCAATATCAAACAATTCCAATCTCACTTCAAAGAATGTATTTTTTATTATCATAAAGTGGAAAATTCAATTAAAATTCACTTTATACATTGCAAAATTTGATTTAAAAAAAATCCAACATTGTTCTATGTGACGTAGATATTCAAAGTGTATGTAGAGAATGTGTAATACAACAAATCAAAATAGCCGATGCAACATTGTTGATTTTAGTTAAGCGGAAAAAAAAGAAAGGAATTTCTGATTTAATAAAGTCTTTTGCAAAAAAAGAGTATATTTTGTTTGATGTATTCATTGAATTCAATTAAATTTGTTTCAACCTAACAAGCTTTTATCTACAGTGTAAACATTTTACGAAATGTACAACGATGCCTGTTAGTTTTTTCGCTCTCAGTAAATAGATTAGATGATAAAAATACATTTGAACGAGGTAAGAACAGAGTAGCGCAGCCGAACATCCTGCCCATTAAATCTTGCGTAGTTTTGCAAAATGTTGAAGAAAATTATGATATTTTAACTCTTCAGTATCTTCATAAAATGCAACCCCCCGAAGTAGTGACAGCTGGGCAGGCAACGCGACCATTCTCACAATGTGCCAAAAATGGCACTTTGTTGTGCCACAAGTGGCACAGAACCAGGCAACGCGACCATTCTCACAATGTGCCAAAAATGGCACTTTGTTGTGCCACAAGTGGCACAAAACCAGCGGTTGCCAGCTGAAACTACGGCGCATCGATCGGCGTTGCGAACCACTTCGGGAGGGTGTTAAAATAACATTTCAATGGTAATCAACCCCTTGGATGTATAACTATTGGTAAATTGAGTGAAGTTGTTTGCCTATTCAAGCCCTTCAATCCTGCAAAGGAGTTTCATATAATCCTACTTTCTGTTTTGGCACTAGCCATGGATGTTTGAATGAACATTTTGTTCATTCTCAGTCTGAGAGAATCTTGGTGCGCCGCTTGTGTCTCACACGCCACTGGACACAGTTGTCGTTCTCCATGATGTTTTGTTATGAAAATTTCATTTGTGAACAAAAAAAAATGGACAGTAAAAATCTACCTCTGTTAATGCAATAACAAATGCTTTGTATTGTGATCCGTTTACGTTAGTCTTTTCCAATGTACAGAAATAGTCAAACAATTTATTCTTACTTTATATTTCAATCAAAAATGGTTTTCAGCAGACTGTTTACAAACTTGAACACTTTTACTCAAGATACATGTAAAATACTTTATTTACTCAAAGATCCTTTTGTAAATGTTAATATCGGTACCATTTAAAACACTTTGCTTCTTCTGATGTGTTATGGCTTCGTTTTCCAATAACCGTGTGAAAATTTCACCAAGTTCGAAAATTATATTTTGAAACATGTTTGATCAGGTGGAACTAGGAAAATAGCTAAAAGCTCTTTAAAGAAACTTTTAAATCAACACACCCGATGATTTTCCGATGCTTTTTACTCAAGACTAATATTGGACTTAAAATAGTGATGCAAAAGCAAAACTCTTTAACAATATAGTAAGCACATCTGTTTACGGTCAACTCCAAAGACCTTTACTTTACGGTAAGTCAGTATTAGTTAAAAGTTGGCTGGCTTTCAAAATATCCTCGAACATTGTTTTCATCATTATTATTTGTACATTTTCTACGAAAAGTCAAACTTTTAACAACTTCAAAGAACTATGGAAACTGGTTAAATAGCTTTGTTTTACATTTTAGCAGTGTTCCGCAAATAAATAAATTCCGTTCAGTATCTAAAATCATTCAATACCAATATTATGAGCTTTATCTGATGTGAGTCCTCCGTACAATCCGTAGACTACTGGCAAGTAGACACAAGACAAATATTTATGCTGTCAATATTATTTGACGCAATATGATTTCAGACTTTGAACCATTAATTGAAAAGCAATTGACAACTTTGCATTTCAAATCAAGTCATTTACTTTGCTATTCATTGCTTACTCTATGAAGCAAAATCATTTCATATTTACTAGAAATAGAATTATTATTAATTATACAAAGTTTGAATGGGAACCAAAGGAATTACACATTAACAGACACTATTGAAACACCGTATGACAGCTATGCGTCAATTTCTACAGGGTTATCTATTTATTTCGACTATTACTACAGTAAATTCCAGTGAATACAAATGCCACAGGAAATCCCTATCGCAGTTCTCGCTGAATTTATTTGTGTGTATAATAACATTAGATGCTCTTTTGGGATATTGTTGAACCTCTAACATTCAACGATGCGTTGGGACGTATTTTCGCCCCCAAAATACGATTCACTCAATTTGATGTGTAATGAAATAATTTTGGAATAGCGTATAAGCTGCTTATTGATTCAATTAAAGTTAGTTTTTATGTTCATCCATTTCGTTAGATTCGAATTGAATTCAATATTCCCAAATGATTGAAAATCCAACACCAACTTCATGAAAGTGTGTTCTTTCATCCTAAAATGACAGCTGCCTTTTAAAAAAATACGAGTTTTAAATGTTTATATTAGTATAGCCTTGGTAGTGCCGTTTCCATATCAATGACGATGTAATTTCCAATTTGTTGAAACATTTAAACAATCTGAAGCTGTTAATGTATATATCGAATTTTTATGGAAGTATTTTACAACGAGAGCAATTTAATTTTCCCATTACATAAAAAATCTTCTTTTGAACAATTGAGTCTTTTAAGTCGAAAAATGTTATCAATAGAATTTACTAGGCTGGTTTCTAAAAAATAAGCATAAAACAAAATAGAAATGGAGTAGCTGAATCCAATCCGAGCTTACAGGGGCCACAATTTACTTTTCCAAGTGTTTTTTTTTCGTTTTGACACTTTTTCGTATTGTCACATTGAAATCGAACACGTTTGACATTGAATAAGGGTATCAAAGTGATTTATAGGCTAAAAATAATTGATATATGCTTATGGACCAATTTAATAATACGATCATAAGTATAGTTGAATGCTTTGAAATTAAAAGATACATAAATAATGTCGCCATGACATCCAAACCACTTCACAAATTGTGAATAGCAACATATCAATCGTAAACGTAATTGCAGGCGGGAAAATTGACTAGATTATTTATTGATTTAGTAAAGGCCTAGCTTTCTGTCTGTCTGTTGGTTCATCTGTCTGACTCGAGAACTCTTTTTGAGTCACAATATTGAAATTCCATTTATAGTTTGGACATGGATCAAATAACAGCAAACATTAAACGAAAAAAAGCTCAAATAATACCAGAAATAGCATTCTCTGACACTTTTCACTAGCGGATTTGGTCTCAGAACTCGTCCATCACATTGGTTATCTTCAGGTAAGTACGATCATTTATAATTCGAAGTGGAAGTGATTGATTTTAAAACATTTGTTGTTGTTGTTCGGGATTAATCTGCTTAAAATTGCTCCAAAAATATGCATGGAACATTAAATAAACAGAAACTCGAAACAAAATTCGTTGACAACAGCAAATTTTCTATTGTCAACATGAATAACTTGCCCTGATGCATCATTAATTTTCCGAGCGTATGTCACAAATGCTGATGTCACCTTAAAAAATGTGGTGTTCAGAAAATTGTTACTCGGTCTGGCAACAAAATTCCATGAATTTTTTCCTGTATTCTTTTTCTTCTATTCTAAACGAATCCATAGCCAAATTTATACTTGCGCAAATATTTGTGTTTCACCATCCTCCTAGCCATGAACAGAAAATTTACACAAGATAGAATGGTGTTTTGAACTGAGGACCTAAAAAGGAAAAGGTCATAACACCTCAACATGAAAGGAAAATTTCAATAGTTGGGCTTTGATTTTCAAGCCTTTTGCCATTTTCAATCTTCCCCCCTTGGAGTTGTCGACCACGCACGTGGCTTAATTCTTTCTTTCTTGGTACCTTTCCGGAATGGAATTTAAATAAAAATTTACATGAATTTATAATCATTCAGAAGCAGCTGTTATATGAGAACGATATGGATATGGGTATCGTACATATCACGTATGCTTCGCCTTAGTTAAAATGAATAAAAAATAAATGTTTGATCTACTTTTGAATGACCATTGCTATGAAGAAAATTTTGGTTTTACCAGCAAAATTAATTTTCAATGAAAAACTTTTCCGGAAATCATAAAATTTAACCTCGAAAGCCAAAATGAATGAGCGTCAACTAGTTAAATTGCTAGAAACCTATGCCGCATTCCATATTTACGATCTAAAGCTTTAACAATTAATGTTCAGTTCCAACATAATTTTGGAAATGAACATCTACTATGGTTTCATACAAACAAGGTGGTCAAGGTGGCTTTTGACCAGAAAACTTCCCTAATTAATATTCAAATGTGAAAAAAAAATTATGCAAAATTCGTAAAATTTGGTTATGTATTTTTTGTACTTTGTTCTGAAAGAGGAAAAAACCAGAATGCTGTGGTTTATTCTGTCAAGCATATCCGTATTAGTTTACACGAAATCAACGATAAAATGAAACATGTGTCAATATACAAGTGTGATGGTAGAATAGTGGTCATGACTCATGACAGAACCACATCCACCACATTTTGGATTTCATAAAATTATTGTTGAAAATTGTTTTATTTCCCATTGCATTGGTTATCAAATACAACAACAACAACAATATTCGTTTAGAGACCATGTTATGCCTTTCGGCGTGTGGTCTATTTATCAAATACATTAGAAATATTTTAGTTGAATGAGAAACTGTTTTCTTTTTTTTTTAAGTTTGGAGCTCATTTTTCTTTCTAGATAAACACATCAACTATTATTTTGCAAGAATAAACTAGCATTGAACATTTTAATTTTAATTTTATTTTGATTTTTTTCATTGTCATATCAAATGGTAAGATTCATCTTATCAGAGCTTCAACACCGTCAAGGTGTTCCACAAAAGAAAGAAAAAAACTGTCAACTAATGAAAAGGACTGAGTGAAAAAACAATTGCAAACTCATTCGATAAGCTGTAAAGTAAATATTTATTGTCGTATGTTGAACGTCAATCGGAGCCTACGTTAGACATCAACGATGACATCGCTTAATAAATCCCATTCACAGCTGGAGAGCTAAAAAGCTCTTGGCATTCAGCCATAATCGAATCTAATTAAATGAAACGATACACTCAGGCTACCGTCAGGGTATGCTCGCTGTTCTCTGCACTTCATCGTGTGCAATTGATGCGAAGTATTTGTTCACAGTACACAGGAGGTATTCGAAACAGATAATTGTGAATTCCGGAAGTGATCTCGGATACGATGGGAAAAAAAATACCAGAAAATGTGGAAGAGTAGCGTTTTACACAAACTTCTCGATGCCTCAGTACAGAAAAATTATTGAATTAGTTTCTTTCGACTTTGTCAATTGTATATACAACACACAGCCATTGGCTTAAATGCGTAATGCATGAGCGTGTGCCACACACACGAATCAACTGCGGACCGTTTCAGCTGGATAATATCTTGAAAGTAGAAAAAGTCTTGAATAATACGATATTCATTTAATTATTGTTTGTAAAAAAGTTTTGTGCTGGAATTGCCCGAGCACAAATTTACCAACTGTGCGATGCGGTTAGCAGATGTGATCGCCGGAATAAAGTTGCATAACAAAATGCTGCTTTTGTTATAATAATACTAAATTCATTAGTCGAATTGTCGCAAACTGAAACGATAAAGACAACAAAACACCAGATAAAATGGTGTGGTGCGCTGCTGCTGTACCAGTCAGAAATACCTCATCCAAATTGAAAATTAAGCACATGAATGTTGCGCTGTCGGATTCACTTTGACAATAGCTTTAATCCATATAATGAACATTTTGCAAGTATTTACGACACAAAACGACGCAATTTTTTTCAATCAGGTAAATATTACCTAATGAAATCCCGGCGGCAAAAGCGGATAGAAACGAGACCGGAATTGTCGTTTCATTGCAAGAGCATGACGCTCAACATTCGTCACTTGGTGCTGCATTACTTTTCACATGTGTGTACACACTGTTCACTATACGTGTACACATACTGTACATAGAAAATGACAATATAAAGAAAAGTCGTTAAATTTCAGAACATGCCATTAAATTATGTTCTTGGTTTCTTTTCTTTCGATATATTTATCATTGTATGAAGTTAAAGGGAGGGAAAAAAAAGAAACGTTTCGATGGAGAAAAAAACAACAACTAAATATTGAGTGGCAATATTAAATCCTTATCACGTCTTCTCAAGAGAGACTATAAAAGTAGTAAAACGAACTAATATAAAAACTGCAATGGCTTAAAGTGGTTTTAAAAGATGGGATCTCTTGAAAGCGCTACGAATTCTTTCGTTGGTATAGAAAATCTGAAGCATGCAAGAAATGCGACATTAAATGCGTTCGGTTTCATCAAAATCAAATGAAAGCTTTGAAGCTAGCAAACATTCTAAGCATACCGCAACGAACGTAAAGACGGAGAGAGTACAAAAAAAAAACAGTAACAAAAAATACGATGAAAGTTTTAATACAAAATCGAAATGAAAAATTTGCTTTGACCTTAATACCCATTTGTTTGATTGGCTGCTCTCCCCATCCGTATTGCATTTGATGAAAATTTATCGAAATATAAAACGGAATGACAAATGTTTGAACGTTGAACAATGAAATCGCACACACACACACACACACACACACGATCCCATTGAATTGCTGTATTCTATTGTTGAATCGAATTTCCGAGAAAATTATCGCATACACTGGAGCATCGCTGGTACTCATTTTTCTTTAAAAAATATCGTTCGAATAAATTTCAAAGGAAAAAGCGACCATGTTTCGTTACCAACGCTATATCCACTTGTTGGTCTGTGTTATATGAACAAATTATCCGATTCTCAAGCTCAAGCTTGACGATGAGTCAGCCTCACAATGCGAAACTATAAAAGTAGAATTGATGTATTGAATGAATTCACTGTTGCATCAATTGATCAATCATGTGCTAAAAAAAACAGCTCTTAATACACAGCTCCCAAATATACACATTTTTTTTTTTTAGCTAATTGCATGTTGAAACATTCCGATTAGTTTGGTTCATTTGATCAGGAGAGAGCGTGAGTGCACAAATACTCGTTTAATATTATTGGACTGGTTCTGGACAAATGAATTGAGAATGTTCATGAATGGTGAAGCATTGAGCAACATTTAATGGACCAACGGTAGTTAATGGTGAATTCGCATAGGGAGACAACGGCAGCAATGTTGGCCACTGAAGAAAAAAAAAATTATGTTACCAAAGGGAAATGAAATCAAACACCACAACTCTCAATCGATGTGTGTTGATTGTATTTACCGCTGGTTGGTCAGCACTTTTTTTTCTATTGAATTTGGCATTTCTACCATTTACTACATCAGTGAACTGAAATTGTAGAGTGCTGGCTTAATGGAACTTGTTTTGTTTGCATTGATTTTGAAATGCATTTAAAGCTGTTGAGGTATTTTTTTTTCGTTGCACTTAATACTATTAAAAAATGCATTGCACTCATTTTCAACACTTTATCGTCATGATTTTTTTAACAGCCCCATGTTTGGCTTGTATCTCACGTGAACGGAATTATATGCGGAACGTACAGCACAACGTTTGTGGCCGAAGTGGGAAATTCTTTGCACGTACATCCCTCTGCGCATTTCAAATGTATATACATTGATGCTGCAACTGAAGCAAACCAAATACTGTACGCAACTGGCAAGTTAAAGTTGTTGTTGTTTTTTTGGTTCAAAATAGGTGAAAACTGAAAACTGAGTTAAACGCCAATAAATTGTTTAATTTACTCGATTTGTTTCAATTTAAAACTGGTGCCAACTACATTTTAATCAACTACATTTCACGACGATCAACGTATGTTTCAATAAATTTTCATTTCATTTTCAGCTAGTGGTTTTTTTTTCAAACCACATTTAATTGGGGTCGAGAAATCAGATGATTACATAAGCACGGTAATAGCATGTTCGATTGAATGAGTTCAAACGCATTGCGAACATGCATGTAATCGTTGATAATCGCCGATAATCACTCAATCGTGTGTGCGCTTTTTCATTTTCCTTTTTTTTTGTTTGTTTTTTTTTTTTTTTTTATTACAACCTGTGTGCCAGATGAATTCACAACGATGGACTATAAATCACATTGGTCAACAGCTAAATGCCACTATTCCAACAATTCCAACATTGATTGAACCATTCTGCTCATGATTATTTACTGCAATGCGTATAGAAAAAATCCGGCAGCAATTCGCTTTCGTGCTTTGATTTCTTTTATTTTATTTTTCTCTTTTCTTTGCTGTTAGTGAAGTACGCACTTTGTAGTAGCGATTCTATTATATATGTATAATTTGCAGTACCGTCAATGTGCCATACACGCCCCCCTATTATTTATATGGTACATTTAAGGTTATATCCGTTTATAAATTTAAAATATTACTTTATTGCATTCTTACACGCAACGTGTTTCGATTGTGTGACGCAACACGAAAGAGGCGGAGCAAATTTCAGAAAATTGACCACAGCTGTTGCTGCTTATTTTCTTCAAAACAAAAACAACAAAAAAACACACACACACACAAAATATATGAAATCATTGTCTTAAAATTGATCATTCTTGTGAATCTGAGCAGTAAATCTAGGCTGGGTGCTATACGTTGTTATTTTTCTTTTATCGAATAGGGCAAATCTTTTCACTCTCTTTTTGGATGTTTTATGGTCGTTTCAGAGTATATCGATTTAACATGTTTAGACTTTGTCGTTTCTTGACACGACAAAGTCAATGTAGAAAGAATGATGCCGAAGCAGCACATTTCCATAATTTTGCGTTGACTTTGTTCATTTTATCGGCGAATAACAAATTTGTTGTGCTCGATTTGAATATTTATGGTTCGCTGTTCATGTTCATGTGAATTCAAGTAGGCAAGCAGGCAAATAGGCATTTGCCGGCACGGGGCGCACACTGTGAGACCACTGAACTTCAAACAAACAAAAAAAAAACCACCGGCTGCAAAGAACACATTTCAAACTTCCGCTTCAAATCGATTCTTTTCTTCTCGCACAGTGAGTTTCTTGCACTAAGTGACTCGAGCTGCCTCAACAGCTTCCACATTTCATTTTCCATTTGTAAGCAACGCGCTGCTGGTAGCCATACGATAAGAAATGTGCGCAGTTACATAATAATTGGTACTTTATATTTATATATCAAGTAAACATGATCGTTTTTGTGCAAATGAATCATTTTTGTTGTGCGTGCTTGCGCTGTCGATCTGAAAATGTCGCATATTTTATGACAATGTTCCATCACATCGACAATGTGCTATAAAATTGTTACTCTCCCATTCACCACAAATATCACTTAATTGTCATATAAAATGCCAGTGGAAAAAAGAAACCCGAGGGTTTGACTTGTAAATACGACGGGCTTACAATAACACAAGAACTTTATGGTTTTTTTTTTGACTTTTTCTATTAATAGAAGCTCATCTTTAGCTAAAATCGGATGATAAAAATAATATGGCGGAAACTTTTCGCAGACGTTTTTTTTTTTTTTAATTTCGACTAATCAGATAAACAAAAATGTATGCGCTCAAATTGATTGTTTCAAGTTCAATGTCAGTTGAAAGGCAAATTGTGCCAGTGAATTGGTGGCTTCTGTCACTGAAACTAGTACAGTACAATTCAACAAAATATGAATTATTCACAAGTAAATTGCGTGAAAGATTAACATAAAAAAAGCTCAAATTGAACAAGACTGATATGCATGGATAACAGAATGTTGTCATTGAATTATATGAATTAACCACTTTTTGGCGGCTTTGCACGCATTTGACACTTTAATCATTCATTCATATCAATTATCATTCGTATTTCGGACAATTTGGTACCAACCGAAAAAGACCTAATAAATATATATGATAATATAAAACACTTATCACAAACACTATGCGCGTTTCAACCATTCAAACTACCAACATTTTTACAGATGAAATTTATTCCAATATTTTCGACAGTGGGCAATGAGCCTCTATGTTTGTGCCTTTTCGCTTATCTTTTTAGTAATATAACTGCCTCATAATAAAAAATATAGTGAAAGATAGAAAGAGAAAGAGTTCATTCGAATAGAATCATAATCATATTTCATGTTAAACCGTCATCAAAAGAAAAGGGAAAACAATCAAGGGGCTAGTAAATGCTGGACATTTTCACAAAACGAATGGTCTTCAATGTGATATATTGAGACTATGTAGCGTCGAAAAGGTTTATTCAAATGTTGTACTTGAATGAAAATGAACGGTTTCATTTGGTTGAAACTCTTTACCTAAAGTTTCATACAAACACCTTGACTTCCGGTACGGTTCATTGAATCGATGTCAACACGTTGTTGACATTTTCTGTTGTTTTTGTGTGTGTGTGTGTGTGTGTGTAGTATCCGGAATTTCTCAACCCCTCGTAACGAATAGTTTATTCTTTAGCTTCCGGGTAAGCGAAAAATATTGGGATGAGACTAAAGTCACATATATATGTGACTCTATTTTGATTTGGTTTGCTGTTGAAAAGTCATTGGTTCTTGTAAAGCGAAATGGAAAATTGCAACTGGTTTATTTTGAATACGCCGTTTTGGAGCCACCAAAAATGTGGTAGTACGTGTTCAATGAACAATATTTAGTATATATAAATAGTATTTACTGTCCATGTCCATGTGGAGATTGTTCAGCTGATGGATGATCCAAGAATAAGAAAAAACTTCTAAATGAATTATAATGGTTTACCATTAAAAAAGGATATGCTGACGTCGTCTAATGTGTAGGACCACAGTGTGTGTGTGTGTATATGTGTGAGGTCTATGTCATTTTTTCCATTCCTTTTCATATGATTTGATTATCGATAATGGTGTCCATATGCGATTAGCAAGAAAATCACAAGTATTTTCATGGTATGGTTTTACTCTATTGGCTTGAACTAAAGTGAATATTCACTGGAATGTGAAATTCCAAACTGTTCGAATACAAAATACAATGGAAAACTTCTTTTTTTTCTCTATATCACAATGAAATTGCTTTGAAACCTAACTAAGCGTAAAGACCATAAATTTTCATGGAAAATGTGAAGCAACAACCGCCAGCACAAAAAAAAACATAAATATCATCGGAAACGGATCGAAACCGGATGGAAACGAATTGGATAAAATCGCCTTTTGGCGATTTCAAGAAAAAGTGATTGTTTCCAATGGTTTTTATCATATATTTCACGGAAATTTGATGGGTGGAAATGAAATTAAGTTATAACCAGAACAAATATATGAACAACGAACCTGAATGAAAGCTGTTGAAGGGGAAACAAATGCAAAGAAATAAATGTGAAGCGATACATTTCTCAAGTTCATGTAAGTATATGGGAATGCATCGTAGAGTTAATTGAACCGAAGCACGTTCCAATTTCAGCGGACACAAAAAAAATGTGGATAAATTTGTTTTTCCATTGCCAGTGCCTTGAAATGTTTCCAACAGAACCAATTCTTCGTTTGCAATTTGAAATTGTAAAATCAACGACAGAAATTCAAAACGGAATTTAATTCACTGTACTGCATATAGCACTGAACAATCAACATGGCATGAAAGTGATTCACTTGTGTACATGAATATAATTCTATAGAATTAAACACTTAAAGTATTCACTTCCAATTAAATTCGTGCTCATATTCAAAATATCTCACAAAATTGAATCAATCTACAATTCAAATGACGTTGAACGAATGAATGTCGGGCTGTAATTATATGTCACAATAGATCTTCAATTAATTCTATTATATCTTGTATCTTTGATACGCGTAAATTAATCTCAAACACTCTTACCATTTGGTTTGAGTGTCAATTTATTTTTTTCTTGTCAATAAAATTAATTGCTCAATTTAGGGATGGATAGAATGCGATAAACGTCTTAGTTTATTATTTGAATTCGAATGCTAATGCCATATGTGCATTGCAACAGTTTCGGTTTCAATAGTTTTCTTGTGATTTGATTCACGGCAAATGACATTTGAATTCGGTTTGTGGTGCTTGTGAATATAGCTGTGCCATAATAGCATCCATTTATCCACACATTCCATTCACCTTCACGTTGCTTTCATTCTTTTCATGCCAATCCATATACAAATGGTTTTGATTTCCTATTCCAAGAACCAATCGCTGTTGTGTGTGTGTCTACTTTTTCATTCCATTGAATTCTTGGATGGAATTCGATATTAGTGAATTCGCCATGGAGAATGATTCGTATTTTTTGTGAGTTCAGCAACTCTATTAAAAATCCATTAGTGACCAATTCAGTTTGCTGTTCACTGGTCTGGTTGATGGGACACAATTCATGTAAATGAAATTTCTTGAATATTTCGCTAGCTGATGATGACGATCGAATTTCTACGAAATTCATATGCTGTAACATGTGACAAAATTTATATTAGCCCATGTAACGGCTTCGCTATAATTTGGAAAGCTTACATTTGATTGGCCCAAATTCGTTAGTTTGGAAAAGCTATTTAATCGGATTATAATGTCTTGGAGTAAGTTTCAACTTTGAACTGATGAAATGTGTGTGTGTGTGTGTGTGCTAAAATCCTGATATTTTGCAACAATTTCAAAAGTGACATGACAATCAGTGGAAAATTATAAGGTTGATACGATCTGTGACATGAACGAGACGCAGACGACAAACAATTAAACGATACCAGCGCAAATCAACTTTCGTTTAAAATGTGATATTATGCTATAGTTTAGATTTGGCCTGATTAACATTAATGAAGCCAACGTTTTCATGCACAAGTTGACTTTTTCTTCGACAAAAATCTTCATTTCACCGAAAGATACATTTTCAAATTTGTTGTCGCACACAATTTACGATATTAACCTCCATTGTCTCGTGCATTTCAAATCAAATGAATCGTTTGCCTGAACTCCGAACTTAACATTGAAAAGTTCTTGAAATTGACTAAAGTTTCTGCATCAGTCGATGACAATCATCATGTAGAAAGATTGCATAAACTTTAACCGACATCAAGTGCTTTGACGCAGCAGATTTCATGATTTCTTTTTTTTGTGTTATGTAATCGCATCAGATATTTCAATGACATTAATATGTTATTTGAAACCAAAAATCTACTGCGTTTTGTTGAGCGGATTGTGATTTCATTTTGGTGGTTCGATGTCAACATTCGGATTGCAAGCACATCTCATTGGAATGGAAATGAAGCGACTAGCGATACATAAAATGAAAATTTTCTGCATCACTTGCGAAAATTGCTACTTTTTGATTATCGTCATCATCATTTTCGAGTGGGGGTTGACGTTTAGCAAACGGTTTTTGTTCAAGGGGCAATCTTCTGATGCTAGGAGAGATGTTGCGTGCTAGAAGCACTTGAGATGTACATACTTTTGTTGAAGCAATTTGCAAATGGAAGACAAAAGTATACCCATAGGCCGACCATACAGGTTTCAATTGAGTTTTGTAAGACACGATGGCCCCTTGCTTCATGCCTTGCTTCGTATTTTTACCAATAGATAACAATACCGTTGCGTTTAAATAGAAAATATTTTAGTTTAATTTTAAAGTTAGAAATTTATTATAAATCGATATTCAGCAGCCGTCAATGCGCTCAATTGATAAGAGTATCAATCAATATCACTGAATACATGCAACGATTTCGTTCGCCTCAATGAATCAAAACACCACATATATACATTCCATTTGAATGGATGTTGTTGACAAAATCACAATATTGAAATAAAATTGTGTTTTCAATGAATGCACACATTGCGTGGGATTTACCAAATAGTAATAGCGCATTTCACACATTCACATCATACTAAAAATTCTCAGAGTGGCTATTGTCAATATCGCATTGATCTATCACAAATTTCGATGTGTGCTGTTTCGACGGACAGAGAATTGTTCCAAGCAAATATGTTACTTCATTGAAAATTGAAAATAGATGTTTAATTTCAATTTTAACGTTCTGTATTTTAAGCAAAACTATTTTACGTTGCATATTTGTTCAATCGCAATCAGCTATAAAATGTAATAAAAAATTTCGTTTTACATTCATCTATAGTTGAATAGTGTGCCAACTCCGTTCTATGTGTGCTTCTAACTATTGAAACAGTGGCCATATTGACAGAGATGAATTCATAAGGGATAACTATAAACTGATCGAAAGCTGACGAGTAGCAGCATGACTGTCAAAGTAAATTCAACTGACGCGAGCACTCTCAATTCAATGCTCCGAATCAATGCAATTGAACAGTTCATTCTGGAAACAATTTGTTTATATTTCCCGCCCCTTGTCGAAATGTCGATAATATTAATGCATGAATAGAGTCAGTTTCAAGTTAAACTTCAAGTTGAATTTCTACACACTCTCGAAAAATGGGAGTAAATACAGAATCTGACAATCGACGAACAGAAGAAATGTGTCGATGCATACAAATCCAAAGTTCAGGCATTATATGATTTGATAGATATTTTCATCTCTCCAGATTTTTGTGGCCATATCGTTGTTGAATTCAAGTGTATTTAATGGTTGCCAAACATCCAAAAACATCAAAATGAAAGTATTGCACTTTTCAACAATTGGTTACCACGTGAACGCCCAGGTGGGTTCCCACTCGAAAATATTTGAGAAATGACTGCGAAAACATTTCAGGAATTTGAAGCAACTTTTGTTCAATCTACCAACACAAACTATAAATTCCCCGAAAAACAAACAGGTGTGACCTTTTGGCGAGAAAGTAAGTTAAATCGATGGTGGTAGACAACAAGATAATGAGTTACAAAATTAAACGACCTACGTAAACATGATAAAATGTGTTCGTGAATTCACTTGAGAACCTACAACTAAACTGGTTGTACACTAAGAATATTCCATTTCATTTACAGTACATGTGTAACTTGATATACTCCATCACTTATAGATGTCATGGATATTTTCTGATTCTGAAAGATTTTATGTCAAATTTCCGAAACTGTTTTCGTTCAACTAAATCATCTCTGCAGGTAGCATCATCTCTGTTTGCATGAATAAATTTTTCCGACACCATTCAAATTGAAGTGTTGTTGTTATCGTTGTTGTATTTGAAATTGAAATGAGTTTTTGAAAGTTTTATTCATTTTAATATAACTGTCAACAACAATGTCGTCCAACTTTCGCGAAATTTGATATTAAAAAAAAAATTGATTGGTTTTCACGTAACTGTTGGTGAAACAGGTTTCTAGTTTCGAGTTGACGTTTCTACACTGTCAGTGCGAATTTTGGGTGGTCTGTTTGAAAATTCGATTATTACTATGCAATCTAATAGCAAGCCACTACAACCACACCCAAACTCGCCTAATTCAATTTTCTAGAGTTGAAACAAACTTCTTCCGATTGCGTAAACTGTTGTGCTGCTTCAACCAATAGCAAAACGCAATAGCATCATTAAAATTTAACATCATTTTGTCACTTCTGTCATAGTTTTATCATTGTCTATAAATACGAATGAATGCCAATGTCGATTCAAACTCATGTCCACCTAAGCAAACAAAGTGGAACGCATCACCATTAAATGACCACAAAATTCGTATACAATTTGAGCAATGGTTGTACATTCGAAGAAATCACACATTAACATCTATTATTGATAGACATCAATGTTGTGCTCTGTCACCATACCCGTTTAGTCGAGTGAATTCAATGATTGAATGTGATCAATTTGGCGAAATGATACACTACAGCGTTATACCCAGTATAACTGAACAGGTACAATTGCGCACTGCACATACATCATTCGCACCTGCTTTTGCTTGATCCCGATTCTACTTTCAGTTCGAACTTTGCACCATCATTATTGCTTTGGAATTAAAGGTATTCGGGTCGTTTATTGAACATTTATTACCTATCAACGTGCATAATTACCATAATCACCAAACATTTGCTGCATTGCCATAATAATAGTAAATGTTTGCTACACTCAATTCATAAGTTCGTAAGTAAGTCTTCATAATAAAAAGACCATAGCAAAGTGTCGTTCAAAAGCCCGGAATTTTAATAACAATTTTCAGCTCATAAAAACGTTATAAAGCAATTTTCATCGATTTTATTATTATTTAATAATATTATTTATTGCTATTTTCCGGGTTGTGGTAGCATTTTTTTCGTTTTATGTCAGGCAAAAACTTGGGAAAAGACTTTTTTGTGGAAAGAAAATTCTCAACAACAACAAAAAAAAACGAAATAAATGTTATCGTAGCTGTGAAAGGGACAAAAATGAAGCTGAAATTCCCAATTAATAATATTTTAAGAATTTTTAATTAACGACATAGAAAGCATTCATGATCGATTGGTCGTTCGAAAAGAGCTGCGTTGTTAACTAGGCCAATGAATAAGCACAATAATTAGGAAAAGTGAATTAATGAAAATGTTGCTTTTTAAATGAATTTCATTGGAGATGTTAAACTATGTTAAAGCAGCTGAAATGCCGTAAGAAAAATTGTACGAAATTGTTTTTACACAAGGTTTTTTTTTGCGGTGAAAATACCAAACAAGAATCTTAGCAATGAGGATAATAATTAACATGATGAGGAAAAAGATATTTGATGAAACTTTGGGGGGTGTTTTACAATTTTCTGAACTACTCCAATTTTTTTTTCAGAAAAATATATTAAGATTAAAACGCTATTTAGATTAAAACTTCCGTACTACAAAAAAAAAACCAACATTTCGGAACATTTCGGATATTATCAGATCCCTTAAAGCCACTATGTTTAACGAATCAGATTGTAAAACAAAAGATCAAAACGATTTTCTGTTCCGTGAATACACATTTTTCGGTTTAAAACTCTTCCGGATTAAAATATATATATCCATTTTGTGGTTGAATTTTACACAGCATGAAACATGGAACATTTTGCATGTAATGGAAAAGATCAGTTTTTGTGAAAGATTTATATCCCTCAATATTTCAAAGCTATCAAGTGTAATCTCCCTCAATAGAGGAAAATATATCAAAAACACTTAATTCATTCAACAAGTGCTTTAGTTTATACCGATTTAAACGGTTCGGGTGATTCGAGGTTTCAATTAAAGAGTTTTTTTTTATAAACATGTTGATGTACACCAGCTTTCATTTTCTTAGAATAATAAAGCAAAATTTGTTCCCCCAAAAATTCGGTGTGACTATCAATTGATAGTTAATTCCATTAATGGAATCCATTGTTTTATTTGGAAAATATCTGCTATTTTCAACCGCTATTTCAAGTTATCAGCTATTTTCAGCCCATAGTAATCCCTAGCTAAATATGATGACTTTGTGTGAATTTTGTGCCAGTTTTCACGAGTTTTCGAGTAGTTCAGGCCCCTCCAGCCCCTAGTATGAACATATGTTCCACATTGAATGCCAGTTGGATTTTCGTTTCTAATACACCAAAAATTACATTAAGAGCTAATCCCAACTTAAAGGTATTATAGTGACGTAGTGAAAGAGACTGCTATTTAGAATGAGAACATGTTGGCGTTTTGTGCAGAATCCAAGCATTACATAATAAAGCTCTAATACAAAACGTAGTGTGTTTATATTGAGCCATTAAAACCTTTAAAAATTGTGATGATTATCTAATCAAAGCGTAAGCAGAACATGTTATCTGCTTCGTATACATTTTTCCATCAGCGTATGAGTTCTCCAACAAATTATTCAAATTGGAAGGTAATTTGCATGTGAGTATAATCAGATCTAAGACATTTTCGGTGGCAATTCATAGTCAATTTCATGGTTGAAAAACAACAAACACGTACACTTGAAAATCTCAAGTTGAAATCATGTACATGGTTGAAAGTCTACAAATTTCATTCCAAACACCAAATAAAATCTGTCGTTTTGATCGAAAAACCTATTATGTGTGTGTGTGTGTGTTTTTTTTCGAATACTTTTTCACACAAACATTGATTATATTTACATGTCACACGTGTTGTGACATTCTGTTGGAGCGTAAACGTGGTTCAATCAGAAAAGTTAGTAAAAAATTCAATTTTTCTTTGCACTCTGTGGAATTGTCGAGAGCGAATGTTGAAGTATTGAATTGATGCATCACATCAATCAAAATGTCAACCAAACTCTGTTCAACATCGACCAACAAATTTTCTGATGACTTGTTAACCAAGTTTAATTGTTAAATCATAGCCAAATCTGTGCAACCATCCATATTCGGATAAATTTATTTTCGTTTTTCTATTGTCATGTTATCACGGCCACGGAAGATATAAATTAGTTGAAACGCTTCAATCAGTGACTCGACATTTAAATAGAAAGATAACCTTTACCGAGCAGCCGATATAAGCTCAAATTTTATAGCTCTAGTTTTGTTGAACATCTGAATATTTTCATATTTTTAATTTCATCGTATCTACTTGAGGAGCTCAACAATCAATGGCCCATACTCAATTCAATTGAATAGCAAAGTATTCTGTAATATTCAGTTGAGAACAGTGACAAGCACAATTTGCTTTCGAAACTCATATTCAATAACGGTTGTTATTGCAGTCGCCACATGTTAAGATGAATTTCAGTTCTGCATTATTGAGAATTAACGTTTGTCAAACATTCAAAGAGACAACCAATATTTCGTAACCATGCCGCCTATTGATTAATTTAAATCTGCACAGGTATTAAATCAATGGATACTACGTTTCAATTGATTTCATATATGAAATGGAAGTAGCCGTTTGTGTTTTCGATGGGACACCATTCAGGGCACTACACTATATTATACTACGTTAATATAATGTACTTAATTTGAAGTGACCGAACAAAAAGGCTGAAATGTATCAATCAATTCGACAAATGACCCTTCATCAAAATCTGTCTAGCACTCAATTCAGGATATTAAACGGCATTTTTAATGTATATACATTTTGTACACATGCAAAATAAATTGGCATGAACTGCAACAGGATTTTACATTGTTATATACTCGCATTCACTGGGATTCTCTGTAATGATCATTGATTTCAATGAAAAACTCTTTAGGAAATGTCGTTTCGTGTGGTCGATAGTTGTGACAAATATGCATCAGTTTCGATGAGGTTTTCGATTCAAATGTATGATTACTACAGTGAATTACAACAGTGTGAATGCGAATACCAACATTAAAATCCAGTAGCAGTTCATTTCAATTTATTTTGTGTGCTAGGCTTAAAGCCCTAGGGCAGCGACTATTATGGGCGTATATTGCAAAATTTCCACTGAAAATAGCAAATATTTCCCTAAATAAAACAATGAAACACATTGATAGTCACACCGGATCTTAGAGATTTCACAAGTTTTAACTCACTTAAAATTCCATTCACACAAAGAAGAATTTGAGTGACACTACTCCTAATGTTAGAGTAATCGGCAAGTTTACTCCTTTCTCTATTTCGTTTACTCTGATTTCAGTGCTGTGATACATATTGCTCACACATTTGCATAGCCTTCACTGATCTGAGATGCGCGCTCAGTGAATGTTGTTGTGTGTTAAGAACTTAAGGAGAAGTTATGAACCGAAAAGGAGAAATGTGTTTTATTACACTGACATTGGAGTAAACGGAATAAAAAAACAGAGTAAACGAGCCGATTACTCTAACCTTAAGGGTACTGTCACTCAATATCTTCTTTGTGTGTTGTTATATACTTGGAAGGTATCTGCTATTTTCAGTCAAAATTTTGCAATATCACTGATTTTCAGCTGCTATTTTTAGATAGGCTGCTATTGTCAGCCCATAGTTATCCCTGCCCCAGGGATGTAATCAATACAAATCATGTACGCCATCACCAGCGCAGCAATTGTCATTACACCTCTGCATGACGTAGCTGATGTTGAATTTGGTTTCAGTATCATGTATTTGGGATTTTATCCAAACATACAATCGGTCAACAATTCACGTTCACCCACGGCTCTTAACACCTCAATCAATATTCGAAACATCCAGTACGCCGCGATGCATTTAATGTGAACGTTACAAATGTGTTCACTGTTCAATGCAATAAGCACAGCAATTCTGCATAAATAGCATTAAAATGGCCCATAAAACGATGGAAATCCAAAATTATTAATGCCTTCAATTTGATTCAGCGAAATAATATGATGAAATCATCTGTAGTTAATATGTTTTGACCGATTTTTGTCGGTTTGCATCTAGCAAATTGGCAACATGGAATACAATTCAATCCAAACCGTTTTCATGTTTCGTTTTATTTTTTTCATTAAATTCGCCTCATTACCGAGTTAATCGCATTATGACCTATGCATCAATAGAAAATTATTCTCCTCATTGGTTTTTATTGGAAACTGAGAAGTTTCGTGTAATTTGGCTGACGCTCAAATAAAAAACAAAAAAAACTCTCTAATCTGCACCATTCACACTCAATGTTTTTGTTTTACAGAATACTTTGGAATGGTATTTAACGACCAATAATAAATTAACGGCGAAATTAAATTGTAAATCTCAACGAATTGTTTGTGAGTTTTTCAACAACAGTCTTTTGTTGATGTTTTGAATAGTACTTTTTGCTGTTATTGTTTATTGCAACATTGTCTTCTTTTGTTTTGATGGTTTGTCGTTAAAGAAAAGTTTGTCGGTTTGACGAACTCCGTCACTATGTTATATCTTTGAACACTGCACAGAAGCGACATCTCACTGCCAATTGTTCAGTATCATTGAAATACACAGTGAATGAAATTCAAGACGCCATCTTGGATTTTTTTCACTGTGCATTTCAATAGCAGGAAGAAATTTGCATTGAGATGGCGTCGTTGTCGAACGTATTTAAAGAGCCGCATATAAATGTACATAAACAACATGGAGATGACGAACTCCTAATGGTACTCTTGACTGGGTATTTAGTTCTGTCGCTACTGGTACCATCATGTTAACCATCCATTCTCATACATAAATCACGGGCCACCGATTAATTAGATGCCATAAATTATCTTTTCACAATTCACATCGTTTCGATATACAATCTCAACTATGGATTAATCAACAACTGATGATGAGAAAAGAAAAAAAACAATTTACAAAAGTCAAACCGTTTACAACAATAAATTATTCAAAGCCTGTCGACGGAAGGTCAAAACATTTATATATATATGAAATTTAACTACCTCACTGACGAACTTTATTTGAGTTTCGATGCTGAACGATTTGAACTTGACCTTCACGTGATTGAACATATTTATACCCTTAAATCAGAAAATCTCTAGACTTTTTCTCGTTTTCTCTCCTCTTCTCTTTCGTCTGCTCTCAATTCGTTTGTACTTTTTCCAGTCGCTTGGATTCACTGAATTATGTGCAGGTAATCAATAAAAGCTCAAGTCAAAGTGGAGAAAAGGTTCAATCGATTATCATTCTTAAGGAACTATTTTGAATGCCATTTACTGCGGCTCTATAAATGTTCCGATCAGCCGAGAAGGTCAAAAGCCGAAGTAATTTTTTTTTACAGAGATAGCGAGAAACGAAATTCCCTGTGTTGTTACGACTACTTACTTTGAAAACAGAGAAGAAAAAGTTATATTAAATGAAGATAAAAAAAGAAATGTCTGAAGCTTTTGTGCGCATATTCGAGTTTAACTGATGAAAATAGCACAGAAAATGCTAGTTAATAAGCGTTAATCGTGGTAAAGGAGCTGTCAAATGTGTTGCATGCATTGGGTTGCTATTAATTTTGTAACTCTGATTTAATGCGATTAAACGCAGTTATTCTAAACTAAACAACAGACTCTCTAACCCAAACAGCGACAATCTGTGCAACGTTCAATGTGCAATCGGCATTGTTCTACATGCAGGTGCGATTCTTTAATACCCGTTGAAATCCGATTATGTGAATAAATTGCTTTCGTATTGAAATATTCAATAATTCATCAATGATATGCTGGTTGGCTATTTTCTAAGCCAATTGTGCCCCGAAATTAACAGCAATACCAAATTCAAACTCCGTGCCTTGGAGATCGAACAAATCCATAAATCGTTGAGTGACTAATAATAACAATAATATGTTGATTTTGGCGTCATAATGATTTATTAAATGTACACAAATAACGAATGCATTCGACATGAAGTGAAGCCGCTAAACAATTGTTGGCAACATTCACATCAATTGCATGCCATACCACCAACAAAATGATTCACACAAAAAGGCCCCGAATGAATGGATGACCGAAAAGAAACAGACATCATAATGTTGACTAATCGTTCGATGGGTAATTTTTTGTGATTAATTTCCTTTTGTTTGACTCAATTACAGGCAATAATGGAATTAAATGAATCTCATAAAGCCAACAAAACGATTAACGCCATTGCCAAGCGCAGACAAAAACCCACCACACGGTTTCGACGTTGGAATAATGAAGCGTAACAAAATTGATTGCATGTATTATTCAGTGCTTTTGTATTTTACTTGAAACTTGAAATACACTTGTTTTTGCCATCAACCAAATTTCCCATCCTCGTTTGGTTTATTTCGTTCATCTATTTTTGTAAATTCTTAGTGCCACATTTATATTAATTAAATGCCTTAAGTTATGCGCGAAATTGTGTGTGTGTGTTTGTTGTTGTTGTTGTTGTTGTTGGTGTACAATGTGAAATGATGCACAGACATCCAAACACATCAAGCATTACCTAATTGACATGCAGAGCCGTGTGGAGCGCACGTCATTCCGTCAGGCCTGAATCTAATGTTTTGCATTGCAAAACGCAATTTGCAATGTGGCAATGACAAAAACGCAATTTTATGGACATGCTGCCAATTCAAACGGTAATCGTGGAAATTCGTTGTTCATGTTATGTGTTTGGATGTGTGTGAACGCGCGAAATGATTCTATGCGATTTGCTTGGCCCGTCTAGACAGCCAGACACATTTTATCATCATGAGGCAGCTGCCTGAATAGTGGATTTTCAACAATCCGGCCGGCAAAAACATGACAAAATTGATAATAAATGCGCGAATATCATGTATCGATTGGCCCGATTACTTCAATCGTTACACCATCTCTATCTAAAAAAAAAACTCTTTCTAACGAATTGTTGGTGAAGAGCATAAATTTTCGAAGCTGCTTAGTTGAATACAATGTCATTTGAAATACACATTAGCTCGATGGGGTGCCTTCTGTTGAACGGTAGGACGCTCGAAATAATATTAATCTGAGAAAACATGAAACAAAAGACCAGGAAAAGCAGAGTTGGAAATGATTACGCATTCATAGGCTGAGTGCTGGCTTATGCTTGTGAGGAGCGTAAGCCAGCCAATAGGCACACACACTCCACGTTTCAAATATAGAAGATCCATACAAAGCGGATGAGAAAATTTATACAACGTAAACGTGGCTGGCCTACGCAGCCATAAGCAGATCTGGATAATTGTCTAGCTTATTTAACAACTTTGTGGAAAAGTACTAGAAATCCTCATCAACTCAATTTCATACTACTCTAATCCACTTCAATGAAAAACTCATGATCAATAGCAAAATTCGCACAACATTTTTCTTTGGAAATTAAATTCAATTAATTATGCTAAAAAAAACTAAGCTTGATAAAAAACCACCATTTTCCAAAAATGGACAAAAAGTGTTCAATGTGCATCAAATATTCATTTTTCTTATCTGTTCAAAAATATTTGCCGCTTGCATAATTAATACTTTCAATTACTTGAAAACAACATGGAAAGCTGTTTTCAATTCTCAGTATTCAAAATTCCCATGAATGGCAAATGAGATACTTATTCATTTCAACGAGTGCTTTTGAACAGTTGTCACTTTTTTGTTGCATTTTCATTTGCATGATTTGCTTGAAAATTATTCAATGTTGGCTTTTTAATCAGAATGTTATAAATTGCTCGTTGTTCACATAGTTTTGATGGAATTTACTGTTGATAAGTTGGTTTTTTTTTTCGATAAATTCCGTCAAATTCACTCTTTAAATTCAGCCAAAAGTAACTATCAGCAAGTAAATTTATTACCTTGAGGAAATGAGCTATAATATCTCCTGCTGAGAATTGGTTTGAAAATCGGGTCGGTAAATGTCTTTGATTGCAATTTCAATTGCAAATTCTTGGTATTTAAAAAAAAAAAAACTTGTTACTTCAACTATTCCGTGAAAATGGTTTCATTTGCCTGATGAAATGTGATGTTCAACAATTGAGTCATTCTTGATGGTTGAGCATTTTTGTTGTTGCTGGGTTTACTTGAATATTGCTCAAAGCATGTACTGTATAATGCACATCCATTACAATCAGGGAAAATTTGTTAATGGAAATTCTGAAGCGAAAAGTACACAAAATAGAATTTGCAGCATTGCTGGCATTTTTTCGTTTCGAGTTTGAAAAAGACAAATAGTTGAAAAAAAAACACCAACAAGTAAACGAAAAGAAGGCAAGTAAGCAATAGCATAACTTTCATTCATAAATAACAACAATGTATCTTGATTTTTCGACCGATATTTGTTTTGTTTTTTTTTTTATTTTTTTTTTTTTTTTGGTGTTGCTTAACAAACTTTGAACATTTCTTTTTGATGTGGTTGCAAAGAAGCATTTTGCTCACCCAACCCCATTTTCATTTCGAATCCAAATGCTGCGAGGATTGTTTTCTTTGCACCGGCAAAACCACCGCCGAAAAAAAAGAAACCAATTGCCATAAATTAAAATTGCCATGTCATTTTGACAAGTGGAATAACCACATTGTGTCTACAAATAATTTTGATTTATTTGGATTTGCGTGTGCATTACAGTTAATGCTTCATGTGTTGCTACACTTTTTCCATCAACGAAAAAGTTCATGCCAAAATGTTGTCTATGTTATTTATGAAAAATTCAATTGCACATTTCAAATGGTTGGTGTGGAATGGTGGTAAAGGTTGATCATTATTCACTACTGCTTTTAAATTATGTGGATGAGAACGGTGTAAACGATTCGAAGACATATGGATTCATTTTGATAAGAAATGGAACGCAATAATAATACAGACAGAAACAAAGCAATTGGAATGAAATTATATATGTGAACATGAAATATGCACGGCCAAACACAAATGTAAATACACATTTTTGGTTGTGCCAAGTGTGACATATTCAATGCTCAACAGCGCCTAACAATCAGATTGATGTCATTTGGTTGTGCACCGCCGTCGCCTCATATCGACGCAAATAAATGTGCACAAAGACGCAATTGATTTTAAATATTTGATGAAGTGAATTGAGTAATGTTTGCGGCTGTGTGTCAATTGGTATCACGCACAACAAATATGTAAATGATGACTTTGTTTGTGTTTTTTTGTTTTTTTCGTTGGTTCGGTCGCTTCATTTTCGGTATCTCATGCTTTAGCATTGCCATGACATATGGTTTATTGAACTTTGAACGGGTGCCGCTTACGGGTGGGATGGTGGTATCGAACTGTACAAAGAAAGCCAACAATCAGCACGCCTGCTGATTTGTTGCTCTTTATTTGTTCTCTCCTGCGGTTTGGCGCTTTCTTTATGACAATTTTGTTTCATAAAGTCGATTGCCACTTCTCTGGCGCTTTTGACTCTTTTTCTCGGTAGACATACACTCATTCAGTTGATATCTGTTCGAGCGGTGATTTTGTTTTCACTTTCTTAGGAATCATTTCTCTCTCCTTTCATGCGAGTCGGATTTCGTATCGGTGCGACAAAACAAAGCCGAAAAAAAACAAGATTTGGTGATGAAAGCGAGAAAAGAACCGGGCAAAGGAAGAAAGAGAGCGACCAACAACAACACCAACAAAAAATGAGATCGCGTGCACAACATAAAAGCAAATGAGATAGTAAGACACAACATAATTCAATTGTTTGACATTTTTGTCATCAATTCGAGTCGCAAAATCGAGGCGTTTGTTTCTCTCTCTCTCTTTCTCTCTCTCTCTCCCTCTCTCTCTCTCTCTCTCTCTCTCTCTCTCTCTCTCTCTCTCTGTGTGTGTGTGTGTGTGTGTGCGTAAATACTCTGTTGTCTGTGATTTCGTGGCCAAAAGGAAAACGCATCACAAACACAATTCACCACTTTCTCTGATTTTTGCGTGGTTTTTTTGTTGTTGTTGTTGTTGTTCCGTTTTACTTTGGGCTTTGTTTCGTTTCGTTTGTTTCGTTCATTGCTCATCAAGCGCACATCCATTGACAATGCACAACTTAATGCCGTTACTTGTGATTGACTTCAATGGAAATTTATGAATTTACTGAAGCCAAGACATGGTGGTGTGATGGTGTTGATGCTACCGACGGATCGCACTTTATAGCATTCACAAACGAATCATTTCTCACACAGTCGAAAAGAGCGAGAGAGAGAGAGAGAGAGAGAGAAAGGGAAAAAAAATCCATAAAAAAGAGAAGAAGTCTTGAAATAAGCCGACTTTAGGTCATGCTGCACAATACACACACACACACACACAACTGAATAAAAAACCTTTATCATGACTACTTTTGAACGGCAGCAATCTTCTTTGTCTGTTTGCCGATGAGACGGCCGATTTAGTACGCGCAACCGTACATTGTATACAGTGCACGTATCAAATGAAAGCGAATTACAATGAAAAAATTCCCCAATTGTAAATAAATGTATAAAATGTGAGCGACGTGTATGCAACTTTAACCCAAGACACAATTTACTTGGTCCCCGGCAATAATAACACAATGCTACAATCGTAGATTGGTTTTTGAGCGCCGCAGACAATGCGATATTAGTGCAAATATACGGCGAAAGGCGCAAAAAAAAACGCTCAAATAAAATTATAACAAATGCGAGCGATTGCAAGACGTGCACACGATGGAAAAGCAGAAAAAGATGAAAAAAAAACAAAAGGCGGCACATTTTCATCCGATTGAAAAGGGTCCAATGATTCCTCGATTAGGAGCAGTTAGTATTATTGCTTCTGTTTGCTGGCTGCCGCTTTCTTTTTCTTCTTTTTTTTTTGCTGCCATGGTCAACCATATTCGGTCCAGATCCAGTGGAGTCCAGTCAAATTCATTTTTCGAGCCTGATATGAATGCGACAATTCAAACGAACCATTCATTGTTACTCTTTTTCATATGCTTGGACATATTTTTTTTTATCGACGCCTTGAGCCAGAAATTCTCTATCGGCTCGCCATAAATAAGCAAAGGTGCATTGTAATTTTTGTGGAAAATTCAATTCTTTTTCTGTTTCTTATTTTTTTTTCTCATCCTTTTTTTTTGTAACTTGTATTTGGCTAAGAATCGGTTTGCTGGCTAGTTGAGATCGCTGGTACACAAAAAGTATGCGAAATCAGTGCGCGATACCATTCATGGTCACAAGAGCATTAACCCATTGCCATTCGTTGGATCGTGCATATCAAAATGAAATTCAGCATCGAATTGGGCTTCTCTTCGGGTTTCTCGCTTACATTTGATAAATAAGTCAAGAGCCGGCATTAAATAAACTTTTAGCTGCTGTTCAACTGCCTCTATTACCATTGTTGCTGTTGTTGTTACTGTTGCAAAGTAAATGCAAGAGCGTCTCTCACTTTCAATCCTAATTTTCGAGTTTATTTTACCCCGCCACCCCAAAAAACACGCTAATCGATTTTTAAGTAAATATTTATCGCATCCAACATTTCACAAACAACAAGAGCATTAACCAAAAATTGAGATAATGTTGTGAACAAGCGTCGGCGCTCTCCAAATTTATGGCCAATTTCAAGAGTTAATTCTATTTCTCATGCAGTTGGTTTTTTTTTGTTGTTGTTGTGCTGGCGTTTGCTATTTTCCGAAGCAATGGCCTCACAGTGCCTTTGAACATTTTATATATGCATAGTCAGTTGTATGGGCCATGGCAATAATGTTTTCGCACGCAAAATTCGTCACAATGCCCCGTAAAATACTTGAATTTTTTTTTTGCAAAACCAAAAGTCGATTTATGCTTTTCGCTTCTATTAATTACTTGGGTTTCAAAAACTTTGCTCATAATCAATTTGGAAATCGGTTTTGCATGAGCAAATTCAACAAACTTAGTGCATTATGGCAATAGAGCTGTGGGAAAAGTTGCCGTTAAGAAAATTTATGCCAGAACTTAAGCACTAAGTCATCAAATCGAGTGCAGCACAAATCAATTTTCTCTAATTATTTTTTTTTCGTTTTGTTTAGTTTTGTTTAGAATAGTATATCAATTCATTTCCACAACGTTATCATTTCCAGCTAAAATTGTTGTGCAAAAAGCAGAGGGACGCCATATAAAATTGGGAAATTTATTTGCACGATAGATTTGAATTTAGCAACATAATCAATGTCTCTCTTTCTCTCTTTCTGTCTCATCCTTTTTTGGGTCGATGGAGGAGCTCATAAATTAAACAAATATATCATTTATGTATTCAAACCTCCCGCACCAAGACAAGGTGAATAATATAATTGGATTGTAATTTATGTACGATTTTCAAGGTCATACAACTGTGTGTGTCTCGACATCGTCGCGTGAACATCTTTGGCGGATGCGGTTGCCGATTAGATTTTACTGTTAAATAAAAATACATTCATTATTTCACACCCTTTTTTTTATGATGAAGCGCACAATGCTAACTTAGTATTGCTTCGCCGAATTTGTGTGTTATCTGGTTGATAATAACATTTTTGGGAGTTTAGTGAGACGTACCAGTCTCATTCAATTGGCTTATGGATTAATCAACTGAAGCAGCAGAATTTAGAATGAATTTCCCGGAACTACCAATTGTGTTATCATTGGAAGCTTTTTGTGATAAAATTAAGCACACATTTTACTAAATCGAAACAACATGGATTGAACATTTGTTGTGCATTGCACATGCTGATGATAATATCGTTGTTTCTTTTCACATAAGATTACATCACAGTCAAACAGTAAATACCAATTGAATTGACACAATCAAAAAGGTGAATACGAATTGTTTGCAAACAATTCGTAATGCGCACAGAAAGGAGGTCAATCATTCCAGTGAAAAGCAACGACGAAAGGCCACGGTTGAGCATTTCGATGTCGATTTGTTGTTGCTGCTACAAAACATCTTATGGTACACAATTGTACCGTTTTGTTTGTCGCAAATAATTTCTACTGTATACATTTGGTATATGGCAACCGAATGACAGTGCACCATATTTTGTTGGATGAAAATGGGATAAAGTGAATGAGGTAAAAGTGAGTTGGTATTTGATTTTAGTTTTACAGCGATTCGATTATTTCGATGGTACTCTGGTGCGCTGAAAACGCTAACAGAGCGAGTGTTTAATCAATTATTTGAAGTGTATTTCTTTCTCGTTCACTTCTGCATGTCAACACTGACTTCATGTGACACTTGCAATGATAATATAATTATTTATCCTTCAATCGACAATGGATGTGGTTATGTCATGTGTCATGACGCATTTGTAAAACATCGCTACAATAATCCACAGCAACTGCCAATTGTTTGCACAATGCACATTTCCGCCTGATTTTTAACAGCTGTACAAACTTTGTAGCCAAATATTGAGCCTGAGTCTCAAGACCCATTGTTGGAATAAATCAACCGCCAACGTGATCATTGTGAAACACATTCAAGTGAAACATTGCATGAAACACCACAATTATGGTTTTGTTTGAAATCGCCTTCGGGGGGAGTGCACCACACATTCAACATCAATATTTAAATTTTAAATGTTTTATTTCGATTTTTTTTCTTTTGGCTTCACATTGTAATTACACTTTTGTTTGAACACCAGACGAGTAAATGAGTTACTCCACCTATCAATCATGAGGTACAGTAGGCAGTTGATATGTAGCTTTAACATGAGCTTTAAACACCTACTTTGTACACGCCTTAATCATTTACGAAAAATACAAACGTATTCAATTGCTTGAATTACACATTTAGTGGTTTGTTTTAGTATACAGCTTGAAATGGTTCAGTTAAACGATTTTTACAACAAATTTTTTCCATTCGAAAAACTCTCGTCCATTTTGATCTGATTTTACACCAGAATACATTTTCATCACTAACTAAACGAATTCATTTGTACTTTAACAACAGAAAATACAGTCATTGTGTGGACTGTGGTTTTAACCAAAAAAAGTTTCATAATGGCTTTCCAACGCAAATAACCTGGGCACCCACAAATATTTGCGAAAGCAACAATTTTTTTTTTTTTAAATATACAGTTTGGTAAATATTTTGGGCATTTTTATAAATATATTTGAAAAGTTGTGTGTTTTTATAAAAATGAATATATTCATTTGACCCACCTAAAAATAGTGAACTTTCAAATTCCTCCCGTTTTTTCCCTCATCAACCACATATTTGTGGAGGTGTTTTTTTTTGGTTGTAAATCAGGTCAATAAATATTTTGAATTTTCAATAAATATTTTTTTTACGCTTTCAAAGCTTGCTAATAATTAAATATAATTACAAACACTGATGCGCATTTGAAATATTTAAAAAATATATCGGAACAGAAATAGTAAACACAAAAATTCAAATAGATTCAAAATTATTCAAAAACCTCTGATACTATTGATAGATATAATTAATAGATTTATTATTGATCATTGACGTAGTTTATGTTTCATTCATAAAATGTTTGTTTAAAACAATGATAACAATTTTTGCCCTAAGGCAAGTCAATGTTCAACATCAATAAACAGCTTTAATAAATTGATCACTTTTCAATGTATGACGCATGTGACGATGACATCAACTGAAATTTTAAAATATTTGTGCTTAAACTGATTTCTGATTATCCATCGAATAGTATATCCAATCCATGCATAAACACTTGACACTCGAAACTCCATTGTGATTTTAGTTGAATAATTTAGTGAAGCAAAGAAATCGAAACAAAGAAATAGACTTACCAAGAAAATGATTTTAAATGCACTGTACTAAAATTGATCCCACTATTTTGTGTCCCTGTAAATACTGTTCACTATTCAGTGTCATTGTAGTTGTGATAGTTCAATCATTCATAAAAAAAAATTGATCGGATTAAGTATTGATTTATGTTTCTTTATTATTTTTTTTCACCTGATTTCCAATTTCAAAAATCTCTTGACATTAAACTAAATGATTGTCGATAATGTTTCATTCAGATTGAAATGACATGTTAAAATTCACAAGCATATTTTCCGCTTCAATTGGATTTTCGTTTTTAATTCGTTAAAATATGATAAAAATTTGGTTTCAAATTCTTGGCAGAATTAAATATATATGTTAATAACATTTAATACTTTGATACGTGCATCCGGCCATACAAAACAGATACAGAAATGAACAAAATACTTTTTAAAAAAAACGGAGGAAAACAAATTAATAATAATCACGCGATCTTATAAAAACCAAATTGATTTTGTTTTTCTTTTGCCCTTCACATTTGTTCCTTTCACTTGTTCCACTGATTGAACCAGATTTGCTCATTCACTTTTTGCTGTTGTCCAAATGAATTTCCATCAACCACGGAATGATGAAAGAAATGGAAAGAATGAATAACAAAAAATCCACAAACAAATGTCGATGTTCGAGATGTCTATTTCCCTGGATCGTAGTTTCCTATTTTATTTTGGTTTTTTTTTTTCCTATTGAAAATCACCGACTAGCGTGATGGCCTGAGATGTGTGAAGCACACCAGTCAACAGTCAACTGAAATCGTACACAACGCACAAAATCAACGGAGTAGCGTGTTCGACTGACTTGGATACGCCATTGAGCCTGTGTGTTGTTCTCTCGTCGTCGTCGTCGTCTAAGCGTGCTTAATGTATTTCAAACGTGGATGATTGTGTTATGGAGGATTTTGAATTCATTCTATGCGATAGCATTCGGGTCGGTTGGTCTCTTTGCTGTATACACAATGCCGTCCGCTTTCAATCTGGCCATTACTTTTGCTCGGTTTTTCACTCGCTCGTTCGCTCGCTCGCTTGGTATCGTTACTTTGGTTTACTGTTCCCAAACCGATTTAGATGTTGCCCTTTTAAATGCTACCTTATACTTCAATCCATTTTTATGAATGGCATGCTGTCGTTGCAGCCGCCGATTTTTTTGTTCGTTCTCTCTTGACTATTTTATGTTTGCCACCATAAAATGTTTGCATTCCAACTTTTGTCGATTCGCTTTTTTTTTTTTTTTGTTATATCGTTAAACGTGCGCGCACAACGAGGAATGAAACAAAAAGCAGTCAGTACACTTGTTTTCTTTCTTTTTTTCTGTGAAATCCTTTGTGAAAAATAGTTTTGACCATAAAAATGATTGGTGGTAAGTTGTTGAAAATTCGTTGAAAATACTGAAAAGCGAATTTTCACATTGAACATTTTGAGAAACATTGAAAGCATCTGTACAACAAATTGAATGTGCATCAAACCGGATAACGACACGAAACACAAAAAAAGAAAAAGTTGAATCATTTTCAATTCCAATTTCATTATATTTATTTGTTGATTTGTGAATTTTTTAACTGCCAAATGATTTTTTTCCTCTGCATTCGCTATTTATAATGTTTAATCAATTTCACTATTTGCATACAGATTTTTAAAAAAATAAATTCTCTTCCGTCTCCACCTTCCCCCTTTCTCCCTCTCTCTCTCTCTCTCGCTCTCACTCTCACTCTCCCCCTCTTTCTCTCTTCTCTGCCTCTATCTCCTCATTCAATTAACATTTTCCCGTTGGTTCCGCTATCTCCTCCTGTTGTCAGCAGTCTGTTACCTTTATAAAATGTGGATTAACCCAAATTCTCCGGGGAATCAATGCATCTCCAACGGCCATATAAATTTCCATTTTATTGCCAATATAAATGATCTATAAAAAAAAACTTCAACATGCCTAATTTTTTTTCTAATATAAAAAAAAAAAATTTCTTTGGTATTTAAATTCGGAAGGTTAATGGATTTTTTATGCATTGTAACAGGAAGCAACGACAATCACAATTCATTTTGAGTTTTAACTCAAAATTGAGTTGAATGTTTATAGCTCACCAGAAAATTCACTCAAAAGCTCATGATGTTAATGAAGCTTTCGCTCAAGCCCACATATTTCCCCTGCGCATTGAGTGAATTTGTTTTCTCTATAACATTGACTCCATGTGACACATCTTCATTCGGTGTTGACAGTTTTAATGAAAGCGATGTGACGGAAGCGTGTGATGTATTTCCATAATTAAGTGAAGCCGCATATTAACATTTAGCTGCTACAGTGCATATTAAACCATCGCTTTGGGGAATCACAATTTATCATATTCTCGTTCACACATGCACAATATCATGAAATTAAAAGGTACGCCAAAACCACAGTCGATGGTGAATTAAATATGTTGTGGTTGTACGCAATATTAAATGGTATTTATAGAGTGGATTCTATTCACCATCAAAACGATGCCCTTCAATTTGATCGGATTCAAATAATATTTGACCGTTTTTGGGTCAAAATGTGTGCTGTCAAGCCAATTGCTTGTGAATTAGAGCATAATTTCTGTATAAAAGAGTTTTATGGTTGTTTGGTCAGTTTGCCTCTTTATTACAGCTACCGATCTATTGATTCATTGGGATTGGAATTCATGCACGCCTAAAGATTCAATTATTTAGACGAATTTGTGGAAACACGCATTATGACGAATACAAAGCATGTTTTCCAAAACATGATGTAATTATTGTTACAACATGTGTAAGCTTTCAGAAAGAAAGTCGATAACAGTGCATTTTAATTATTACTGACCTTCACCAATTTGATCATCATGCATAGTGCATAGATGTTACGTTTTGGCTAACATTTCGAAATTACTCAGAATTCAATAACTTGTAACATTTAGTAGATGAACAATGAGTGTGTGTGTGTTTGTGTTGACGTTGCGTGTACACAGTAACATAAAACAATGTTGACCAGTCAATTGAGATATTCCGAATGTTCAAACAATGCGATTGCAAATTTATTAGATGAATGTGAGAGCCATATATTGTCCATATGTCCGATGTTTATGTCCAAGTCCAAGTTAACATAATATATTTGAAATACTAAGAGTGAGAAATTCTTTGGGCAGTTGAGATTTTCCTTCCACAGAATTCTGGAATTAGTATCATTTCCAAGAAGAAAAGATGATTTCACGAAATTCATTGATAAATTCAAATGTGATGAACAAAGATTGTTTCTGTCATTATCTTTATTGGGAGAGTGTATCACAATAAACAATGTAACCAAGAATTTCCTTACCAAACCACATGAAATAATCAACACTGAGTTAGTGAAACACTAGCAAATTGCCATTCAATTCAACCGAACTGACCTTTAAAGCGGAAAATATAATCAAACTGGGTTTTTATGCGCTTTGCATAAGATTTATTAAAATTGGCATTTTGACCCGATGCCAAATGTTTTTGGATGACTTTTCCTCAAAAAGCTGTTTCGTATCTCAATGTATATTGCACATGTTCACTGCATGAATTTAAATAATACAATCTGTAGCAATTTCCATTTAAATTTTTCCATTACAGCGAAAACGGAAAATCACTGGTAGTCGCCCGTTTTTTTTTTGTTTCTTTCTCCCCGTTGATATCTGAATAAGTTTAGAAATCAGTTGGTTGCATGAGGAGAAGAAAAAGAAACCAATTCAAAAAGATATGAAATTCGTGATAACACATACACACCAATTCTTTTTTCTTTTCTTTTCTTTTATTCATGCAAATTTGATAAATTGTCTGTCTGGGATGGTGCCACTGCGCATTGCAGTGTGTGTCTTTCGTTGTAAATGTGATAAGAAACAAAAAATTGAATTAAGGACCAAAAACTACATTCGAAACCAACAGCAACGTTTGAATTGGTGTTGAGTGTGTGTACGGTGCACGGTGTGATGTGGTGCAATGTCGCACTTCTGGGTGCATTGAAGTATTCCGTGTGATTCTTGTGAACACTATTTGATACGTAGATGCTGATGAAGAGATTGTTTATACAGTTCGCCTGGCGGCGCATATCCAAATTATGTTATTATTCCTCATTCCACCGATGCAAACATATAGTGAGTGCAAATAAATGGGATGTTGTGTTTATTGGTTGATGTGGCAAAGGTCAAATCAACGGTTGAACGATAAAATGACGTTCAGTCTCGATTTCTTTTTTTAGCTAATGGCGTTGAACTAATAAGGGTTTTTTTGTTGTTGTTGTTGTTGTGGGGAGGAGGCGAAAATAGAAACGTATTTTCAGAGGTGTACAATGAACGGTGGAGTGCCACCATAAAACCGTTTTCCCAGCTGCAGAACACCATTCACATGCGACGCATCGTCAAGGCACGATTCGATTAAGTCCTTAGAGGTAATATGTATTAATCCAATTAGCGACAGTAGCATGGTTTTTGGTGTTCACTTCAATGGATTATATTTGATTCATGTAATAAAGTAAATTAAGGGATTGTGGTAAGTAAATGTCGAAAGATTGTGCAAATTATTGTGATTCACAAAATAACAACGTATACAATTTGGCTTTTACTAATTATGCGGGATTTCCTACTGGTTGAATGTTGTATAATTGTCTTTTCTCGTCTTATTTCATCAATTGTTCAATGGCATTGCACGAATTGTGAAGCGATCACAGTGGTACGGTGCTGTGCATTTGTGCAACATGCTTTGTGTATTGTGAATGTTAAACCATAACCCCCAACAAATAGATTTGTATTCTTTGTTATGCACTCGGTAAGTCAACACGATTGCGCTAAGCGTTGAATCATCTCACTCGAGAAGTGTTCGCTGTGTTGCCGTTTGCAAATAGCAGCGCTTCATATTAAGCATAGTGAATGTGCAGTTTGCGAAAAACAAATAGCAATTGGTAGCTTGTAGTTGAACGATTCAGATGGAAGAAACGTTGTCAGAAGCGTTCTAACACACAAACCACCACGAGAATGAATGAACGAGCAAACACTTTATGAAAGTGCATCGATTTCAGAGAAATCCATTCCGCTTATCAATGAGTCCCATCAGGTCTGTTGTGTCTTCGACGACGCGTGTAACCTAGACAATAAAACGTATGTGTCGCTTTGGCAGACACAGTTTGACGATATAATGATTGTTGTACCATTGAGTGTGTAATGTGTATGGAGGATGCAGCAGACAGTTTGCATATCCATTTCGTTCAAATCAATGGATTCAAAGAAGCAGGATAAAAAACGGAAATTCAAAAAAAAAAAAAACAACAACAGATTGAAACCATGTGTCAACTGCAAGTAGTACACATTGAATGGGAATGGTTTTTTTCAAGGTAACATGCCAAATCAACAATTGAAATTCGATTTTCAATGTAACACACCAGAAAGACCACATTAATGAAATTTAATGCGATTAATGTGTCACGAGCAATGTGCTTTTTTTTTATACCAAAGCGCACAAGTTGTGGTGCTGTTGTTACTGTTTTGATTGGCTGTGCGTGAAAGACATTTTCAGTTCAATTTGTTTTCGTGATATGCAAATTCAAATATATGTTGCGTGGCACACATTATTCAGACGAAAGCTTAATTTTTGTGCTACTTTCATACTGGTTTTTGCAACTCGTTTCGACCCAAATACTTGTTGATATTTGTGATGTGATTCGTCAAACCATTCAAGTTGATGTTGTTGCAAGGCAAAACTCGCTTATAAAAATGGGTTCTCATTCGAATGAAACCATATTTTATTCGATGTTGTAATTTGAGGGTAGATTTTATTGTTCCGTAGTATATGTCTGCGAAGTTTCAATGAGCACGTAAAATTGCGAATGTCACGTGGTGCCGTATGTACGATCTCAAAATATATCGTTTTCATGTACATGTCACATTTCTCGGAAATGAATTTTTAGCTGATAAAGAGCGTGACTTGATCATTTTCATTCAACATAATTCCAACAGTTATTGCCATTGTAAAACTCGTCCATTTATGTCGATAAGTGCCCTTTCGAGTGGAGGAGTCAAAACCAGTGCTGTGTGTGTAATTTTCATTTGTAGAAAATATATATCCACAACAACAACATTTCTTTTGTTTCCACGTGAGATTTTTTGCGATATTTTGTTCTGCCTTTTGCACATCAAGTATGAACATTTCATTAACGAAAATCACGTAATAAAAGTGAAACACCAACCAGTTAGTTGCTAACTTGTACAAAACAGACTATTCCACAAGTTTTCTCATTATCTGGTGTAATATTTGCACGCAAAAAACAACAACAACAACAACATGAAACTAAATTTTCTAACAAAATCTGCTTGATATGCAAGACTATAGCATAAACCAGATAAAATCCCCATTTAGCAACTAGACATCGGCACTGGATTCAGCACAACTATTCGATACTTCGTCGATATCGGTGTTCATATAAAAAAAAAAGGGCTTTAATCATACCATTTCATGATGCATTTTACATAGAGATCACATTCTTATTTCACGGTTCAGACATCGCATATTCATAGTTTTGTGCATGCTGAATACATAATTTCTACTTTAATAGATTTACCGTTTGTACATGTGAACATTTTGGCACTGATTGACACATGCAAATTGGACAACAATGGTTAATGTTGATATTTTTGATGCTGGCACCATTTGCATAGGTGCTATTCATTCGTAGCCAACATTCATCATTAAGAAGACTTACGCACTACTACCCACTTGTACCACAGGCAAAAATCCGCAGAACTTAATATTTCAGAAGTTACTCCTGAACTTGCATATCAAATGACACGTAAAAATGCAGATGGACAAACTTTGTGAAATAAACAGCAATTTTAAAGTTTGTTCTTGTCGAAGAACTTTGTTGCACAAGCAAGCATCCAGTAAATTTGCTTTGTATATCAGAAATGTCAGCTGATAGTTAATGATTCATCTGTTCATTTTGCGTACAACCCGATGAAAGTGAAAACATTTAGTCAATTGTTGCCGCTGCATTTGATTGTGATGCAAAAGTGTAGAAAGATTGACCGAATACAACCGAGTGTACACGTGTTGAATAGCAATTTCAAGAGATTTTCAGTTTAACATTTTCAATAGGGAATTTTTTTATTCATCGACATAAGATTGTTTTGTTTTGTTTTTACTAAACGAAGTTCAGTTCAAGTGCTTCGAGTTAATTGTGTGACTTTCACTTTAGTTCCATTTTCCCGGGGATTAGGTAAATATAAATTTGAACAGTTTAAAATACACAATAAACCGTTTACCATGTTCATTTAAAAAAAAGAGGTAGACTGCACAGTGCACAGTTCCCATAGGAGACTTAAAAATTGTGAACTTTATAGAAAGAGACCCTAAAAATAGTATTTTATATACATATAATATTGCATGTTTTTCATACTGTTAAGTGCTCCTGTCCATTCTCCGGAGTGTGTAGTACGTATCCAATTCCAAAATTCATTCAATAATAAACTATTTAAAATATAACAATTAATTATTTTATGGTTCAAGTCGATCAATTGTACAGCGTTTTATGTGGCTGTGAAAATGTTTCCTTTTTTCATTTTAATTTATTATTATTATTTGTTTTAATTGCTTTTGGAACTCGGAACATATTCTGGAATATGAAAGTAAACTAGAAACTAAAAGATACATATTAACTAAGGCCAACAATTCAAATTTACAATTGTCTGTGTTTACGCTCTTTGTGTAGCGTAAAAATGTTGGTGTATTTTCATACAAATTTATAAATTTACGTATAAATAAAGAATAAAACAGAGATATGTATCTTTTGGATGTTTGAATAACATTCAGAAGAGCTTCAGTGAATGTTGAGTTAGCTCAAATGATATGTTTATGGACTAAGGAACCCAAAAGTCCTCTTTAGTTTCGATTTAGTCCGGAACAAAACAGGTTATCGCATAAAAAAAGGGATTGTAACGGTAATTCATTTGGTTCCGTTCGGAACAGTTCCGCCTGTCGGTTCATGTGGAAAGGGTTAAACAGGTTTATATCCATTAAAAAGCCCTCTTTGGTTCAGAGTTCTTATAATCATTTTAACACTTTACATAAATCGGGAAGATTCGATTGTATTTAAATAAGAATGCGCTTAATAAAGGCCAGAAATGTAAAACTGGTTGAAACTTTTAAAAATTCTCTTTAGAAAAATGATTACTTTTACACCCGAAGGCATTTTGCAAATTCAATTCTTTTGATGACGGTTTCGCAGACTAATCCTTATGGTGAAACTGGTTTTGTGCATAAAGCCAAGAAAGCTAAACCAAAGTAGCGAAAATTCATTTGTTCGTCAAACCAAAGCGGTTTTCGCATAGCAACAAAATGATCGGACTTTATAAAGTGAAATAAATTAGCCACAATCTGTAAATAAAATGCGGTATGAGCCGCGATTTTTTCTTTTTTTCATTACATTTTCTTCCTCTTAAGTTATCATTCCAATATTCTCGACAATAGAAGAGAAATGGCCAAATTCAGTTGCCACCCATGCAATTTGATGTTTAAAGTCTATTCTAGGCCCGCCTCTTCACCATTTACCACCACGAGTACTTCTTAATTCCATTAATTGAACTGTAAAATCTACACCGTCTTCATCTCAAGTAATAAATTACTGCTAAACAATGCTTCAGTTCAGCCGTTCCACCAAGATAAGTGCATCATTCATTCGCCCTCTTTCAAGTCATTAAACGAAACCAGTGTAATACAGAGGCGAAAATTTTGCCATATTCTCACACCATCGAGACGGCCTTCATCTGGTAGTTCTTATGTAATTTGCTGTGTTCAGCCGGTTTTAGGCTATTTTTAATATATCATTAGCAATGGCGATAATAATTTTATGGTGGCGTCAAGCGAAAGAAAGAGAGAAAATAACAACCACCAATATACACATGTTTAGCAACATGGCAGTTTATTTGCAGAGCATTAGATAATTCTTTATTAACGTATCTAACATCTATCTTATGACCCCATCTTTATGTTTTAACGCGAACAAAAAAAAATTCCACCATTCGAGTGAATAAAATCGTTTATCGTGCACCCACTGAAATTGGCCAACGCTGAATGTCAATGAAAAAAAAATGAGAAGAAATCAATGAATTTCGTCTTTTAATTAAACAACTGAATGAGAGGAAATTTAATGCGAGTGAAAATAGAATGGTGTTGACCTTCCCCATTGTCATGTTGCTGATAGCCTTTTACTGTGTGCCCGTCAAAACAATTGATTTTGCACAACTCAAGGGTGCATACGATCTGTTTACGTAATGTGATATCAAATCAACGCAATGCCAAAACACTTCATATACATTGAAATGGGCCAAAATCAATTCGAACGCAAAAGTGAATTCACAAACAGAAAATTAATGAAATGAAAGAGATATTTTATCATTGTTTTTTCAGCACTTGTTTGTGGTGGTTTTTCCATCAATAAAATTAGATTGGTTAGTTCATTATACAATACAAAATACACCCATTGTCGTGACAATGCCACATAGAATTTAACTCGCTTCGTTTTTATCCGTTTATTCAATGGAATGGAATGCACTATTTGGCTGTTTGGCTGCAAATCATCCATGCTGTTTCAGGCATCCATTTGCTGATCAAAACGACGAACGAAACAAAAACAACAACTGAAAATCAAAACAAAACCGGTCAAAATAACAAACGTAGCTGTTACAATGTGTCACAAACACGCCTTGTTGATTAGTTGTATTGAAATCAACTGTGCTTTTTGTATGCTGACCATGGCAATGGACATTTAACATAAATAGCAAAACTGCGCCACTGAAACTGATTTAACATGAAAATGAAGAAACTTTTCGAAGAGTTTTTATGCGTAAAACAAGAAGCGTACAAGACATAAATATCAAAAAGCATACACGACGAAACGAACAAACATTCAAACACATGGACGAACGATTTGGTTTTTGCTCTTCGATTTTCTCACACAGTTTAGCATCTGACGGAACTTTTATTGCTCTTTAATTTATGTGTTGGTGGTCAACAACTGGCCTGGTCTCTATCATTCAGCAATGCCAATGCCGGTATTTTTATGAAAAACATGTGAAAAGGGTATGGCTGCAAGCAGGCGGTTTATGCAAAAGATTCCTTTGAATGTGTGTGTGTGTGTGTTTCAATGTTCGACTGCATAATGTATTTTGCACGAATGGTTATGTTGAAGGTACAACAGAACAATTTGATTAAATAGTTGTCCATTGTTTATTGAAAGTTTGTGAAATGTTTTTCTTTGTTTGTTGACAAACCCAAGTATCATTAATATTATTTGGGTTGGAATGGTTGATGTGTTTCAATAGCCTCGAGTCATTGTCAAAGACACATTGTGAGTGTTGTTGTGTACGGATTGTTGTTGTGCACGTGAAATGACAACATTTCTCATTGAATTGTTTGGTTTTTGTTGTTGTTGTTGTTGTTTTATGTGCATCATAAATCACAGTGCGATTCTTTGTATATCACTCAAACGGTGATATCATGTGGCTCAATTCAGATGCAGTGAAACAAAGGCGTTTATTGGATTTTTGTTGAAATTGAATTCTTGCTGGCTGTTGATTAAGTGTGGATTGACTGCGTTTTTCCATAGAAAAATCCGTAATAAATGAGAAGTTTTTCCGGCTTCCCAATCAAAGTGCATTGCCACATTGAATGTGACTACCTGACTACCTGTGGTTCGATCGACTGAATCAAAGCAATCGTACAGTTTTTTTTGTTGCTCGCATTCAATTCGAGTTTTCGAATTTCTAGCAAAAACAACTTATTTTCGATACGATTGGTGTGTGTGTGTGTATGTAACAGACAAGCACATTTGGTGATGCATTGCACGGAATGTGGTTGAAAACCCACAGTCTAGACGTGATGAACTCATATGTGAGCCCCGTTAACAACACATTGCCGTTTTCACACCCAGAAAAAAAAAATGTTCGTATTGTGATTTCACAGAATCATCATATTGTTAAACTCAAACGATGGCAACCCGATATTATTCCATTATCCGTGTGACACCAATTGCTAAAAATTCGAAATGGCGTGAAAATGTTGTAAAAATTTCATTTGTTGAACAACAACAACAACAACAACAACAACATAATTAAATGAAAGAAACCGGGCAAAACAAACGCAATAAATCAAATAACTGCAGAATATTACGCCCTCACGCTGTCCAAATGGATAGCCGTTGTCATTGCAATGCCCACATTCAATAGTATCATTTATTTTTTTCACAGCGTTTCAGTTTTGTTTAAAGAAGTTTTAATATCAGTTCTCGAGTTGTATTGTGTTACTTGATGTTGCATCATACTCACGCCCGATGCGATCTAAAGTTCGAAAGAATGCGAATGTAAGTGCATGTACGGTTTGTCATCGAATATGTCAAAAACTAAGAATCTACCTCATCGACAAACTTCGATATATCTTTGTTCAACGAACATTTCCCATAAATTGAGTGTGAAAAAAATACGCTTGTAAATTCTACACTTTATACAGTGTAAATTTGTTGTTTATTTCATTTTAAATTATACGAAATAGTTTTAAAGTTAATATTTGAAGAACATACTATCACGTTGGACTGACACTGAGTCTCAGTGGAAATGACATTTCCAATTACATAGAAACGAAGTGACAGTCCATAACTTTGAAACACTATTCTTTCGTGTATAGAAATTGTGAAAGTTGCCGGCTATGAAATAATCACATCGGTCACCGAAATATGTGTCAAGTACAGTTACAATTGGAAAATTTACTAATGAAAATCGAATTGCCGTTCTCTTCCGACTCAGATGTGTTTCTATGTGTTTTCTTGTCCTGTCGGAGTATGTGGTAGACTACGGTTTCATTTGTATTGGGAGGTAATAGAGGGGAGCAAAAGTCGCATGAATCAATTGAAAAGTTCGGTGATAGAGAACAGCATTTCCCACTATGATTCGACAGCAAATTATTCCGTATAGTTTAGTTTTTATCAACAAATACCGTTTTCATGGCATCACGTAGGTGTTTTTTTTTTTCGTTGTATCAGACGATTACAGTCTACAGTTAAATAAAGTTTTTTATTTGTTCTGTTTCATGAGGGCGTTCACATCAGCTTTTATGATTCACTTGAAATGATTCCCAAGCATAAAAACTAGCGCCATTCAATTGAACCCATTCAACCATTACATATGCAAGTATATGAGTCTTAAATGATTGAAAACTAAATTTATAGATAATTTTAACAGTTTTTGCAAGCATAGTTTGCATATAAATTGCAAATTTTAGTGAAAAACCCTCAAAAAATGGGTGAAATTTGATTTTTCAGCGTTTTAGCTAAAAATTGACACTTGGGACCGAGTGACTTTCATTTTAAGATTGACGCAGAATGAAAAGACAAAACTTTTTGGAAGAAAAAAATGAAAAAAGAAATATACGTCAATTCGAGTTTTTTGCGTTTGAAGATTTGAAAATGAAAAATATGTACCCAATGTACCCGGAGGTATCCGATCATGATTCATTCTGATAGAGCACTTCAATACCTATCCAGGGATATGCTGATGTCAAAAATCCATTTACGGATTACAAAGTTGTGTTTGGTCTAATGTGATGGTGTTTACGTGTTTTCAAAAAAAATTCGAAAAATTCCATATTTTTTGTCAGAAAACCAGTCTACAGAATGAGCTAATATTTTGGCTATCTCATTTTTTAGCAAAAATATGAAACTAATAAAAGGCTCAAACCAAATCGGAGACCCATCATACAAAAAATTGTTCGATTTCGTGTGGAATTGTCGATGTACGGTTTGTCATCGAATATATCAAACACTAAGAATCTACCTCATCGACAAACTTCGATATATCTTTGTTCAACGAACATTTCCCATAAATTGAGTGTGAAAAAAATACGCTTGTAAATTCTACACTTTATACAGTGTAAATTTGTTGTTTATTTCATTTTAAATTATACGAAATAGTTTTAAAGTTAATATTTGAAGAACATACTATCACGTTGGACTGACACTGAGTCTCAGTGGAAATGAGACTTCCAATTACATAGAAACGAAGTGACAGTCCATAACTTTGAAACACTATTCTTTCGTGTATAGAAATTGTGAAAGTTGCCGGCTATGAAATAATCACATCGGTCACCGAAATATGTGTCAAGTACAGTTACAATTGGAAAATTTACTAATGAAAATCGAATTGCCGTTCTCTTCCGACTCAGATGTGTTTCTATGTGTTTTCTTGTCCTGTCGGAGTATGTGGTAGACTACGGTTTCATTTGTATTGGGAGGTAATAGAGGGGAGCAAAAGTCGCATGAATCAATTGAAAAGTTCGGTGATAGAGAACAGCATTTCCCACTATGATTCGACAGCAAAATATTCCGTTTAGTTTAGTCTTTATCAACAAATATCAAACAATAATGTAATCCTCCGTTTTCTTGGCATCACGTAGGTGTTTTTTTTTCGTTGTATCAAACGATTACAGTCTACAGTTAAATAAAGTTTTTTATTTGTTCTGTTTCATGAGGGCGTTCACATCAGCTTTTATGATTCACTTGAAATGATTCCCAAGCATAAAAACTAGCGCCATTCAACTGAACCCATTCAACAACATTTTTTTTTATTCCAAGTGTGTTTATTCTTGGAAATTAACATAATCGTCCGGTTTTTACCATCCATAATAAATTGTTTAACTTGTTTTAACGGAATGTTCATTTTTTTTTTACCACGTGTCATTCAAACCTTTTCGCAAATCGGTTGCGTCCATTAAATTTAATGATTTTATCAGTTCCACTTGAGCTGTTCCACTTGAATAAATATATCTTCAATATTAACTCGAAACTTTGCAGAAAAGTTGCTTGAAATAGCCTTGATCATAGGACAATTAAGTGAATACTCTTGTGAAATATTTCCAGTCAAATAGTTTTCCCTTATCAAACTACACAGATTCAAAAGTATTCAACTATAACAAAGCATCGGAGACGGTGTTGAAATTCAGTCGAAATAGTGTTGAGTGAACAATGTTTACCCACACATTTGCGTTAGTTCAAAGCTCTGCGTGGAATTTCTGTGCACTGTTTGTCGAGATTGTCACATATAATTTGCCAGCGGCATGAAACAAATTCATGAATTATTCATAGTAAAGGCAAATAAGTTTCGAAGGTTTCATGCAGTGAATGTATTTTGCTGAGGAATTAGTCGCGCGTCAGCGTTAGCAACTAAGGTTAGCTACTAATATGTAGCGTCAACCGAAGCTTGATTGTGGTGCGGCAGATAATATCTGCCAGATATGTAGACGCGTACACTCACACATTCACATCTTCACCCTACAGCGGCTGCTGTGTAGCGCTCAGACCTAACTGATATGCATATCTGCCGCACCACAATCGAGCGTCAGTTGACGCTACATGTTAGTAGCTAACCTTAGTTGTTAACGCTGACGCGCAACAAATTCCTCAGCAAAATACATTCACTGGTTTTATGTCTGTACTTGAATGCCACTCAATGGCAGATGATGAAAAATCAAACAAAAGAAATTGAATTACATTCGTAATTCTGACTTTTCCGAATTGATACAACATTTTTCTTGATACAACACTTTGGGTCTGAAATGCCTAGATCCGAAATATTTTTGAATTTTGAGCAACAACAAAAATGTTGCTCGAAAAAGTGTTCATGATCAGCTCCAATCTGTACATTATAAAAAATTTGACTGGTTCTTAATACGACACAATTGTCCTTATTTACTTTTTGATTCGATACATCTTGGATACACTATTCTTGAGACATATTGATATCACAAATTGATTTTCTAAGAATGTTGTATATTTTCAGAAGTGTTCGATTATTCGATGATGCATTTTAACTGTCTTTGTTTTGATATCTAAGTCTCAAGAGGACTTAATTATCTTTTAAGACAAATGCATTTCTTTCCCTAAAGCACGTTGTATGTGTGGGAAAGTAAAAATGAAATCGATCAAGATTAGTTGCTTATCATTTAGCTCCCACGAAATAAATTTACCATTCATCTACCCACTACTGTTCACTATTGTTGTTGTTGCATTTATTGTGGCACTGCGCTAAGTAGAATGAGCCAGTAACAATATGTATAGAAGCTTTATCTGGCGACTAAATTGTGTATTGTATAATAAGCATTGACCGCGGTTACGTCAGTTGCAAGTATTGTGAGCTGTTCTGAGACAAAAAAAAATCTGCATTTTGTTCCCCAAAGGTACAAAGTGGTGATTGTCGTTACCTCAAGAGGTAAAAAAGAAAATTGTCTACACTTTCTATTAAGTACTCATTGAACTACTCTTTATGCATCGTTGATATATTATTTTTTTATTTTAATTTCACTTTGTTTTTCTTTTCTACTTATTCTTATGTATATACTTATTTCGTATAACTGAATTCAATGAAGGAAAAATTAATTAATCGGACATTAATGATGGAAAATAAAACAGACACTTTGAAACGGCGCTTTGCGGGCAAAATGGCGGAAGAAAACAAAGAGACAAGCAATAGATTGAAGTGATTTTCCCTGTTTATGCCACAAACCGTTGCCATTCATATTTTTCTCTTGTGTTTCTCATTTTTTTTTTTTATTTATCTTTTATCTGTGGAAATATTCATGAGGAAAATGTTGAACATTTTTCAAAAACATAGAGCAAACAATATTAAAAACATTTAAGAAAAATTGCATATACTAGATAGATAATCTAACTTTGTACAACTATACTAACATTTTGAATGGGTCTTAAAACCGTTGGGGTTTTTCGGTTCACAGAGAATAGTCACCAATTTGTGTTGGTTAAGTGCTAGGGCTATGCTTATGCTATATTCGTCCAATGCGTTATCCCACCGAAATTTATCTTTTTAATGGGAGATTTGTTGTTGTTGCTGGGAAAATAGACATAAAAAAGGACCGAGTTGAAGAATAAAACTGAATAACAAACGACGTTGAAATCGTTGCACCACCAATGTTGTTCGACAAACTACTGCGCACTCAGGCCTACTTCAAACTTATGCATCTAATTCGTATGTACAATGTACATATTCCGAAACGAAACATTCCAAATGAGTGGCCCAAGAATGGCACTTAAACAAAGTAACAGCTCAATTTACTTTGAGCTTAGGCTATAGACAACACAACAAATAAAAGAATATGACACGTAAGTTGAGGCGAAGCTAACTGGCGTTTGGGGTTTTTTTTTGGTGAATGACAAACAAAAGTAAACTCACGTGTTGTGCCATATCTTGGTTTATGCTGGTTTTATCAAATTGTTGAGTTGAACAGGCGGAAGTGTTAAACCACTTTTATGAAGGTCTGTTTTAGCTCAACCAAACAGATTTCGAATGGTCATTCAGCGAATTTAATTAGTGCAACTGTGGTCTTTTTTTTTATTGAGTGATTGAAAGGAGCGTTGATCTTTTGGTGAACGAATCAAATTACGCAAAGCTTTCATTATGTACATTTCTGGGTCATTTATGATGGTAAATTGTGTTGCAATGCGTTTCTTTTTTTTTGCGCAGTTTGAAATGACATCGCTTTCACATTCCGTTTCGTTTATATGATTTTCATGCTTTGTGGACACACGCTCAGCAATAATTCATGCTTTGAATTTTCCATTCTTTTGTTCGAAATGTTTTAAACATATTTCCCTTGATATTTCCCCCCATTGCAATCCATTGAATGTAGAAATTTAATTGAATTTCGATTTCCAACGGTGTACTTCACGGTTCAATTGAAATGGAAAGAAATTTTTCTGTCTGAAATTGTGATAAATTTTTTCTTTCGCAATCGATCAAACTCACATGAAAATAATTTATTAGCACTTTGGCCATGGGTGCTGCGGTATTTTTAGAGCACTCTCCTTATTAATAAAACTCATCCAATATACGAAGAAAAAAAAACAAGGTAACAATTGAGTTGAGACGTAATTGAAAATAAGTAGAACGAAAAACGTTTGCTCTGAGTCGAAATCAATTTGACCCATTTATATTTTATTGATATTTTTAAAAGTGTTTTTCCTTCAAACGGTCAACATACCATTGCATTGTTGGACAATTCATGCATAATTCAGAATGTGACACATTTCAAGCGAACCAAAGATGCAATCAATTAACGTAACCCAGACGTAACAAAAAGATCAAATTCTGAATTGTTTCTTTGGTTTTCTTTTTGTATGTGTACAAAATAGAAATTGAACGTACTTTATCTAACGGCCAACAAGTCGACAATAGAATTGAAACGAGCTCCGTTATTGATTGAAAATATGTACATTTTTTTCGCTGCATCGAAATCGAACCGAATCATAGATGACGTTATGTTGTTGACGTTTGCTCATAAATTACATTGTCTATGGCTCGTAAAATACGAGGCAGTAGTTTTATGTTCAATTTTGATACTAAAATTCCTTGAACATTTCTGTTCGAGCTATAAAAATTCGATTATGATTGTTCGATTCCAATTTCAGTAATAAATTTTTAGGCGTTCAAATCACCGTGCACCGCAAAAATCAATTCAACTTCATTTTGCAGCAAATCTTTTATTTCCGTTTAGCAAAATTGAACATGATTTCATTTGCAGCATTTCAAACTGTATGCCTCTTAGTATGAGACATCATATAAAAAAATGTATCAGAGAAAATATCTTTATTGTTGTGAAGATTTTCTTGAATGTTTGCACTTCAAACTACAAACACTGTAAACAATGGAGTAGAATGGCTTTCCTAGAAGCATAGACATTTTTCCATCAAAGAATCCCTTTTTTTCTCTCTCTTTCTCTCGATGATTATGAATCTGAAATAAAAACACAATCAAAAGAAATCAAATGAATTTGTTTTTCTTTTGGTTCAACCAGAGGCCATTGAGTTTGACTTCATCATTTATTAAAAAAAAAAGCCTCACTAAACCCGTTCAACGGCGTTGAAATGTCTGCTGTTCTATCACAGATATTTGGCGTAATAAAAACCATTTGCATCGGTTATAGCGTAAAATGGGACTACCAATACAAAAGAAACGTTGAAAAGATATAACGCCATATGAATATTGTGTAGCTATTAATGTATACGCAGGTTAAATACTGTCCTAACAAGTTTATGGCAACCTAAACGCTCCGAAGATTTGAACATATTTTTTGGCATTTTTATGACGAAATGAAAAGCTTAATTTTTAACGTGAGACAAGTGAATCAGTTTAACTATTCAAAACAATTGATAAAAATTAAAATATCGAATCCTGATTGATCAGCATAAAGTTGGTTCAAAACAAAGCTTAGACAACTGTATTAGCTTTGAAACAGAAGCTTTTTTTAGTGTAATTTATTGTATAAAATGTTGAAACGAAAAGATAAAAAAAAACTTGAAGAATTATTTTATTTTTGGCCAAATTATTATTTACTAAAGACAAATATTCCAATATGAACAAATTAATTCAATTCAATCCAAAGTCCATTGTCGGGGATTGCTAAAATGTCTACCAGCCAGGGTACATTAACAATCGATTGAAGATGTGTGATGACATAATCCATAATTTCATCAGCGTCCATTTGATTGAATTCTCTGAACAGATGACGAAGTTCACCATAATGTATCTTCAGTGCGTAATATAAGACACACATAAAACCAAGAAATACATCGTTTTCTCTACGAGCTCCATAAGCATGCATAGTAAAATACATTGGGGGTTGATCTTCCGCAAAAGTCAAATGTTGATACGTTTCATTAATGATAGCTTTATCCACCTCACTCACTCCACTTAAATCGAAATGAGGATGTGCTGAATAGACAAAAATACGCTGCTGAAGCTCGGGATGTTTTGCATACCATGTAACAAACCAGCCCCCCCATGCAGTATCACGTATGATTTTGACATTGCTTTCTTCTATCCAATTATTCGTAAAATTTACAATCACATTCTCGTCTGTCCAGTTAATACGCGGTATTAGTGTTCCGGGCGGTATTTGCTGTTCTGTTCCGAGCGCGTTAATCGTTGATACACTGGAATATTACAAATAAAGGTAAACACATAATCACTTTCAGACTAATTCCGAAACCAACCAGATCTTCTACTCACTAATCATGCTGATTAAAGCGGTTGTTGAATAAATAATCTAAAACATTTCTACTCATTTTACTTTTTTTAATTTTTCAATATATACTAGTTTTAAATTTTCAAATCCAAAAAACCTTTCGCTGCAGTTACCGTTTTAAGAATGAATTTAAAATTCGATTGAAAAGTGAATATTGATTGTTTCAATGGATACTTGATTATTAAGTATTCAAAACTAAATATTGTGTTGATATCTACTATGACGTTATTTTCGTTCAAATCACTGTATTTAAAATCATAGCTGGAGTCGAAACTTGTTGTGGTCAGTCTTCTTGATTGATTATATTGGAATACAAACATCTAATTGTGCGGTCAAATCTTGGTCAAAATAAGGTCTGGGATGCAGTTTGAATTTAACTTAACTAGAACGAATAACTAAGGCATGCTTCAATAATACACACGCACAGTACTTGTTAATTGTAATAAATATCATCTAATGTACTATAAAACCTCTCATAACATGAGTTGAAAGAAATCTTATAACAATATCGTTGAGACACTTGAAGTGGTCATTATTTCACCATAAAAACATATACTTATTTGATATCATCATCATTTTCAGATTTTTGGTATTTATTTAAGAAAAAATTATGATTTAATTTCAAAATTGAAACCATCAAGTGCTCAATCCTAGTCGCATATTCCAAAATTGGATTTTCGGTCGTCTGAAACCCGAACAATATTCGGTCGGACTTCGGACTCAGTTCTTTCGTCCGATTGAGAACAGTGGTCTTAAAACTTAAATGTGGTCAAAATCACGCATCTTCTGATGGTATGTCGTACGTTAAAATGTATGCATGTGAAAATCGTGGCATACATTTTTGGGGTATGTGTGCATGTTCCGTTTTAAAACACACAGATAAACAACAAACTTCAACGAATTATAATTGATGCTGAAAAGTATGGCAAGCGTATGCGTGCTTTTTATTTTTGTATGTGTGCAAAATAGAAATTGAACGTACTTTATCTAACTGCCAAATCCTGAAAATTGATTTAAAATATGTACATTTTTTTCGCTGCATCGAAATCGAACCGAATCATAGATGACGTTATGTTGTTGACGTTTGCTCATAAATTACATTGTCTATGGCTCGTAAAATACGAGGCAGTAGTTTTTTGTTCAATTTTGTTACTAATATTCCTTGAACATTTCTGTTCGAGCTATAAAAATTCGATTAAGATTGTTCGATTCCAATTTCAGTAATAAATTTTTAGGCGTTCAAATCACCGTGCACCGCAAAAATCAATTCAACTTCATTTTGCAGCAAATCTTTTATTTCCGTTTAGCAAAATTGAACATGATTTCATTTGCAGCATTTCAAACTTACAGCATGAGACATCATATAGAAATGTATTAGAGAAAATATCTTTATTGTTGTGAAGATTTTCTTGAATGTTTGCACTTCAAAGTACAAACAGTGTAAACAATGGAGTAGAATGGCTTTCCTGGGAGCATAGACATATTGCCATCAAAGAATCTCTTTTTTTTCTCTCTCTCTTCCTCTCAATGATTATGAATCTGCAATCAAAAGAAATCAAATGAACTTTTTATTTCTTTTGGTTCAGCCAGAGGTCATTGAGTTTGACTTCATCATTTATCAAAAAAAAAGCCCCACTCAACCCGTTCAACGGCGTTGAAATGTCTGCTGTTCTGTCACAGATATTTGGCGTAATAAAAACCATTTGCATCAGTTATAGCGTAAAATGGGACTACCAATTCAAAGGAAACACACAGCGTACAGACATTGTTGAAAAGATATGACGCCATATGAAAATGAGATTGAGATTTATGCGAATAGTTTTTGTGGAGTAATAAATCTTATTTTTTGTCGGCCCATTGACATTGATTGAAACTGAATACGAAGAATATGTGTTGAACGTTTAGTATCGTTAGCTGATTGTTATAATTCAAATAAATGGACTTTCACTTTTCAGCAAAAGGTTTTTATCACCTAGGATAGGCCAGTTGATTTGATGGTTTTCGGGTGCATTTTTGTTGTTTGTTCCAATCTGAAAAAAAGTGAAGTATGCATTTTTATTCTGAATAAAAAAACTGCTGCTTTTAATGCAATTCAGACATACACGTCTTTCATTCATCATTGCACTAAAAAAAAAACGCTATCAAAAGTTCAACTAACATGTTGAAGTATGCTGAAATAAATAAATCCATTTCGGCTGAACATATGACTCAAAATATGTTTCATCAATTTTATTTAACATTTCTGCACATCAAAAAAGCACATTCTGTTTACACATTGGTTTAAATGACTTAAAAATTAAATATTCAAATCGCATCTGTTTAATTTGAACAGTTTAAAAGCGAATTGCCATTCACCAATTCAATTTCATCAATGTTAAAGCGACCCATTCGAGTGTGTCATTTTTGTTGGAAAATTTGCAAAGCAAACAGCTTATTTTCGAATGTGCTCATAAATATCAATTGATGTGATTTATGAGTAAACCTTCATTCTGCTCTCTTTTGTTCGACAAACGTTTAAATACACGCAAATTATAGCCGCATGTTTGTCGTTTATCTTTATTTTTTTCTCTCCACGGTTAATGTTTGCTGTTTAAATATTATCACGTATCTACATCGTACAGCACGTTTAGATCTCGTGTTTGGTTGTTGTTTGTATCACGATTAAGTGAATGATTCATGTGATTTTCTCGGTGTGCTTCAGAGCTATATAATTTTCCATTTCGGCTGGCTTTTGCCATTCACTTTGCATGAAATTCAGACGAGAAAGCGCTGCCTTGTGTATTGACTGTTGGCAAAAGCTTTACCGGCATTCTTCACAACAAGTGAGTACTTGAGAAATTACAAGCATTTGAATGTACAAAATCGTACACTGTCATTGACTTCAGTTTGAAGAATCTTTGATTTTATTTTTGTTTTGTGTTTTCCATTAAAATAACATCATGCACTTAATCAAATCATGCACTTGAACAACACTTGATTCAATAACTATTTCGTAATTTTACACCTCAATTTGTTTTCTGCACCAAATGTTTTTGTTATGAAAATTGTAGTACATTTCCAATTTTGCTAACTAAATATTGGGCTGTATTTCAATTTGAAACCACAATTTGATGTTGAACTGCGTCCTTGACATTTACAGCGATAATTCCAGTGATGATACACTTATATACGTCTTGAAATATACTATTAAGAGCTAATACTGTTTAAGAGCTAACAGTGTATCCTCTAAGGTACACAATACCAATGACACGAGTTTGCCTTTTTTATGAAAAGATTTTCCTCCAGAGTGCACATTTCTGTTTTTAGTCCTTCCAATTCGGTTCTTTTTAGCTTCTTTTGCTCTGGAAATCGCGAAATCTTTCAGCAATGCCTACACCAAAAGGCCAACTGCGGTGAAGCGAATAAAAATGAGACAACATACAGTGAACTCACAGTATACCGTGCAAATGGATGCCTCTGTGCTACAATTAAGGAATGGTTCTGAGTTGATATTATACGTCTGACAGTTTTGCGTTTTGTGTATGTATTTAACGTTTGAAGAAATTCAGCTTTTGATTTGGTATTTACTGTTTTATTTTCGGTTTCAATTTGGATTGCTGCTGAGAAAAAGAAACATAACGACAGGAAAAGTAGACAAAAAAAGCGGCTCGTGCACACCATTTGGTCGACATAATGGAAAAGTGGCGAAAATGGGAGCAAAAAAAATGCATTATTTATCGCATCACAACATAAACAAGCTCTACATATTTGCCATAGATTGCGCAGAAAAACCAACCATAGATAGGCAAATAAACAGAAAGAAAATGGAAAAATTGGCTAATGCAAAACGTGATCTAATGTTCTCCTATTGAATCTATCGAAGAGATGACGAAGACCGGCTGCAGCACATTCTTTTGTTCAATTTTTGCCACACACACACAAAAAACATGTTTATTTTTATGTTAGACGTCGTCGATTTTCTCTGAAATTTTCTGTTTACTCTCAAAGACTATTTTCAGTGCATTCCATTTTAGCTCGAAGATTTTTTCCAGTTTAAGCTGAATGTAAAATAGTTTATCTATCTAGAGCTGCTTATGCAGTATGTGCGTTTTGGAAAGTCTCGAAGGTGATTTTTTTTGAGTTCATTACACTTAACGATGTTACTTAGCACGAAGGTAGTCGAAATTACCACATCCCAGCCTAACGCGTTGCACGTGCATTCAAGTGATTGTTTTTCGCATGCAAACCAGTTCAGTATTCGTGGCACGCATCTGAAAATTAACAAACTGAATTTTTTGATGCGCGCACATGATGGGATCAATGCTCTTTCTCATTTCCCGACGAAATTTTTTATGACAAACCAAGACCTTAATTTCAAGTTTGAAATTCAGCCGACTGTTGGGTCAATGATTGGATTATGCGATGCTGGCGATCGAATTGAAATTGCGGCTCCAGCCAATGTATCGACATCAAACTGATAATATCAATGCTAAACATTATTCACATGCATGCTGAAAATGAGAGGATTTATCATTTATCACCGAATTCATAGTCTGCCTTTTATTTTATTTCAATCTGCAGAGCCTTTTCACTGCTATGTTTCAGTTTTTGTATGAATTTGCTATTGAAATGGTGTGAAAAATGGATGAAAAATGTAGACTTTTTGTGACATAGTGATATCCGGCTGCGGTTATAACGAAATTCACATCAATCAAAGCTTGAAATAGACTTACCACAAAAATCATCTCAATTCATTTTTTTTTTTACAGAAATGGAATTGAAGTGCTAGTCTCATTATTTTCAACCGATTTTTTTCATTGTCAGTTCATAAAATTGATTGTTGCCATTCATTCACAATTTATCACTTTTGAAATTAATTTCCATTTATATTCTGTATATTTCTCTCGCTCCGGAGATAATTATGGTATTGATAATGAAAAATAATAACTGGGTCATAAAATCATAATATCAGATCTATTGAAACAACTCAATAAAATATTGGCCCAATTTTACAGAACATGTTATGTGCATTTGAAAATATGTTGGTGCTTTTCACATAAAGCACAGAAATATTTTCAAATGCATATAACATTTGACACATCAAAAGCAGCAAAACTATATGTTCAATTCTGTCTCTTAGTAATGATTAAGTTATTTCACTACAATTTTATTTTAAAAATTCCTGCAACAGTTTTCTCATAGATGTATTGAATCGCATAAATGTGTAACGAAATCAGATCGAAATAAGATTAGGAAGCAATTGAACATAATTTGAACACACATCAATTCAATTTATTAGCACCAACATGATCAAAGTATGGCGAGTTTTTGTGGTATGTGTCATTTAAATTTGATTTCATTAAATTCTTTAAACTCCCCTTGTGGAAAACATCACTGCCAGCCAGACGACTGTTAGACTTCTGAAATTGTTTTTGAAACTATTTTTATGTTCTTTTGACGCTTTCAGTCGACTGGCAATCGATTTGTAATCGATATTATACAGTAAATCCGGTGCCTACTAGAGACATGTTAAATGGAATTAGCTGTACTAAAATCGGTGACACCAAATGAATGTGTAATTGTAAATATAACAACGGAGTATTATGTGCAGACAGGCATTCAAGCTCATGTCTATCATTAATTCCTTCGAATTTTTCTCATCCAAATACTTTCAATTGAGTGTGCCTGTAAGCCATGATCTTAATAAAAAATATGTGTGCAAGCATTTCAATGATGGCAGTACCAATGGCCGTGTCCGGAAACTTATTTTCGGTAGCCATCATTAAAGGCAATTTAAATGCCCTTGGGGCTAAATCCAAAATTTTAATCACATTCGAGAAAAAGAGAACATTTCATTCAAAGTATCAACACCACAACAAAAATTCTCAATATTTATTTCAAACCGAAACTCAACAAAATATTTACTCGTTATACAATGTTCTGAATTCATTGTCAATAGTTGAATGCTTTGAGTACCTCACTTGAGGTATTTCACAGCACGCTACTAATAATTTACATATTTTGGAGAACCCCATTCTTGGTTATGGAGAAGAGTCGATAGAAGTATTCTGATTTGTACAATATTATCATGAGAATATGCAAGCAATTGTATTTTTGGTGCCTGGATACTGCTGTTTCGGATGTTGTTGCTGTTTCCCTGCCATCGCACCGCATATAGACTAGACTTCTGGTCGGATTTTGTCACAGCTTTCGATACGAATGACAAATATTTACAAATTATGTTTATCCAAATGTGTGTCTGGCTCAGAGTTTGTTTGTTCAACTCAAAAAAAATGCCAAAAACGGTCAAATACTCATACCATTTAATAAATGGCATTTATTGAGAAAAAAAAATAGAAAATTTAAAATGTCCACATAAAAATTAACCTTTGGAGAAATAAAATTAACTCAAAAACGAGTTGTTTGACTAAATTTTAAGATTGATGACATTGATGAGTGTCTGTCGTACAATTGCTCCGCAAACGTATCTTCACATTTTGCAGGAAAAAAAACGTTATTCTATGTGACAGTTTGTGCGATTGTAGAGAGATAGTTTTCCACCATATAATGATACAGCTTAATCGCAAACATACAACAAGGATAGTTCAAATTGGAATAGGGAAGTATCGGAACTCTGGAAATTTAAAAACAAATGATTTAGTTGCTGACATTTGAATAAAATATACGGAAAATGGATGAGAAAATACTTACATGGATGCATCACAAACATGAATATTTTTAAAACCAAAAACGGTAAGATCGGTTGAATTAACAGCGGCAGTGGTAGAATTGGAACCCATTCGGCATGTTCCAGCTGGATGATAAACGCTCCATCCCATATATTCCATATAGCATGTCATATATTTTGTATCAACTGGTTGATCAAGCCCTGATACCAAATCGTTGCATATTTTCAAATCAATTCGCTTTCCATTTTTATCTCTGAATGCTTTTGTCTGCATTAGTCTTAACTGGAAGTTCATGCCCTCTGTGAATGCCACTATGTCATCGGGATGACTCAGATATTTGAAATCAATGTAGAGATCGTTGAATACCGTTTTAGGATCAACACAATTAAATCCAACACAGCCATGAGACTTTGGATCCAACAATGAAAAGACACATAGCAACACATCACGGGTCTGGTTTTCTTCGAGAATATACGATAGGAATGGATCCTCATAGCCAATAATACCGCAAATTACTGGTAAATCAATGGAATTGCATTGGAAATAATAGTAATATGATTCAATCCGTGCAATTCCGTATTCATTGTATATGGTAAATGTAACAAATGGTAATGTGCCTGTGCCACAAAACGGTCCAGTTTGAGCGCCCATATATTCAGCCATTTGAATAACTAGATCGAGGATATTTGATGAAGTTGGATCAAACGACCACCAAATCCAACAACCCAAATGATCCCATAAATATTTTCGCACAACCTGTAAATCTTTTATGCACGCAATGCCATTTTCCTCTAGATAATCGCGTGGCCCGATTCCAGATAACATCAATAATATTGGAGTTCCATAAACACCAGCACTTAGAATAAGTCGTCCATTTGGATTTAGGTATACTTCATAGAATTGACAATTGTATAAAAATCGAATGCCATAGGCGCAATCATCTTTGATTAATATTTTAACAACAATTGCATTTTGAATGATCGTCAAGTTGGGATAGTCTTTGACTGGAATTACAAATGCTTTTGATGCACTACAACGGCGGCAATCTCGTAATGACCCACGCACGATGCAAAATCCGCCTTTAACATCTCCTTTATTAATATTGTCCACCGATTGATATTCATTGTTTTGTTTATAGGTGTTATTGAGAAATTCATAGAATGGATCTGGGTAGAATGCTGAAGTGGTGAGAGGTCCGCTGTAGCCCAAATTTGGATAACCAAAATCTACCACATGGCCCTCAAGTTCAACAAAATATGGTATCACGTCTTTCGAGCCCCAGCCATGGCAACCAAAAAATTTCACCCACAAATCATATAAACCGTACCAATAAATTATCGCGTACATTAAATTCATCGATGAACAACCGCCCATACACTTTGCACGTGGTTGATAACAACGTCTTCCCTTTTTGTCTGCTTTCTGTGCTCTGCACGTTTTATCTACACTGTAATAAATCCAGTCATTGGATGATTTCATCATACAAGAAAATGATATTTTCGGCACCTAAAAATTGTATGATCGAAATTAAAATGGCATTTAGTTTACAACATAATTGCCAAGAAAAAAAATTGTGAAAAATTAAAATCGTAGCCGAATGCACAGTTGTTTGATTCTGATTTTACCTCACAACAAGCCAGTGGATTGCCTCCAGCTTCAATTAAAAGAACTTTTACACCTTTTGCAGCTAATTTTCCAGCCAAAACTGATCCAGACGAACCACTTCCAACTACGATCATGTCATAATAATGTCGTTGTCCAAGCGCAACTATTACACAAAATAGATAAATTCCACAATGTTCAATGCTTCAATGTCAATTTCTACAGCCAAATTGATTCAAGGCAATATTCATCAAAGTAATCTTACTGTTAGTAGTTATTTGTTGTGCAGCATCTGGATATGTTATATCACGGTCATTTGCAAATTTAGCTGGTAACAATAAGCAAGCAACGGCAAAAATCGCCTGAGCTACACTTGGAGGTGGCTTTTTTAATTGTTGCACAAATGAAATGAGTATATTCGATATGGCTGACATAGTGGACAGCAAACACGTTTATTGCATTAAAATATTTAACATTCACTGAGCTCGCCGTTTGTGAGCTCCCCAATTTATACACCCTTCTACAGTTTATTGTACGAAAAGAAAGCTGAAAAAACAGACCACATTTATAGGAATTGAATTATTGCGTATGCATTTCAAAACCAGACTCGCGAATGGTTTACAATCGATGCACCGAATTTTATTTTAATTTTTTAACAGTCTAGTTAAATGCGTTGAAATATGAATATTTAACACCGTCAACATGAACAACAACCTCCAAATCAAACACAAGTCTGGTTCGAAATGAGCAGAAATGAACAACTGAAACAGTCCATTTATCTCTGAATAATATTTGTTGAGTTGTTTGACTTCCCGTGCTATTTAACACCACGGTCGATTGTTTCAACATATTTCAGTATAAAATAAAAACAAATACTAGAAATCTATAAATGATTATAGTCAAAATGGCTGCTTAATCTGCAAGGAAACTGAAACAATCCATCTTCGGTCACATTGGTGGTGATCTACAGTTGTTTAGCACATTGGCCGAAATCCATTATAATAAGAGACTCGCAACTATGATAACATCTAATCGATAAACGTGCCATTTCATTACACATTTCCACATGCCACTATCTATGCATCACTTGCATGAACTATCGTTCATATTGATTTTTCATGAAGACTGGAAGCATTAATTGAAATTGGATTTGAGGCAGGCGAACATGTGTTGAAATGATTCTTCAGCCAATTGTTACTAACTAATGGGCTTGATTCTTATCGAAAATTCACTTATTTTTTTCGGTAAAGATGTTCATCAAAAAACAATTTCAATAGGAAGTAATGTAACTTAGGATATCACGTGTGTACATCACTCTATCTCATTGTTATCCCGCCAATTGTCATAGGCGTTGCTGTAACAACGTCATTCACGAGAATAGCGTATGGTCACTATTTATAGAGAAAAACATGCGGAATATGATAGTAAACACCAAATTGGGCGAAGCTTTAAAAGTATATTTTGTATTTTTGAGCGCCCAGTATTTGTGTCAGTTGAAGAAAAGGATAAATTTGAGTGTCATATATGCGTCAGATCGACGTCAATCGTTGTTCAAACAGCAGAAGTGTTGGTAGCACGTGCGTTGTAATTGCGATATTTTGCACATCAAACATTCGAATGGTTTATTAACCTTGCGAAACACATTTAATAATTTAAGAAACACTTAGGTTTAAACACAAATAATAAAAATCGAGCGAAGTTTGGTTTCGAGTAAAACATTTTTAAATGAGATAAAATGAATTTGAGTATGTGTTATGCAACTGTTTAATCTATCATCACACATTTGGACCACCATTTTGAAGCACTGTACTGCAGGAGACGATTGGTTGAATAAATGATTACCAAAGAAGCCATTTTTTATGATAACAAAGCGTTTAAGCTCATATTTGCTATATTTTCGCCGTATTTTGCGAATTTTAATGAGTAAGTAAATTTTATATGGACAAAATAGCAAGGATAATTTGATGTACTTTTAAAGACTTTATTTTAACAAAATAGGCGAGCAGATATACATTCAAAGTCGTCTTATTTATTATTTGTTTCAAGTCAAGATGTTTTTAATTACTTTTTTATTTAACAATAAATTCAGTTAATTTCACACCAAATTATGCAAATTGAATACAGTTTGATAACAATGCTCTGTCTGTTCATGAAATTCGCCAAAAAAAGCATTTGAATGTCATTCCTTTTTATATTAGCATCAATAATCGAAACATCTAAAAATTTTGATGTGTAGCTTTTTTCAGATCTTTCAGAGATCGTCTCTTCTGCGTAAATAAAATTGGTACAGATTACAAACGGAATTAAAGAAAACGAAACGAATGACAATTTTACGCAGTGTGAAAACGTACAAAAACCAAAGTGGAAAAACGTTTGAAATTCCAAATGCGTTGATGGCCTGAATTCACTTGTGCCGGATTCAAGTGGATGGAAAACCAACAACTTCACTCATCTAAACAAATGAGATTTTCCGCTTCGTTTTTTTTGTTCGCCTCATACAACTGAATTGTTTTTTTCTATTATGTTTACAGCTGTTTGAATTCGATTCTTTTCTCGTCCGTTGTTTGTACATAATCTTGTTGGTGGAGGCTGAAAGCAAGTATCATTAAAAGAATGTTTCCTATTTTTGTGTTGAATACATTTCTTCGGGCATAATTACAAATTTTGACGATAGCACGTGCTGTTCCAGTGTTTGCTGGTGAATAAAATGAGATGGGGATCCAAAGCGGAAAATCATTTGTTATGGCATGTTTATGCGTCGGACTTCTAAGAAAACACTGATGTATGTCTATTCTCCAGATATATATTCGTTTTTTTTTTTTTATTTTGTTCACATAAATAAATTTGTAATTCAACAGCAATGCTCCAACTCGTGTAAGAAATACTATCCGTATTTGAATCTAACGCCATGCTTTCGTCTAAATTCTAATAAATTTGTGTTATTCAAACACAGACACCAAACTATGCTACCAACCAAAAAAAAACATGGTCAACGAAACCCAAATCCATGACGTAAAATACTCAACCAGTGCAAACAATCTCAATTTAAATTCATTACTTTCTTCCGTTTATTTAGTGTATTCCGGTTTCACATTCATGAATGTGGGTGAAATTCAAAGAAATGAAAAATATCGATCACTTTAAAGATAATCTTGTAGACATGAAACACATCAATTTTAATAGATCAATTCAATTTTATTGTATACCATTGTAACGCCAACGTTAAATTCAAGCCAAACAACAACAACAACAAAAAAAAACACGAAAATTACCTGACATGTTATAGATGTTCGATTATTACACTTACTAAGCCTGAATCAGGTTGCTTGACTGATGAAAACGATTCGAATTGATGAAATGAGTACAGTCAAAGATTGTGATAAATCAAACAGCTCATATTCAGGCATTTGTAAGCATCTCATCATCTCCATAATCTGTACACTGTAACTTGAATATGGATACTCTCACTGCTCTGTGATATATTCACAGTTTTTTTTTTCTATTATCTTGGAACACGCCTCTCGATTGGCAAACAAAAAATACCACACACACTTTGCATGCAATGTGTTCTATGAAACATGTTGATTAAAGGGATATCATTGTCAAAATGTCAACCATAATAGGCGGAAGACAAAAAAAAACAAACAATTTGATTAATATGTAAACATTCCAAGTGAAAAATGTTCAACATTTCAAAATGAAATGAACCGAACCGAAACAGACCCACTTCATACAATCTTAAGCCGACGAGTATTCTGGTTTAAAACACAAGAACTGACGGAGTATATTGCCTTTTCAGGAAAATAACGAGGGGGCTCACACGAACACTTGACACATTGAATTTTGCAAATAAATTTATAGAAATCCAACGGTTTAGAGATAAACATAGTGTGTGTATAAATTTGTGTATTTTGTATAGATGGGTTTAATATTGTGTGTTCATTGAGCTTACTGATCAAGTGAGTTAGCAGCGTCAAAAAGGGTGAAATTCGGCGGCGTGAATTTTGGTCGCGATACTGTTTCGTTCGGCCGTCGCGACTTTAAAATATAAATTTATTTTAAAGTCGCGGCCAAATTTCACTGAGCCGTCAAAAGCATGTTCTGAAAGCTGTGAAAAGTGTGTGGACTGCGACCTTTGACGCTGCACAGTTTTTTGAGCTAGCACCGCATTCGTTCATAATAATAATGAATGAATTTTAACGTAACGAATTAATGTTTTTGAAAATGTGTATATAGTATGAATAAAGGGAGAGAAACGTTTTTCTAATGTTTTTCGAATGAATTTTCGAACGTTAAATCCCCCTAGGAATATACTCATTCTAATGGATTTCTTGAGAGTAATTTTAAGCAGATTCATATCGGACTGCAAACACAAAGAAACAATTCAAACGAATGAAATACACGGTGGGTCAGTTGCTTTGGCGAGAAACTCATAGTGAGAATTACCAGTTGCGGTTATGGTTGAGGGATTCCCATGTGTATGGTAAGCGCCCATGCCAGTTCGCATAGGTTAGCAACAAATGTCTTCAAACTTAAGAAATTTTTTCCAATATTCGAAACTTTGGTAGCATCATTTTTCTTTGTTTCTAGTCAATAAATAATAATTTATTAGATGCAATGGTTTCTAGGCAAGAGAAGATACTTTTCGATACGATTTAAGTAAGCAAATTTATATAAGTTAAAGAACTAATTATAGGAATAAAGTATGATGTATATATATATAATTTATTGACAAGATCAAGAAAATTCGCATCAAATGAAATTTGTTTGCCTACTGTGTTATTACTGCAGCAAAATATTAAACAAAATACAAAATGCCAGCGTGACAAGGCAATATACCATCAAACGAATCATTTTTGGAATTTCTACTGTTTTTGCCACTTTCCTCTACCGTTGCATGTTGATCTTCTGAGACTGATAAATCTACGGCAGAAATAGCTTGTAATAAACGTGAGCACACACAAAAATTGTATTCACCGTAAGCGGTGTGATGTGATCCTTTGATGTCACTCAAATGTGAATTTCACATTTTCCGAGCTCGATAAAATTACTTGTATGACTTGGAGTATATTGGCGTGTACCGGATCCAATTTTGTGGAAGACATCATTCTTTATCGGATTTTTCAAAAAACGTGCACGTGCACACATACCAAGGGGCGAATCGCCATTGAAACATTGAATGAATTGAGAATATTGAAAGGTATTGAAAAGTATTGAATAACACTGAACAGTATTAAAAATCATTGAAAAAAATATTGAAAAACACTGATACTCTTCAGTATCTTTTGCTACTGGATTCGCTATTCCATACATGGAATTGCCAAATGCGTTTGAATTCACACTATTTTGACAATTTGTGTCGGTAAGCATTAATGTGTAGGCGTATCAATGTTCTTATTTTTTTTTATTAATAATTAAAATTTCATTTTGCTTTATTCAATGAAATAAACTAGAAATCATTGTTATTTTTTAAAATATAATTTATTTTAATACGCAATTGCCGAAAACACACTTACTATTTTCTAGTTGCAATGTGAATGATAACAGAAATGTCGGTCATTCAGATTCCATTTGAAGGATCTAACACAAAATTTGACAATGGAGTCGTGGATTCATGGATTTTAAGGAATCGCGGTTTTCTGTGGAATCTTCTTTTTTTAATATGGTGTCTCGCCCCTGAACACTAGTTTCAATGCGGGTAAATATCTTCACAGTTTTCCAAAGTCGAATCGATTTTATTTCAAAGCTGTGTACTAGAAAATACTGAAATCATTGCAAATATTGAAAGGTTTTGAAAAGTATTGAAAATCATTGAAAACCCCTTGGCACGTACCAAGAACCAGTTTTATTGGATTAGACGGTATTATTTTTTGTTTTTGAACATGTTGATTGGGCACTGGGCAACCGAATGATGAGCCTATTTACACAGATAATCCAGTAAAATCTGGCAATAACAGTAGATCTAAACCAAAAATTACTGCATGTTACAAGTTAACTGCTCATCTCAACATTTGCCTACGAAGTGATTTACATATACATTCTACTTGTAGAGTGATCTGATATATTTGGCGCCTATACATGAAGCTCGAAAGCCAAAATTGAATTTATTAAAATGATAAGCAAATGCCAAAGAAAATAAAACAAATCTGTCTGAATCATATATATTGAAGTATCAGCAAAGCATATCGGGCGGAATGTATTTCAAATGGAAATTGTTTTTTTTTTAAGTTCATTTATGTAGCCGCCTTTAGTTTGTACACTGTTTTCATTTCGTAATATTCACCATTTTCGGATCAGCGGACTTTGTACATGGATTCACAAAGCACTTGTATTTTCCCACACTTTTTCTCACTGGTTTATGTAGGTTTTAGTGTGTTAGAATTTAGTCATTTAGCTTAGGCTGAATCAAGTTGAATTGTTGGCATTTTACACTACACGAAGCCATAATTTTGCACATATATTTTGTTTGAACGTTCAAAGTCTGAATAAAACAAGTAAAAAAAAAAAAATGGTCTGCTAACACATTCAGTGCATTTCGACGATTTTCCTTTTGTATTGAATTCCTTTTTGAAAGGTTTACGGCCATTCAATGCCATCGAAATGAGGAAATGATGAGAATGAGTCATTTCACACATGTGGCACAAACACTTGATACAATTTCATGAGAAATTTGATCAGTTGGTAACTGTTTGCCAGAATGTGCTACATTTTGGCTGTGCGTGACGCCTCTCAAATCGCAATGAAAACAATTGAAACACCTGAGTGAAAAGAGCCATTCTAATGACTAATTCGAATTCTGTTGCAGACAAAAATGCTCCGTAGTATTTGATGAGGCTTTTATTCCGAATTATCAGCACAACGTTCGAGAGAAATGCGCAGAAATGGTTTTGCACGCTTGAAAAAGCACATATAATGTGGTATAGAGCATCATCCCTTGTGTTTTCATTACGGTAGCGAAAGCTTTCGCTATTCTAGTGTAGCTACTCTAGAGTTGTTGCGTTCGTTTTTGTTTCTAAGCAAAGTAATCATGAATGTTGAACAGAATTTGCGAATTAGCCAAAGCCCAAACCACTTCCTTCAGGCCGCTAATACAGTAACGAACTGAAATACAAATATATATCGAGAATGCGTAAAAGAAAATAAGGCACAACGGTAGGAAGATATTGTAAGAAGATATCGCACAACGGTCTATGCATATAATTCTAACACTCAAACTCCAAAACCAGTCATATCCTGTTCACTTTGTATGCATAAATGTATGTAAAAGTCCATTAATATGTGCATCTATCCATACATGTGCTACCATCTCTGTCGGATGCCATTTGGTTCATGTGTGTGTGTTCTTCTGCCATCAAGAAGATTATTGTTCGGCAATTTGGATTCAATTTCCAATAAATTGAATCTTGATTTTTTTTTCGCCAGTTGCTATTCTGTAGACTTTGCTGAAAACATACGTGCGACTAAAGCGCACGTTCCGGAATTTAGCCATTAAATAGCAAACACCCTTGCTCTGTATGCAATCGTGCACATTGATATGATTGATTTTACGATTGTTTTTGTCAGTTTTATTTGTCTGTCAAGTTTCCAGATTATGGCCTAAAAATGTTGCGTCGTGTTTTGCATAGACGCACAAACATAATCTCATATTCCAATATTCATAGCCCATTTATGTGATGGTGCTCAAGTCAAATGTTCTCGTTTCGTTTTCCATCATAATGAAACGATTTTGAATGGGGGCAACAAAAAAAAACAAGTGTAACATATTACAAAATCGATTTGGAAAAACATCGTGTTCATTTGATGTGCACGTTGTGGTTCAATGAACTTGTTTCAGATTAAGCGAACAATTTTTATCTCGTGCATAGGGAAACGAATGTGATATAAATTTTCATATCATTTATATCACTATGAAAATGCAAATTTCATATTGCGTTATTGCGTATTTGCGTGCAGTCAAATAATAAAATATCCGTCGAAAATATTCAGATACGTCGCTAAATTATCATGTTTTTCCATCTACAGACAACGTTTTTGATATTTGATCTGCCCCTACTTAATTACTATGCGATCACATTTCGAATACATTTCATTTTAATGATACAATTTCCATTGCATTTCAGAACATCAACAGCAATCGTCAACCGCTTTTCGATGTCTAAACGAGAGAGAGGAAATGATTTGGGATCGCACGATGCTGATAGTTTTATTTGAATTGGTTTTATGGTGCTCTGGCCACAAATTGAAGCCGATAACAAGAAATAATGATTTTTCGAAATAAATCACGTTTGATATGGATCAACCACGGTGGAAATAGATTCAAGCAGACAAGTTTCGATTAATTTGGTTTTTGGCTCACGATTTAACCCAAATTCAGGAATTGAATTACGAAAGTGATTTGGATAAAATGAAATTAATGAGCTTTTCGGTTGGGCCCTTCTATTGGAGCCTATATCGTATTCCATTATTCATGTGTAGTTTATTGGATTTAATCGCATCAACACATTCATTTGTCATGGAGTAAGTGTTCCACGTCTAAAGTGGACATTTCGGACATATCTTTGTGTGAACTTAGTAGTTTCATTTGGAATTCTTCCGAATCCCATTCTTAACACATATCCAAAAGTAATCGAATGTCGCGTTCAAATTTGGGTCAGTGGAATTCATACAATAATTTTCATCCGAAAAAAAAACTATAAAAATGTTAACTCACCATCAGTAGAGTGAGATCACTCATCAAACAACAATTGAAAGCAATATCACTTAAAAACGAAATTGAATGCTTTTCACACGTTTTTTTTTTCTTTCATTTCGCATTTTCCCGATCAATTTTCAGTTTGAAGCAACCAAATGAATTGACATTTGAAATCTATATATTATCAACATTGTCCGCTTGATAGATTTCACAATTCAATCACTTGCCCGATTTCAATTACCACTGATAATGGGTTGGCGTTTGGGGAATTCACTTTTTGCTATCTCTGTGATACGCTTCATGAACATTATTTAAAATTATTTCGCTAGGCTATTTGTACACAGAGTATTGCCGTATCACCGCATATTGTGGTAAGTTACCACTGGTTACCATGGAATATATCATTCAAGCTCCTATTAAGTCGATTCGAAATTGTATTGAATCGAAATTCAGTTTGGTTCGTTTAAAATGAGTCTCCAAATTGATACTCCAAAATGAAAAATGTATCAATGGAACTATAGTTCCTTTTATAAAGACTAGCCGGGTGATTATTATTTATTGACGTTCATTCCTTTGAACCATTTTCAACCTACTGAAGCTAGTTTGTGTCCTCTACTATTGGTTCAAGTTCAATGAATTGAACCGTTTTTTTTTTCGACGTTGATTTTGTTTTTGTTAAATGTAATTTTTCAGATGTCATTTTGTGAGAGTGATATCTTCATAACGGATTGTGTGGGAGTGAAAAGATGAATTCGAGGTACATAAAAAAAAATCAGATTACTTGCACGTAGGGCACGGTTCCATAAGAGACTGTGTAAATGATGGCACATTTTGTATAAGTGCGCATAAGTGGCGCCATCCAAGGTTTGATGGGAAACTACTTATGTTTGCAATGCAGTGATTCTGTACACAAACCGTGGTTGCTGCATTACAAATCAATGCATCATATTCATTCATAGCTAATTTCCCATTAAACCTAAGATGGCGTTTTTGCATGGCTTTGAACAGCTGTGATTGACCTCTGATTACTTGCAAAGATTTAACTTATCGAGAAAAATCTGCAGAAAAACACTTGAGATTGCATAACAATATCGTCGTCTCAATGGAGGCCCCTCAATTTGAGGCTGTTGTGTTGATGTATGCATAATAGGCTTACTATAGTAAAATACTGTCTGAGAGTATAATTCCCAAAATTGTGCTCATCAAATCTTTTAAGGCCATTATTCTAAGAGAATTGTGAAACTAATTATACTTATTTCTTGGTTCTTAACAACCTCAAGAGCGTTTGTTTACAAATATGAAAACGTCGACATGTATGAACTATGTTATTGATTGGTCAAAGGTATAAACTAAAATTCACATAAAACAAACGAATTAACGTGAATGTGTGTAGTGTACACAGTGTATAACACATAGATCCTCTGTTTTGCTGTTTTAATCATCATCCGCATCATGCGGACCGCATGTATATATAATCAACCAGCTTAACTATTATTCTATTCATTATATTGCCTCTGGGTCCATACATCAAACACCTAACATTTATACTAATTAAATCTCAATATATAGAACGTGCAGAGTAATTTTCAAAATGGACACATATCGATTATTCATGGGTTTTGTGGTTTCGAAGAACTACAACTGTTTATGTTAAGGTCAAAAATTGATACTTGTACACAGTGTCCAGTTGTGAGCAGCTCTAATGTACAGTAGGTGTATTGCTTAAGTTCTTCATCTTACCCGCAATATTAACAAGTTGAATAGGAGATGAAATCCTGTATGCAAATATGGATTGTTAACTAACAGCACTAAATCATGTCTCCAACCATTTTTGTAGATATCTTTTGATATCTCTGAAAATATCGGCATTGTTATCAAAATATAAATCTGTATAAGAGCCTTATTATGATGAGACATACTTATCTCACGAATTACATTGAACTATAATTCTGAGAAATAATCAAAATCAATATCCAAGTATAAAATGTCGGTTTTTGTTGTAAAAATGATTCAATTCGATAGGGAATAAATGCGAAAAAAATTATGCTAATTTCAGCACGTGCAACGGATTTGATCAAAGATTTCGTTAAAAAAAAAAATGTTTTTTTTCGAAGGCTGTCGAGATTCAATCCAACCAAAGAGCGTAATGCCGTCCATGAGCCATGAGAAAATAAGCCATTTATCGACAATTCGATTGGGATTTTTGTAAATGGTAAAAGATATTTTATGCATCAAAGAGCAAAAATCCATAGCAAAATCGATCCCTTTGGCTCAATTTTTGTTCGCCATCGTTGTATCGAAATGATTAATGCAATGCTATTCATAAGAAATCTCACAAAAACAAAAGCCTGAACATTTATCGGGACAACAAAACAACAATTTTCCCACACAGCTGCAGTCCAAGGAGAGTGAATGCATTTTTCATTGTTCTAAGAATTGTTGTTTTTTTTTCTCAACTTAAAAGCAGTAGGTCAAAACATATAAATTCAATTTAAATTGTCAAGCAGAAAATCGTCCAATTCAATCAAAATCAGCTGACACATTAGAATCGTCCATTTGTTGTTGAAGTGTCGTTGCATTTCTCTCGGGCATTGGAAAGACTGTGCTGGTGACGATTCGTCATTGACGAATAGCCGGTACTTATCGCGTCGAGCCAATTTATTATTATTTCGTTTGAAAGTGTGTTTTCATTTGAATTCATCGAATCGACACACAGTATACGCTCTGAAGAGCTAATTTAATCCTTATCTAAATGAGATCGTTCATTTTTTTTTTTGCCCAATTTCAGCTGAAAATCTCAATACCGATTCTATTTATGCATTGAAATTCCTCTCGGGGTGTATTTTCCGTCGTTTGGAAAATAAGATGCTTCTTACTTTTTCCACTTTACTGCGTAGGATAATACAATCAATCGACAATCCACGTTGAATATTTTTCATTGAATGAAAAGAAAGAAAAAGAAAAACGTCTATTTTTCTTCTTATGTTCTACGGTGTTTCCGTTCATGCGACCTTTATTCATGAAATAGAACAATTTGTATTGGAAAAAGGGAACACTCGATCACTATCTCGAGAGCACTTTTTTTTTTGCTATATCGAATAACCTCCACTTATTTACACCTACCTGCTGTCGTTTCAGTTTCAAAGTAATTTGAATTTTCTCTACCGTCACATTCCGTTTTGTTCTTTCGAATCTTTCTCGCTCAGTTTGCTACTTTCCAATTGAGAACAAACACAATGCATTTTGTGATCTATTTAAAGCGTTCAAGCGAAATTATGTAAATTCATTTGTTGGTTATGAGTGTCACAGAAACTGTGAAACGGTAAAGCGACACAATTTTCGATCTCTATCGCATGAACAAGCCCCGTTGAATGTTCAATCGAATGTTGTTGCTATTTGCTGATAAAAGTCAGGTAAAAAGATATTTTTTGTGTGTTTTTTTTTAAAAAAAAATTTTCGAGTACCTTTTTACGACGGTATGCGTCACAGCCACAAGCTCAAGCTGAAATAGGGATGTGAATATTTTTCCATATAAATTACCAAATGTTTCTATTGAAATTCTATAGTTCTTTGCCAGTGTCTTTACAAAACACCCGATATTCACACGATAATTTGAAAGTGTTTTTATTTTCTCAAATCGTTTTTGATATAGATTTTTTGGTTTGTCTGCCTGATTCTTTCAATGTTGAATTCAATAAAATTCATAATTGGAAAAGGTTCGAACCGATTGTTCCTTCCGATTTGACAATTCAATTCATTGTATGAATGTATTTATCGGTTATTTTGTGGAACAATGCCAATCAATGATTTTCATAGTTGAGAGGTTCTAAAATACACCAAAGTGTGACTGTGAATGAATTCATCTTACCTTAAAATGGTTCCACTTCGTCTGAAATCAATAATATGTAGATGTGTAAAAGATATCCAAACGCAAACAATCATCAATATATTTGATTTAAAATTGGACTTTTATTATTTAAAAAAAAAAAATGTTAAATGCTCACAAAATATTGACTTAGCAATGCTAACATTTTTAATTGGCAAATCCTCTGCAATTAATTTGCAATCGTTTCATTCTGTCAATGTCCATTGAATTTTATTCAAACAGCTGAAATATGTTCTAGATAATGAAAATCTATTTAATTACGACTATTCAGCCAATTTCATTTTAAATTAGAGAGTATTAAGTAGTAACAGTTAGAGAATATTTTATAAACATTGATATTTGAAGTGATGGCTTTTTAATAAACATGTTTATGTTTGTTTTGAAGTGATTTTTGTTGCTGTTAGATAAAACATTTATACGATTTAATTCCGAGCTGTTACTACGTTGAAAAGGTTAATTTAATAAACTATTTATTATCAAAAAAAATACCGTTGAATCCGTTTTGTTTCGTGCTATAAGTCATTCTCAATGTCCCAACATCCATTAACACAGTCAACTCAATACATTCTATCTCAATATATACGCGATATATAAATAGTCTACTATTTATAAACTAAACACGAACACTCAATAACAACCAACTTCACTTTCGCTTAAAAATCTATCATTTTCGGACAATATTGAAAAAAGCAGTCATCATTTTTAACACTGAAACTTCGAACTGTACGCTTTTCATCATCATCTCAGATGATTCATCTGTAGATTTCAAATATTTCTCATGTGTGTGTGTTTTTTTGCGGTATTTTGTGTAACGGGAAAGCAAAACAAAAATAAAGTTAAAATAATGTGAAAGGTTTGCCATTTATATGCAAACAACAACATATATGATGTCGCTGTGTAGGAGTGTTTTCAATAAAACATTTAACGTCGATTGAACTTGTTTTGCAATTTTGCCTTCCAAAACAGTAAAGAAGTAGAAGTACTGTTTCAGCTCATTGTTTATCATAAAAACTTTGTTGTGTCAGTAACTTCTTCGTAAAATTCGGATCAAAATACATATTATTACGACTGAAATGGCTTCATTCACTTCAAAAACATAAATATTTGAACATTTGACTAGAATTTTTTTTTTCAATATAGAAGTTATACACTTATCAGTATTGACTCTGTAAAGAAATAAACATTTTACTTTTGATTGTAGTGGAAAAAATGTAAAAACGAAAAAAACATTTCGAAGAACTTTTGGTACTTCCGGGTGGCAGAGTCAATTTGCCTATTAGATTCGTTCGAGCTGTTTAAAAATTAGTGAACTTTCAGTGAAAAAAGGGGAGATGTTGATTTACACCGGATTATTATAATGGTACTTTATTCATAAATAGGACCGTAAAAAAATATGTGTTAAAATTTCAGTTTTATGTGTTTATTAGGGTAAACACCCAAATAAACACATTATAAGGATTACTGAATGAAGTTCTCGCCTGCAAAGAATACACATCGACCATAAGTTGCTCGATAATATAGCAGCTAAAAATATTGCAGTAAAAATTATTTATAACATCTATAAACTGGTTATGAACTCTCAATCAGCATATCGTTGTATCGGTGGTTGTTTGTTGTTTCATAACAATCGATTTCGTTTGATTGCACATCCACGGGCAAACAACACGCTATTTACCGTTAACATCATCGCATGCATTCTTATTATTCGCGGAAGTGTTTGCATAGCATGTAAACTCAATGTAAACACATATATTTTAATGAAAGCTTTTTGTTATTATTTGTGAAGATGCCCCAGAGTCCAATTTGAACATAATGTGGAAAAACACCGCGATATCATAACAATTATTCCACAGATTCTATTATGTGGCAGAGTCGTTTTCGGTCTATTGGTCTGGCCGGTTGCGATTTTTTTTTCTTGTGGATACGACCTAGTTTATACCGTATTCTAATAAAATTTACTTCATCGTTTATCATTTATCACACCATTTTGAGGAATTGAGGCAGCTTTGGGACCCGTTAAGAAAAATCGCGCCGCCGAGACCGAAAAAACCTTTTATGACAGAAGCTCACATATGCGCTATATTTCTATCGATTCTTGATCATCTTAGAAAACAGTTAATCTGTCAATTCATCTGCTTTTTTTTTATAATAGTATCATTATGATATGTTACATGAAAACAGCTATTTTCACAATGATTTTTGTGCTATTTAGTTGCTACATTATTTTTGGATTAAATAAATGTTTTGCATAAATATTTTGATTGTTTTTTGTTATCTTTTGGCTAATACACTGACAAAATCGTATTTAGTAAATACCACATTGATAATTGGTCTTAATTTGATGAGAAAAATCAACGGAAAATATTCAATAGGTGATGGTTTTCATCTCAATCAAAATGATTAAGCTTGAATAATGCGTACCATTAACACCATTTCGAGTCGTTTCGAAGTGTTGATGCGGTCGTCTCGCGTTTATTGAAAATCTTGGTCTTGTGTTGAGCACTTAAGCTTGTGTCACCGCAACGTAGTTGGCCGTTTCCCTGAGTGTCCGTATCCGATTTAACTATGTAACTTCACTGCTTTGTGTCACACCAATTGGACCGCCGCCGATGCTGATGCGTCTGGTTTCATGAAATTTTTTGCAGCACCGAAATAAATTCAAACATGCCTTACGAAAGCCACGATTCATGAAACAATATGTGATTGGATTGCAGCAGCTGGATGTGTATGCGAGTAGTTGAAAGTATGTGATGGTCGTATAGCCAAGTGATTTATAGACAATTTGTGAATCAAATAGAGCAATTGTATTGATGACATACAACGGAGTCCATGAAATGAAGAACTCCAACACCACAACAAACAACATTTTGATGACACGTTTTTTATTTTGCAAACTCTTTTCCGTGTTCGTTCTATGGAATTTGAAAGATTGACATGAAAATTGATTAATTAAAATATGTCAAACTATTGTGTCGATGAACTTGACATAAATCAAATTTCGAATAGCAAAAAGTAAATAAATAAGCAAAAAAAAAAACAAAACAAAATAAAACATTTCAACATGCAAGGTGTTGTTTTCAATGAAGATTTGATAAGTTTAATCTATTTTTGAAATTAGTGCTGGCAAATTATTTTCTAACCGCAATCCGAACAAGGTTAGAGTTCTGCCATTTGATACTCTGTTTCTATGCGCTCCAAAAAGCACCACTATTCTAAACGCTAGATCCGCAGCACCAATATTTTGACAATTCAATGACGTGTATATAATCTAGTGACGAGATTACACGTGAATTCGATATTTATGCGAAATTAGTTGACGATTTTTGTTTTATTGAAGTTTATGTGGGTGGATCAAAATACGGTCAAATCATGCCATCAAAATATCATGTGATTATGTGAAAATCGCAATTTTTCGGTTTTTTTGCCATCAAAATTAATAAATAAATCCATGTCTGTGCTTTTGATTGGCTTTTTGATGTGAGGCCAAACCAATGAATGGTTGATATGTATGTCGACAACATGACTAAAACCATGAATACAGTAAAACTCATGCTGAAGCGCAAAATAAGGGAATATTATTATTATTTCATAATAGGGAAGCATGAATTTCTATTGAAGTAACATTATGCTTTAGTATTCTAAATATCCATTTTTACTCTGAATAGCCTAGAAGTAGGTTCAAACGATTGGCAATTTTTGCCAGATTCGGTCACGTTTTGAATGACATCATCAGAAGTTCAAGTGAATTCTTCATGAATTTACCACAAAAAAAAAAAAATATAATTTTAATATAAAAACGTCACAGCAATGCGGAAGTCCCAAAATCTCAGTGCGGTTCAAAATTATCATAGCGTAGAGCTGAAGCTCCCTGATGCACATGTAAAAGGCATACAAAAAAACCTTCAATTACTGCGATTGGGAATATTATCGTATATTTCGTGTGTATTCTCGTTATTCGCATCATTTTCTCTCTCACTCTCTTTTTCTATTTTCGTGTTCTTTTTCACTCGAAAATTCTTTACAAACTCAAAATGATTATTATGTAGTTAGTGAACAAGATTGAAAAAGTTTGAATTTAATAATGCCATTTTTTTTTGGGGAGGGTCAATCAAGCTCAAGTTTTAATAACATTCAAAGCAATATGATGAATTTTAAACTTACCGTCTTAGGCCCACGCTCAGCTTTTTTGAGCTAATTATATGGGGATCACTTATGGAATAGCTGTCGTTGTCCGGTTGAATTTGATAGCAGATCACATTGTCGTTGCCATTGTTGAACGTTGCTTTACGTTTGCTGGTGTACGATAGCGAGCATTTCCCACGCGAATGACCGTTTGAATTCAAGTAGATTTTTATGGAATTCCTTGCTGTAAGTGAAAATTACATGAATAAACATAAAGAGAATTAAATTCAATCTTCAACTAAAAAATGAATGCTAAATAAAGTAGTACTTTGTTTGAATCGCAGAATGGGCGGGCAATGTATTCGAATTGTTTTTATAAATGTATTCAAGTTTGGTATTTTATGGCAACTTAGCGCCACGATTCCATGACATTAGAAATTGAACCAATTTTACTGTCAGACATATGGTTTACTAAGCCAGCAGTAGCTTACTATCTCAAGTTTGAATTACGTCAAGTGTGTGTCAATAGCGTGAAATAGAATATTTTGAACAAGGCAACATCCACTTTTCATCGCAGTAGCGCTTGATTTGCGAGTTTTGATTAAATTTGTTATAATTGAGTCGTTTTAGTAAAAACAATGTCAATCATAACGCGAAATTTCACGTCACCTTCAAACGATTCAACTTCGTCGTTCAATTCACGAAATGGCCATCAACATCGCGATGGACTTGACGAAACATTGGTCACACCATTTGCTTTGGTTGAAAAATCAGCGTATTTAGATTTTGTAATCGCATGTGCTTCCAGTTTGGATGATTCAAATAAAACGGAGCAAATTACATTCGAAAATATGCGCCAAGATGATGAGCAAATTAAACAGCTGGAATTTATGTTGGGTGAATTAAGAATTGATATGCAAATATTGTTCGAACGGAAATGTTATGTTCCAAATCTCGTATCGACCGGTTCGATGGCTTCATGGCCAACAAAAGATGCCGTAATTCAAACAGACGAAATTATGGATGAAATGACGGACAACTACATCGATGTACATTTATGTTGTTGTGCTGTTCATTCATGTGCGGACAGTTCGGATGTGACACGAAAAGTGGGCGAATTTCAAGAATCACACAAATCAATAGAACCAAAAGAATCGCAAAAATCACATAAATCACCGAAACAACAAGATATTGAACAATATGAAATGGAAATTTCGCGTTTGCGACGAGAGAATGATGAACTGAAAAATCTGAATGACAGTCAAAATCGAATAATTTCGAGTCTAAACCATGAAATTGAGCAAAAAAATCTATTGTTAATAGCAGCCAAGTCATTCATCGACGACGAAATAAGGAAAAACCAAACTGCTAATGCGAACAAAAAGTTTGAAGATAAAACAAACAATGTCGATGCTGGTGCTGCGGCTCCGGCTGCTTCTGCTATTGCTGACTGTCGTCAATGTTCTCTCATCACAAATATATTGACACAAACTCAATTAGAGAAAGATCAACTAAATTTGGAAAAACATCAGCTAATCCGAATAATTTTATCAAGCGAAACGGAAGTTCAAACACTCGACCGAAAATTACAGCATGCGTTGCAAATCATCGAAAGATATGCTGATTTTGAAAGGTCATTGAATTTGATTCGCTATCAACACACTGATTTATGTTCGGAGAATGAGTTATCAATAAAATCATCGAGCTTAAATTTATCGGAAAATGAAAATCAAATTTTGACCGAACAATCACATGAATCGACGAGCTATGATTCTTGTGCAACAGAAGAAGGCAGCAATTTAATTAAGTTGGATTGCAAAAAGATTGAGTTATTTGATAAACAGATGACACAAAATGACAATAAAACGACGACCGAAAGATTTGTCGAAGGTACACGCCATCTAAAATTAAAGTCAAATGATTTGGTTGCGAAAGAAAATGCAAACGAACGAGTGAATCAGCAATCGGAGGCAAAAATTGGAGCTTCATCAAAAGTGCCTTTGTTGCCAGAAAAGGTACGACCAGTGAAAAATTCCAATAACTTAGCAACGGGAAGTGGAACATCGACAAATACCGTGAGTACTGATGAATATATTTTATCGAAAATCAAATCCAATCCAAAATCACAAACAACTAGATTGGCTGTGGTGCAGAAACGGAAAACCAATTCCGCTTTGGCCCGTACTAAACCCATTGAAAACAATGTCGTTCAACCGAAAAAGAAGAGTATCAGTGAACAAAAATCGAATGAAACCCAAACATTGCAAGTGGACACGGAACGTGGTTGTAAAAAATCGAATGCATCATTGAAGATGAAGCCGATGGGCATAACCAAAAGAGGTTCTACCATTGAAAAGACAATCCCGAATTTGGCTAAACCAACAAATCATAATATCCGATGTTGTAAAAAAGAGAAAACAATGTCAAAGATCTCTCAATGTGATGTTAAATTGACCGTTCCGAAAAAGAATGTCATTACAAAAACGGCATCAAAAACAAAGACTGTGTGTAAACATCGTCCCGATAAGCATAGTTCATTGTCATTTTCCATGCGAGATCAAGTGTTATTGGATAGAGATGGAACAATTCGCCGGAAACAGCATCATGGCAAAGCAACAAATCAAAGCACCACCACCACCAAATTGAAGCCAAGTACAGTGTCAACAAACTTTCAAGATGCTACCACAAAAAAGCAATTGAAGAGTTCACTCATGAGAAACCGAAAAACGATGTCGATGACCAAACATCCAACCCAAACACTTGATCGAAAAACTTTACAGCGATACATTTTAATAAGAGTGCTTCATGATGATGAAAAAAGTGTCGCCAATGTTAAGAGTTGTTCAAGCAAAGCAACAACTGACGCACGAGACCAAACAAGCCATGAACTTGTCGATTTAATTGCCGACGACAAACCTTTTGATGCACTCTCAGCAAACGATTTGCAGTTTTTAAATGAAAATTTCAATTTCGTTGATGTGAGTAAAAATGGAGCTGCCTCCGCATCTAAGACCGATTTGCAACACTGTCTACAGCAAATCGATCATTCAGATGCACAAGCTCAACAAACATCAAACTCATCAAAAAGATGTAACATTTCATGAAAACAAAAATGAAAAAAAAACCGGCGAGTGATTATTTGTTTAAAAAAAAAAGAAAACGATTTACGTTGACCCCTTTTTCGCGAATAAAGATGCCACATTTCGAACTATTCCATTCACATTAATTTACTGTCAAGTATATTAATTAATCCGCAACATTTGTATAAGTTTCTCTTGATGATCCATAAATTGATTTTATCTGAAGATAAAGTTTCTTTTATCATCATTTTTTCCAGATCTTCAAGATTGATTCGAGTATATTCTTGCCATCGCACGCACATTAAATCACTCTTTCATCATTTGCTTTGCATCAAAATCACACTACATAAACAACTGACTATAGTATGATATAGAAATGTTTACACGTGCAACAAACGTGTCTTAACATTCTTCGTACCGCACAGAAGAAAAACAAAAAAACACGTGGAGTTCGTTTAATATTTGTTGTGCTTTGGTTGCGTTATCACATCAGATTAATCACATTCTTGCCAAACTTTTTTAATTTATTGCGTGCAAAAATGGGAACTACCGTAAATCATCGTCAGCATCGAAATGCTGATATTAGATTGTGAGGAAAAAGGTTTTGGATGTTTTTTTTTTGTTTTCCCCACCAAAGATGTACGAATAAATACAGTTTACTTACATGCATGTTGATAGTTGTTATTGCCCGATTTGGCATAGCGTTTGGTGGTGCGTTCCAAGGCCATTCCTTGCCACAATGTTTTTGTGATCGAAAAGTATGCGGATGATAGCATTATTAACGGAAATATTAATAGGATTACATCCAAAAATAGATTAAAAGCTCGTTCATAGTCGACGGTACTGTCCGGCCATTGTTCACGACATTTGTGGTGACCTTTGATAGATGGATCGCCCCCCCCACAAACACATACAAGAAAAAAGAATGATAAAAGAATCATAAGAAGAAGAAGAAAAAAACATTAGTCAAATTACAAGCTGAAAATCAATAAAAATGAAAGATTGCAACAACAACAAAAAAACCACACACAAAATATTATAATTTACTGAGAGCTAATTTACTCAGAACTTCTGGGCGAGAAAGGTTCATAAATAGAAACTGATTGTACATAAAGTATTTTCAAATTGGATGGCCAAAGTTTGTCTTAATTTACGGGTGTGATGAGTTTACAAAGAAAATGCACTTTAGACGGTGTCCGAATTGCCGAGCTAGATCTATGCAACACCCGATAGGGTGACGCTATGTCACGCATAATCGATTCCAAAGTGTAATTACCGCAAACGAACAGTATGAATATGTGTATTGGCTAGATGGTTGCATTGCAACGACATCGAAAACACCATGATAACACAAAGTCATTAGTCTATTTCAGTTGTAATTAAGCACATTCTCGATGAAAATTGGTCTTAAAGTTGTCGCTGTTACGCAAAACTCTGCCATTAAATTATTTTGTTGAAATTTACACGCAGCCCCCCCTCCATCGCAGTCAGTTCATTGGCATTGATATATGATGAAACCTTGATGAAAAGTTTCCCAGAAATTGTTTTGGCGCTTGGTTTTGGATAAAAGTCGACATAAATTACCAGTTTCAAATATCACACCGAAGCAACACTGCAATCATTCATGCGATTTTAAGTTTTACCATCATTCGATTTTGATTAAAACTGATCTTTTCAAGACACCATAATGCATTTATGATTTGTATTATACAAATAACATATATACTATTAATTCATTATTATTAAGACGTAATAAAATATGAAATTTATGGTTGACATTTTGTGGGAGTTTTTTTTTTTTGTTTTGTTTTCTCTTTTCGGTTGGTTTTCTCAGCCAACCAATGGGATTATTGCTGTTTTGGTTGCTGATTAAAAGCTTTGTGTCTCGACGTATAACAAATGCGTCTAACATCAATATATCAATCATTTATTTCCACTCGTTCAACAGCAGAAAACATATAAATTAAGTTAAGTTGAAATGATATGGGCCCGCCAAAGCCCATTATACCCAGAACATCATTGTGTTTTGTTGCCAGGAGTTGCAAGCATCTAATGTATTTAACACGCATATGAGATTATTGAATGTGGCACACAAAACACCTTGTGTTTACTCTATTCGATGAAGATAAACTACCAAAAGCACAATGAAAATGCAATGTTACAAGCAAATGCGCGTTAAGCATAAAGTGTTAAGTGTTTGGATTGATATCAAATACCTATTAAATATCGCATCTACCATCAAATTGTGCGTTTTGCGTGTCCTTTAGTTTTTGTGTGTGTGTGAGTGTGTGTGTGTGTGTGTGTTGTCGTCGTTGCATCAATCTAACTTTCAAAAAGTACAACATCCATCGTGAAACTCGTTAAAATGCTTGTCGATCAAAGTTTTTCTTTTGTTTTGCAATGCTGCGAACACTGAACATGCTATTGAAACTTTTTGACCGCATCAACACAAAATGTGGCTTCTACGACATGTTAATTGATTAAAATCGAGTCGCAAAAGCACAATTCAATGCCAATGATTTTCAGATAGACGTTTATAAAAATAAAAATGAACCCCGCGGCCGGTCGACACACATTATAGCTCTTGATACAGTGGCATTATATCATGAATTGGTGAATAAACTTAAATGCTTTCGATGAAGCACATTTTGTGCAAGCATCCAGAGCTTGGATGTGTATGCGTGTGCGCGTGTGAGTGTGGTGAAACTCATGATTTGCTACTTTTTAACATTATTATGTTGTCGACGTTGGTTATCTTTGAGCCCGATAAATCGCTGTTGTGTTTGTCATTTCCATCTTTATCGCCTTATCTATCTCTAAATGTCTCTCGCTCTCGCTCTCTCTATTTCGCCGTCTCTATTTTATTTGTTGCACACACTGTGCGTGCTCACGATACCATCACAGGCGATCAAATATAATTCTGCCCATTTGTTTTCCACAACGTGTTATTAACAGCGAAAACCGTTGATTCTTGAAGTTTCGAATTGCAACGAGGCTTTTAAATTGGTCGACTGTTTTTATTTATTCTCAGTAAAAACAGTTTCGCATGAATGCCTGTTTGTGTTTACACTTCAGCGAATCCTTAATAAGCATGGGAAACGCTTCTACATTTGTTATTTTCTGCTTTCGCTGTTTTTTGTTTCATTTTGTTTTTGTTTTTGTTTTTGTTTTCATGTGACTGGTCGATAAAATAGAATGCGACAAAGGAAGTTGATAAAAAAACACACTTTCATTCTCTTGGTGTTGAAGGTTTTTTTTTGCGATTTGTGCGCTCTATTTTCACTGAGAATTTTTTCTAGAGCTTTTGTCGCTGCGAATGCTATTCACGTAATTCATATTTATAATAAACCGACACTGTTAAAAATGAAAGCAGACATAAAAAATGGCATTGCGTGAATAAATGTTTCAAACACCATTTCAAATGTCGTATGAATTTATCTGACACTTGTTATGTAACAAAACGTAACGTTTATATTATAGAATTTATTTATTTATTCATTTTTGATCAAAATTGAGTATATTGATTGTGTGTGTGTATGTGTGTGTTTAATATATACTTACCATGGCTTGTTGGGATGAGTCGGCTAAAAATGGCGATGGGCAACATGAATAGAAAGCTACCACACCAAATCAATGCAATCAGTTTGTATGCATGCTTGAGCGTTTGCCAGCGTCGGCTTCGCAATGGATCACATATTGCGTAGTATCGTTCAAGCGCTATGGCTACCAGTGTCCACGCCGAAACTGCCACAGATGATGCTGTTATTTACGGATTTCAAAAATATTGATGAATTATTACAATGTGGTGACAAATAACCCTTGAAATGGACATCAAAATCATGAACACACACGGAGGATATTATCACGCAATAGTTTAGATTTTGAAGTTATGTGCTTGTATATTAGACCAAAATCCGTGCCCAACCGGTTAGCAGGTCGACTTTAGGTTGGTTCACCAAAAAAATGCGGATATATGGAAAATAAACTTTCGGAAATAATTGGTTTCTGTACATTTTTGCTGCAGACACCTGAAGTCTATGTCTAAATCAATAAAAAGCTAAAGTTCAGTGGATATAATGGAAAATTTCAAGAGCACATTTTGGATCTGAGCAGTGAGCACATGTCACTCTCATCCCAAGCACTGTAATGGCACTGACCTAAGCATTGTTCAGGTGTCATTTCGATGCTCATGATTTTGATTGCCAATGACACGAAACAAATTGACTTTCTTCGATTTTATTTAAAATACGCTAAAAAAAAACAAACAATGATTACCTTGTAAATACGGTAACAGCTTGCACATCAGTTCACCGAACACGAAATCCCGTAGTAGTGTGCCAATCAGAGTGATGGGCATGCACAGCACACCCAATAGTATATCGGAAATGGCCAAATTCAATAGAAATACATTGGTAATGGTACGCATTCGTCGATTTTGTATCAATGTTAGAATAACCAATGCGTTGCCAATTATGGCCAGCAATAGAATTGTTATGTAGAGAATGATTTGTATACGGCTAGTTGTGAGCCAAGATGATAACGATGTGGATGAAGTGGCAATTGTTGTTGAAATCACATCAATTGGCGTTGATGTGGTGGTGTTTTCATTTGTTGTCACCATCCAGGTCATTGTAATCGCATCTGATGTTGCATTTTCCGAATTAAAACCATCAAATGACGTCATTATGTACGACTAATTTCAATAAACAATTTCTTTGTCAATGTCCAAGAAAATCCGTTTCGTTTTTTAAGAGTCGGTGGTTTATTTGTGTAGACAAAACACACACAAAAAAATAAAAGAAAACACACGTATTTAAATTATGACTATGCGTAGGAGTTTCGTTAATTCAATTTGCAAGTCGTGCGTGTTTTGTTAGCATTGAAGAATGTTCACTTCGTGTGTGCTTCTATTTAAACACAATTAATCAGCAACTGGCTCCGTTTGCGCAAACAATGAAGGGATAAAAATCTCAGCACTTGCTGTTCGTTCTTGCTCTTTTTCGGTTTGTGTTTTGCAAATAAAATTGTCAACGAGAAGGCAAAAGTTAAAAAAAAAACGACAAAGCAATTTGCTTGCAATCGATGTAATTGTCGTCTAAGTGTGCGACATCTTAATGGCGATGATTTTCAGCCCGTTCTCGTCTGCTGTAATGATGTTTGTACGTGGTGACATTCGGAAATACCATAATTTTTACTCTGCCTCTGTTTACATTTTCACAATTAATTGGATGCGATGACAATGTTGTTGTTTGTGTGTGTGTGTGTATGTGTGTGAGCGTCTGTTGGCTTTGCTTTACGATGCTCACAATTTATGCTCCGTTCGTTGACAGGTGTTTGCGTGTGCTGTGTCTTTCTTTTTTTTGTTCGGAATTTCTACGTTTTAAATCGAATTGCCAATACACCGATGCAAACTCACAAATTCCCATTCAATGCACATGTGAAAATGATTTCGCATTCGAAATAAAGCGGACACGCGCGCGCACTCGCTCGAACACACAGTTCGTTCAACTTTCGTTTAAGTGAATTCGCCCTTGGATAACGATTCTTGGCGTCTATTTTTCCAACTGAAAAACTCTGCAACACAAAATAGATCAGACAAATGCATTAGTATTTTACGATGTGATGAAATTATTTGCAAAATCTGTCACAATGTATTTTTACATTCTCGAATGTGCTTCGAACGTATTTGACGCATTTAAATAATAACAATTCGATGGCTGCTTTGCATAGGACACCATTTGCAAGCACACGTGTTTCAATGGTTTGCTATTGAATGCAATTCATAAGGCTTATCGAAACGGACGCCCCGTCTTTTCTATTTATTCTACACTTAATGAGGTACGTAGCAACATAGTCTCATTTGATATGCAATTTTGGTATCTACTTGTGAAATGCAGCCACCTGTTTAAATAGTTCACAACCTCAGCATTATATGAGCTTCGATGCTGAAGCGTTTTGAGTCATGCCCAAATTGTGTACACTGTACATTATGCATGCAAATAGAGAAAATTGATCAATGCATTGGAGATTTCTTTGTGTGTGCATTTCTCCGAGCTGCTTCCATAGTCTAATATTTAATTTATCGCCTTCGGTATATGCTTCCAATCAATTGGGTCTACTTTTGATCCTCTTATATTTTGTTTAAATTTCACAGGTGGATGCTTTTGCTATAGGTATTTGCAATATCAAATATTCAAAAATATCGTATACAGTGACTGGTTATTTTTGCACACATCTTAATATGCCATACTCTTTGAGTGCCTAGGGGAAGTGGGGCCGGTGAGGTTATTAGAGCCACCCAAAAAATCTCGAGAACGGCAACATCGAGTGTCAAACTTACACTACCAGATATGAGGCATCATTAGGCGCATTCAGCACTAATGACAGTTTGACCAAAGCGGTGAAGCGACATACAAATGCGCTATTGCACAAGTAAGCTACGCCATATGATTTGCATAGCGTAGTTGGGGCACAGAGTCTCATCGTTGCACCGCTTTGAGTTTGATATTTGATGTTGCCGTTCTTGGGATTTATGGGTGGCTCTAATTACCCTCACTTTCCCTAAGTATCTATTTGTGTACACGTGTACACTGTACAGTCTCTGTTGAATTTTGATGACCTAAATATTTATTGGAAATTTTCATTCATTTCCATTTTAAGTTGAAAATGAAATTGTTAAGATAAAAGCAATACATTTGAATTAAACAACCCTCGATAGAGAATCATATATGTTAACATATTTTTTTTGTTTCTGGTGTTTATTTCAGTTTGATTAGAAGAGAAGTGATGTTGGAGAAAGTTTAATGAAGTATTACTGCTAGCGCACATCTAGGTTAACAGACACGTGAAAAAATTGTCGAGTTTTTTTTTTGAAGTTAAGATTTTTTATTTATAAATGCTTGTTTCATGCACAGATAAGAGTGCTTGCATGTATTTTGACTTTTGGGGAAAACGTACTTGGAATCGAACATCTCTTGCTGACATGTTGGATGCATTTTAGGACTAAACACATGAGAATACTGAAAGAACTTTGGCTTTTGCTCTCAACGCTATTCAGTGATTGGCACATTGAAGGTGAACTGTGCTGTTGAAGGCAGATTTAGTAAAGTTACATAACACGAATCAGTTGAATAAGATGACGTGTTAAGTTAACAATGTTAACTTCACAAAGGTTTTTTTTAAAATATAAATATGAATTTTGTTTCATAACTTGTCTTAATTTTTTGAATGTTTTGAAACACTTGAACACGTATTTTTTCTATATTTATATTTGTATATCATTATTTCTTCAAAAAAGTTCATAATTTCCGTATGAAAGCATTTTTCCAATCCAAACGTCATAATCTGCACTTCTCGCAACAATGTTCAATTTGACGTAGAATGTAACGACAGCTTGTAAACAAGTTAAGAAATTGTTTGTTTGTTTTAACGTTCTAAATTGAGCGCAGACATTCACGAAATATTTCGTAGTAAATTTCAAGTCCAGCAGTAAAGAGTTGCTGAGCATAAAATCTGTGCAAACAAACCATTTAAGCATGTATTTTTGTTATATCAATATAAAACCAAGCATTTTCAAAAATCAATGATTTTTACCCATTTGAACTGTTTGATGTTTTTTTTCAGATTTTTGAGCACACCGGTAATGAGACAGATCTAATTGTTGCTAGTTTTACTAGTTATTTCTAAATAATATAAGCAATCTCCGTAAGAATAACATTGCCATACATTTCTTATGATGTTTATGCGCAATTTGTATAAACAAATATATTCCTTCGATGCATTTCTTATGGCAACGAATCATCATAAGAAATATACTGCCGTGTTATGCTTATGCTAGTTCTTATGACGATTTTAATAGCGCTAGTTTTCTGTCGAAAGTACTATTTTTCTATTGATGTCATTTCCTATCGGTGAATATATTTTTTTGTGTCTGCAGATAACGCGATTTAATAATGGAAAAATGTCGTTTTATTGGAATTTCGTTTCCAATTTCCGGAATGAATCCATCAATGTGTACAGTTACTGCTCATCCAGTGACAGAGACGAATGATATTTATGCGGACCAAAATGAATGGACCAACTGTTCGATATCAGATAATTTTATTCATTGACGATTGTCTCATCTCAAGACATTCCCAGGCTTTCAACGTTTATTTGCTAGAAAGCTAGCTGTAAAATAAATCGCGTCAATGTGCTTTGAATGTAATAAGATTTATTTAAGTCGACCAAAGCCAAATATTATACATATACACCTCCATAAAAAAGCAGTACACACAAAAAAAATAAATAACATTCGTCAATTTTCTAATCGAGTGCCAATAATTTCCGTGCTATTTACTTTATTTGCCTATTATTCGTGTCTTTGAACATGGAAATCAGTACCGGAGCATGATGTTGCCTGTCGCCGTCATAAATATGCATGCCATACTCGTTCACATGTACGCATTTTACTCACAACAAACTCTTGTTTGTTCTCTGCTTTTTAATAAATTGAGCATTCACTGGACTGTAGTTGACTAAGATGCTTGGATTCGATAACCCAAAAAAAAGATGTCAATTGATGCTTACTATGGATTTCGAGCATGCTAAATAAACAGAAGATGAAGAATATATTTGCCTTCGTGCAAATTAGGAATGTGGTATGGAAAATCCTTTGTTGAATCAACATATATATGAAAGAAAAAAGAAAGTGCTGACGTGAAATGCGCGTTCCAATGATGCTATGGATGCGTTTGGCTTGGTTAAAATGCCTTTGGTCGTGTGTGTGTGTGCTTGCTCAATTTATGGACGATGAAGTTCAGTGCACCAATAATAAAAATGTAATCCATGACAAAGCCTTTGAACGTGAAAATGCATCGCTTGTGCCAAATTAAAAGCAGGTCTCAACGACGTGGTTCAGATGAAAGAAACCGAACACGTTTTCGCATTTTTCGCCCACAATCAAGCACAAATCACACACACGCAAACCATTCAAATGAAGAAAGTGGAAAAAAAGGGGGCAAATAAAGTGTCGCATATAAAAGAATACCTAAGCTTTCGTCGAAATGGCCTTTGAAACGTTCAACAATGGCAAGCACTCGGGGAAAAAAAAAACCACTGATGATATCAATGGGAAAATAAAAGATGTGACGTCGAAATGAAAATCTCCTTTTATGTGGCCTACAATACGTAGTACGTATTACGTACATTGTCAACAGCAATTTATGTAGCCTCGGCTGGATGCCATGCAGCCTCAAGCATTAATTTTAGTCAATGTTGTTGAAAAGCGTTTTTCGCCAAGTATTTTTACGTGTAATTTGATAAAAACACTGCAAAGTTATATGGACCGTAAACAGAAGCGAAAATAAGAAAACTAGTAAACTTTCTTCTTCTATAATATATGCAAATATGAGGCGATCGATAAAACTCAAGCATTTTCATTCACATTGAATATACCTTATAAGAGCCCTTGAGATGATTGCGCGATTGAAGTAAATCACTTTACAGCTGATGGCAGAATGAATGAGAAAGAGAATGCATGGAGGAGGAAAAAAACACCAGAACGGGCGATAACCAAACAGATAATTCTGAAAAGTGAAAATAAATTGTGGCTTAAGTTTCTCATGTGTAAGAGTAAAGCCATCATGCATATTCGGCACGCGCAATTTTTCCCACACAAATCATTTGAATGGCAACGTGGCAATATCTTTTTCCAACACAAACAAACACACACACACACACACACACACACGCTAAACTCGATGACACACACACAAAATGTGATGTGCTTTTATTAATCATGATTCATTAATGGCATTTGCTGTGGTTTAACTGAATTTTCTGCTACCTCGTGTATGCCTGTAGCGTGTATGCCACTTGAAACGATGTTGTCTCGAAAAATTGACTGTGAAAAGTGTTAATTGGCCTGCGGCTAGTGTGGTTTTTATAAATATAAAATGTAAAATGTCACAATTGTTAAGCGTGTATCATTTTGAAACACGTGGCATCAAGCAGATGTCAAATGTTTTCCCATCATAATATATGGTTTTCATGCTTGATTCTAACTTTTTAACCACACATTTCATTTTTCGCTTGTTTTTTGCTCAGTTTTGGTTGAGTTTTCTACATGATGTTTATTGCAAATATTATGCAAATTGATTCATTTCCAGAATGTTTCAAGTAGGTTATGAAAGTTGAAACGAAAAATTGCTGCTTAAATTGTTGATTTAAATTTCGAATAAATACAAAACAACAATTTGCCAGAGCTGTTAAAGAATCTCTTGTCTCCGTTATGATGCTCGATTAAATTTATTGCAAATGTGGGTATAAATGTTGGTAGAAAAATGAAATCAGTGATGCTTGTGGTATGTTTTCCACAACAAGTAAACGAAGCGTATCGAAAATATAACATATGTGTAGAGCGATATGCTTCACTTTTTGATGCTTCATCATTACCATTATTGTCATAAATTCACCAAATTTATACGCTTCGTGTACTAATTTTCTCACCATGCAATACATAAACACACGTGTATTGCGTAGTTAAAAGAGGCGGAAACGTATGGCTTTGCTTTTCGTAATGCCATAATAAAAGCAATTTTCGATAATAAAACGGAACAACGATTGAATACACGTAAATCAAAATAGTGTCAATGAACGTTGTGATTATGTTGAGCTTGCTGTACAATGACCCCCCATTGGACATCCGTTCTACATCTCAGGTTTTGAATGTAACAAAATGTATCAAAAAAGGAGTGTGACACCTCTTGAACAGTCTGCTTTGAGTTCAAACGATGCTTTTAAATAAATGTCAATTACACCATCCACACTATGAGTCTCTGTCGGCGTGTCAATATAAGTAAATTAAATGCACGCAAATTGGTCACAATGTAAATACCCTGGTGTTAACGAGCGCACGCCTAATCAAAAGCTTGCTCCCCGCATATTGTTTTGCACTGGGGCTATTTTCCTTTCACTCCCGTTCCTGTCACTGTTTTATTCAAAATCATTCACTGTGATACACGCATTTGTTTCGCTTCCACGTGTATTAGACAGCTAACGCTGTTTTATTCAGTATGAAATTTGCACGACAACAATCATACAAATGCCATTTTATTTTGGTGAATAACAAGATGACGAATTGCGTGATTGCTTACAAATATATTTTAGTTGACGCATGAATCTTGACTAAAATGTTCGATCGACGAACGATTCACGCGGATACTTTTCACCACATCTCAAAATGCGTTGTCGGAATGTTTGCTAACGAACTAATTTGGGAAATGCAAAGATGCCAGGGAATGTGGAAATTGTTTGGAAGAAGTTTTCTACGTTTTCTGATAAAAGAAACGGCAGAAAATAATTGTGCCAAAAAAGTATTTTTCAACTAACTTTTGTTGTTTGTACTTTGTTTTTCTGGTTGCGAATTTCCCGATGTCAACCATTCATACACCGAATGAAACAAGAAATAAAACCCATAGCATTTCCTTTATTCGATTCATCACATCGTAAATCAGTTTTACAAACAGTGTTTTCGAAACTCCAGCGAAAAAAATGATAAATTATATCACATGACTTTTATGAAGCATCTTTTTTTTTGTTAATGGTGGAATGAGTTTTCTACTGAATATAATTGGAATTTGAGCTGCCAAACCACATACTTTGAACGAAATATTTTCAGTTTTGTGCTACGAATAGCGAAGAAAATCCTAAGATATATAAATCACTTTACACACATCAGCAAAATTTCACTCCATTTGATAGATCGGCGGCTTCATAATTGTTGACCGGATTTGGTGAGTGTTGTAACACATTTTGTGTATGTATTGTGGACCCAAAATACATGGTTTTATGTATATAGGCGTTGTGCACTCGCTCTCGCAATCGCATCATGCTTTATCGACAACAAACAGATTCGTGGGTTCATTTTTTTCCAGTGACTGTGGTAAATATTTTATTACATAAGGAGCGGAATTTATGAATCAAAATCGAAAACAGATCCATTAAATCACGGAAATACTGCAGCTGAACAGCTGAGGCCTATTGTGATATGTTGTGTTGCGATTTTGTTGTGCGCTTACTTCTTCCAAGATGCTGGATAAAATACCATAAAACCATGTGTTTCGTACTTGTTTTTTTTTTTGGGGGGTTGGAAAAAATTTCATCATGAAATGATAATCAGCCAGTCGGTAGGGAAGAAAATCATTTTCGAAAGTTTCATGCCAAAAACTCGTACACGAAATCAATGTTCAGAGTGTTTATCGGTGTTCAAGGCCATTTTTTGATGGATCGGTCAGAAATTCGGTGAAAGAAAATAACCTTATTCACCGAGGAAGTGGTTTGAATAAAATGGTTTGTTTGTAATTTCTCACAAAATCGAGTGTTTAGCCTTCAGCTCTTCACACATCTGAATGCTTGCAAGCTGCGCATTTGAGAAAAAAAAAACCACAACAAAAGGTGCTTACTTCGCCTGCGGTTAAATGATAGATTAATAATCATGGCCGTTGGTTAATTAACCATTTTTTTTACGGCCACCTTCTTTTGCATGATTCATTTACCTGAGTACCATTTCACGTGCGTAATTTGTAATGAAGAACATTTTACCGGAAATGGGCACATTTTCAAAATTGCGTATTTGAACAAGTTTCCATGCTGGCAATTTTCTTCATCTGTTTTTATTTTTCTAAAAAATTATAATAGGCATGTATTTAACTGACTTAATACATCAAGTACAACATTTAATTGCTAGCATATGCTCACACCATAAACGATCAACAACAACAAAAAAAAAAAAGATTCAGCCGGAATTGTTTGAGTTTGAAACTTTTCTACTTGAAACTTTTATTTATGTCCATTCATATGGACTGCTCATTCCACTTTCACAATACACACACACACACAGAAGAATGCCAGGAAGAATGTATCCCAAAAATGAGATATTTGAATTCTTAAATAGAAAATACCGAACATTTGTTGATATTTGTCGGTACATTTGTCATGGACATTATCCTTGTATCTTTCGTCTGCATACTCAGTTCGTAAGCCTGCATATAATTTGCATTCTTCTCCTTTTTTTCTTTTCTTCTATTCTTTCTTTTGGTTTCTCTTTCTTACCACTGAGAATTTCACACTAAAGCAAAGACTCATTCCTGCAGTGAATATACGGCTTACTAGATGCCAATGAGCAAACAGAACAAAGAGACAATCGCATTTACACGAAAGAATGCAAATAATGTAAGAAAACCTTGAAGAAACGTAAGCCAAAGAACATGAAAAACTAAGCAGCCGGAAAAATAAGATGATGATGCTGTCCATTGATGCGATGCTGTCCATGTACGCGCTTGATTCTCTATTTACGAATTTTTGAGTCTCATTTGCGAGAGAAAATTGTCTGTGTGCAAATTCAGCAAAAGTTTCATGAATATTCTAGCTGAGATTGTCGAATGCCTTTTTCCAGATTCGATTCACTGTAAACATTGGAATTTGCATTGAAAAGTGGGTGCTTTCCCACTGCCATTCTTATCAAGTTGATTGAATTTGCATTAATGTGAACTGACTTCGCGGTGCACAGCTGTTCAAAAGTGGCTTTTCTTCATAAATCACATTACTCCAACGAAATGAAAGGTCATGTTAGAGCTCACTGTTTGTTTGTGGAATCACAACAAATACAATGCCCAAATATTTTTCATACAATGAAACATAAGTTTATGGGTGAAGGCAACTTTGTGTTCCCTGCTCCCACGAATAACATTGAACATGAATGAGTGAAATCTCATGAAAGAGAGAGAGAGAGAGAGAGAGAGAGACGGGAAGAGAAAGAGAGTTGGAGGGAGAGCGAGTACATAAGTTTCTCAAATTGACCCGATTTCGAAGTATGGATCCGAGATTGCCATGTGCAGATATGAATTTTTATTGCCTACAGCTTTTTAGATGACTGAACTCGTTTCGGTAAACAATAATATGATTTTTAAAGGACGGATTCAACATCGATTTACATTTTCTGCTAGAAATTTACCACCGAAAACGAAAACTCGACCCAAATTATATTGAAGTTTGTAAAATTACTTTTTTTCCCTGTATTTTCCCTTTTTGACATTGATAGTCACCACCAAACTACAATGGGCGATTGTTCGTCTGAAATTTAATTTCCCATGATCCACACCTCTCATGAATATTATGCATCGCCCAGTGTTCGTACAGAATTCTTCAATGGCATTAATCCGACTCACCATGGTATTATACCGTATGCTTATTGCATGTATTAATCGGAATTTGCTGTTTACCAAAACTGCACTTGGCGGTGCCACTGACAGCAGATTCGGACCAATTCAATACATTCAAAGTGGTTTTTTTTAGTCAATTGCCGGCTATTTGTTTGTTTCGGTGTGAAATTTGCCCATATCCAGATATGGCGCCACCAATGAGTGATGCTCCCTCTGACTAATACATCACAAGGTCCGCTTTTCATACGAAGAACTTATCCAATTCATATTGAAAATGTAATTACGATGACAATCGGTGATATTCTAACCATTTTTATAGCTTTATTGGCTCTTTTGAATACATTTTCCAATTCATTTAGTTCCATTTCCTCTGGGCTTATCATTCGTATAGTTCATATTTCTTTTTCAATTTTGATATGCTGAAGTGACAAAACCAATCGGTTTGAGAGTTGGCACATATGTTTCAATATCAAAGTTCAATTTTCACATAATTGAACTACCTATATGAGTTCAATTTCAAGAGGTTATTCCATTTATGCGATTGTTTGTTTGTCATTAAATTGGTTTACGGATCCATTTTCAATCTGCATCTCATTTCAATTCGAAAACTCATCGGTATCATTTAATTGGTTTATCATTTACACGTGCCGCTTATCAAGAATCATGAAATATTCGATCGATTTTGTTGTGGAAATTATTTAAAATCGAAGCAGAAAATGGTATGCTTATGCACGGCAAGCATTCACAGCATTCACATGACAATATCAATATCAATATAAATCCATTTCGACATAATTCATGTTGATCTAAAGTAGCTCAGCGATACCAAGAACAATTTTAACTGCATCTGACAATCAAAGCCCAAGATATGACAACAAAGAAGTTTATTAAACATATATTCGATACTTGACTTTAATTCCTTGGCGGCTCTGTTTCTAGAAGAAAAAAAAAAACCTTTTCCATTCATTTTCAATTTAATTTTATCTTATTCAACCCCTTTGTAAATTATGAATTGGGGTTTTGCGTATTTTCTTTGTACCCTTTCAAGCAAACAGGATGCTTTCGTATTGATATGGACTAAATTTCATTATTGAACTTAATTGGCGGAAAAATTCGATAGGCACTCAAATATACCAAGTGAAATGCGAATTTAATGCTAAATATTTGAATTGAATGTAGACGTTCATTTGCTCAGCGATTTTCTTAAAAGATACTTTGATGTTTCAAAGAATTCTTCGAAAGAAAAAAACAACAGAAATTTATATTTCAGTCCCGACTTTGATTTCAAAATAAATTCTATAAAAAGCAGCAAACCAAATTATTCAATATCAGAGACCAGGTGAAAAGGGAAAAGTAAAAGGTATCACCAACAAAAAAAAAACACCATTAAATAGGTAAACAGCATGAAGTCAAACCATACGCAAATCTGTTCCGATACTCGAAGTTCTAACAACATAAATTTTCAAAAAAAAAGGTCAAAAGATAAAGTCACCCACAAATCGTCCACACGCACACAAACACATAAAACGACGCCTGTTCCTTTATTCAAAACATTCACAGTGATTTGTGATTTCACCAACACATTTTTGCAGCTTTTTTGTAATTTCGATTTTTAGCCGCACTGGACGCAGACGCAAACCTCTGTTGTGTTGCAATGGCTACTGCTACAGAATTCAAGCTACAAAAATCCGTTGGTGAAATGCTAATCGCCAAAAATATTTCAGCTATTATTCAGTCATTAACCAAAAATATCACTCTAGGCTCCGTAGGCAAGACATTTAAATTAGCGATACTAGGAATGAAATTGACCATAAAATTGAATACATAAAACCATGTTTGTTCATTAAATTCAATTGAATTCATTTGAATGGCCAATCGAAGGACTCTATGATGAGCATTGCAACGAACTTCTTCAATAGGGTGAAAAAATTGATTTGGTGTAAATACAAATGTCGATTTATAATCGAAAGAAAAACAATGGCAGCAATATAAAGCTTACAATAAGCAAACAATAACGATAACATTACCAATATCACGTTTTATCGCTCACATGAGCTTTATCGGATCGAATTTCTATGTTTTCAGTGCACACATGGATGCATCAATCTGATACATTGTGCAAAGAGACGCTAGCATTTGTGCGCATAATAACAATTCAATTCAATTTGGCATTTTTTTTTATTTGTATGGTGGTTTCGATTTAGTTCAAAATTGATGTGAAGTTTAGTGTTGATAGCACTGCTATCATAACAGTAGCTCAATATGTGAATGCACAATGAAAATGGCTTAGTTTTGTGTATTTCAATGCTATAATACTTGATGCATGATGCTAATTATAAATGGTTTTCATTCGCACGTTCAGTGGAAATTGACTTTCAGATAACCTCGTCGGAACTGCTTCGAAATCAATTTACTGGAAATAAAATCATTATTAAAACTGAATCAAATGTTAAGAAGATTCCAAGTAAGTTTCATTCATTCATGGGAAATTGTGCCGTGTTGTTGTTAGCAACAAACGGAAATGTGTGGTTTCCGATTAGTGGAAGCTTTGCCAGCAATTGGAAAATACGGTCGTTAGTCGTTAGTCGTTAGTCGATGAATCGCACGCATCAAGCGAAAGGTGAATGTGAAAGTTTTGATTTTATTTAATGCCATTTTTTTCGCAAAAGAAAATGGAATTTAGCAGTGAAACCCACTGATTTTCGGAAATTATTCTACATAAAATTGTTTGACAAGTGAAATAGAAGAGCACGGCTTCAATAATAACACCACCGGTTTTGGTTGTCTACAAAGTTTCAATAAACTCGTTTATTGAACCGTTTTATTAGCTTTAGAAACAATTTCCATCGAAAAACTTTGAAAATGGTTTTGCGACCAAGTAAGCCAATCATTAATCATCTTTAAATTAGAATCAACTAAAATGCCTCAACTGTAAGCAAGTATTATGATCATCACGAAATTGTCATTATTTACCATCTACAGTTTTGTCACCATCAAAATAGAAATTATTATTAGAAATTCTCAGAAGAGAATTTATTACAACTGCAGATTACTGCTGTTTGAATATGCTCATGCTCAACCAATTCGTATAAGAAACAAAAATAACGTCAGAAAAGTGTATTTTCATGGATGCAATTAAAATGCAAATTCATACATCTCTATCGATGCGAAATGATGCAAAACCAAATTCGAGACGATATTGCATACAGAAATTGTTTGAATAATGAATATTGAAATGAAACCATATCAACATCTAAACCACTGCGTGAAACACATTTATTTGTCAAATAAAAGGTGTACAATGTAATTTGCTTTGTGGTGACAATTTCCATCGAAATGAAATTTAAATTCATATTCTCTCCCTATTCCTCTCCACCTCTTTCATCGTGTGCAATGTCTATCAATTCGACTGTAATTCTGACTGTATTAAATTCTATGAAAAATGCTCGAATGACTTTTAAATTAATAAATATTTTATATGAACAACCGAACAAATGGGATTGAATGGGAAAAACACTAAAGCAAAAAAGTAAATATCACAGTAATTTAATCGCTTTATGTTCACATTTAAACGAATTGGTTCAAAAGCTGTGAAATGTATCGCTGCTCATATTTCCGTTGGCATTTCCATGAAATTAATTTTACACAGCACAACAACAAACAATAAGAAATCATTGATGTGAAATTTATCGTCATCAAAGCTCTTCATTTACACGAACACTTGTGTCTATGCAATGCACCCAAAATGTGAAGAAAACTACTTTCCCAACCATTGATTTTTGTTAGCTGAAAATCTTTTTAATGCGCTTTATTTTTGTGGAAGAATTCTATAGACACTCTCCTTCTTTTTCTATACAGTTGTTTTTTTGTTCTCTAAATTGATGAGCATGCAACGCTTGTTTCCTAATCGAAAGGCATTATCATTAGAGTGTTTCTTGTCACATTATCGTTATTCGTTCAATGCTCCTTTGTAATGGCGTTGCTACGGGGGAGGATGATTTATTGTTCCAACCTCCCGAAACCACAATCGGTGATTTTTTTATTTAAATTTGCAGATATTTTTTTTCTATAAATATTTGAATGTTGACACAATAAATCTACGACCTGAAAATATTCCTTTTCTTACCAAGTTGAAAAATTACTTGAAATTTTGTATCAAATTTAACCAAAATAAAATGTTGTACATGAAAAAACTTGATCGATTTTTTTGGCGAATCTGTCAAACATTTATGAATAATCGCCTCCAAATATTTGGTAATTGTTATTATTATTAATATTATTGAGAAAAGAAAGATTCTCAATGTCGAACATCATCCCCCGGAAAATAAGTCAAGTTACTCCACTACGACATCGACTACACCTGTGTGATATTAAACTTTTTCGTTACATATACAAATCGACTTTGAATGACTTCCGTCGTCTCTGAACAAGTAAATGAGCTGCATCATATTTCACGGATATTCAGAGACAATATACGCTTAATGTATACACATGCGATTACGTGATGGTTGAAAAAACAAAACTTGAATGCTCATGCAATAACCAAGCAATAGTATAATTTGCTTGAAACCGATGTTGGGTGCTTAAAAAAAATGTCAAGAGGGTGCCTTTTTGTGATATTTGAATCATCGGCTTTAGAAATGCGAGAAGAAAAAAAAAAATGCAAAAAAAGTTAAAAATAACGCGAAAATAATACGCTCAATTAATGCCTAAATGTATAGTTGGAAGCAGAAAAGGTTTTGATGTTGTCAACCAATTTGATCCATTACTGATTTTATGCGCATTTTCTCGTACTGTAAAGGCCTATGGAGGAAATTGATTTCCGTTGGTCACATTATTGCAGGAGATTCTTGATAAATCAAAGTAAAAAAAAACAGACGAAATTAAGCTTCTATTGAGCGGAATATAATGCGGAAGGCAATAGAAAGTATTCACGCAATCATCGTTGAGCTTTGTATTTGCCTCTCTAAGATCGTATAAAAACATTGCTAATGTTTCATTAGCCCTACACCCATCAAATTCACAGCGTACTTAATTATGTCGGATTTGTGATTGAAAATGGAGAATATTTTGGGTTGCTAAGAAAACGATTCTAGATTTAAGGCAAGGGAAATAGTTTTCACGAATGATATCCGTGGGGTTTTGACATTTTTCGTGTCATGAAGAGAAATTTTTTTCTTGTGAATAAAAGAAAAAAAAATCGATTAAACGAACAATTTCGCTTTGATTGCATGTTTATTTGCGCACGAAATTGTGCCTGGTGAAATTAAATCGATTGGAAATCGAACAAAAAATGCCAAACAATAAAAATTTAAAAACGCATTTTTGTGTATTTTAGTTTTCATTTTTTCACGGTCATAATTATGATTTCTATTGAGTCGAAACATCGACAAATTATTATTTTGAACAAATTTAAATTATGTAATAATAGTTAGAAGTCCGTTCCGACGCGTTTTTAAATTGTATTGCTATAATTATAACAAACAAAAAAAAAATCTGTAAAATATTAAAACTATCTCAAAACAAATGTCAAAACTCTTGAAAAACGTTGTTGAAACCATACATGAAAACTCCTATTTAATTTATTCAATATTTCGTTTTTTTTTTTTAAATTCCAATATTTAAAATTCACTTTGAAACTTAAATATTTTGAAGCGCTCACATATAAATTGACAAATCAACTCAAATAATTTAGCAATCAATAGACGTCAATTTCCTCTATGCATATAATATCAGGTGAAGCCACATTAAAATGTTATTTATAAATAATAAAAATTGATTCAATGTTCAAATTGCATTTTTTGTATTTTTTTTTTGCAATTTATTTTATTCCAAGAAATATTTAAAAATGCTTTTCAATGTTTGCCATTCAATCCAATCTCAGCGATCACATAAATCGAATAATGTGAATTGCTGCACAGCCATTTTTTTTGTCCGCGGTGAAAATATTTTATTCATAATGACGTACAATGTAATATATTCCGATGATTTTCGAATATTTTGGTAGATGAATGTTTCACGCATACATTCATTTTTATCGTTATTGTTCGTGGCTGTTATCGTTTGACATGCCAAACCAATCAACCAACGTGAAAAGTTTTTTTTTTAAATTGTAATCTTTGTTTCACGCAACATTTTTGCTTTATTTTTATTTAACCACACAATTTAAGCACATTTCATTCATAATTACCTTTTTTGATAAACAATGCTATGTTGAACAGCGGGTTCACAATTTAATTCAAAAGTATCAAAAGTGTTTTTTTATTTGTTTTTTATAGCAACAAAGGATCTTGCACTGTATTAACTCGAGTGAAATCGTATTAAAATTTTCAATCCAAACGACGAAAGCTTTTGAATAAATTGCGATGTGTTTTTTTTGTGTTTAATTTCCGTTTGCTCTGAAGAGAGATCGTTTGTAATTTGTATTGAAACTCTGATTTTTTGACCGAAAATTGAATTATTTTTTCATGTAAATGTTATTCTAAAGGTTTTATAGATTTTTTTTTTAAATTCTTCAACAGTTCTTTCAAAAATGGTTGAAACCGTCAGAAATCACGATTCCGTACTGAATCATAACGTGTAAAATCGCGAACAGTTAAAAATCATTTATCTTATGTTGAAAATCACTGATCATTGCAAGCGAAAATGTTTGAACAAACACTGAAGTTATTATGTTGAGCACATTCGATTAACGTGTGTATCACAAATAACGGTTGGCGCACAACTGAAATCCAAACTGAGGTTTCTCAATGAAATATATTTCAAAACGGTTAATGGGTGGAAAAAAAGCGTACTTTAGTGTAGAGAAGCAGCGCCAGTACCATCAACAGCCACATCCACAGTAGACGAATGTTATTTGCGCGCACTTTCATTGAGATTTTCGAAACGGAGTATGCACCATATAAACCATATTGTGAGTGTTGATGTCAAATATCCAGCTGGAAACGGCGGCGTGCTAGCTTTGCTGCTACTTAATATGTGATTTTACTCATTCGCTGCAAACTCACACACACACCGAGAGACAGAGAGAGAGATGAGATTCACATACAGCCGATTCCCATCTACGACACGGATATTTTCTTGATGCGGATAAAAACACATGCAGGATTTCTGTGACAGGATGGACAGATTTTTGTTTCCCTTGATACGCACAAATCACATGAACTTTTCTTTATTTTAACCAAATGATGCGTAAATACAACGACACGATAATGCGGCACATAACAAATATGATGAATGACATCGAACTGAAGTCGACGGAGACAATGGAAAATGGGACATTTATATTTCGGCGAAAATTTTTTGTTTACCCTCGTATATTTTGCGACCATTTATTCCACAAATTGTAATATTTGTGTGGCTTTTGGTCATTTGATGAATGCCAGACTTGAAATTGAGTTGTGTGTTTCGAAAATAATGGACATTAAATATTCAAAAAAAAAAAACATTTCAAACGAATTGTTTGTTTAGTCTTACAGTCAACATGTCAACAAAACCCCAAAGGGATTATGCTCGAAAATCAAACAATTTAACGCACGTAAATGAAGTGTTGTACAACTTGCGGTTTTTTTTATGGTTTCATATACTTTTTCCGGAGTAAACAATGTGATGTGTGTTAATAATTAATTGGAAAAGTTTGAATCAATTTAATGAATCATTTGACTTTGGCTTTTGTTACACTGTAATTTCATTTGATTTGTGTCCCATTCAATTGTTCTTTTTCAACATTGTTTTTTATTGTGTACAAAACCAAATTGTAATAAAAAAATCAACAGTTTAATATTGCAACCTCATGCAACCATGTCAATAAGTGGAAAGACCAAACTCGAATTCGAATCCAAAAAAAACCATTAAATTCTTAAATAACATTTAACGTTAAATCCATTTTTACCTCAAAAATTTCGTGTTTTTATTTGTTTGTTTTGAAAAATCCATTTTTTTATTTGGTAAGAATTAGCCTCTTAAAAGTCCTTAATAAATGAATAATAAACAATGCCATCGAATTGTTATCATAAACGAATTTTGAAAACGGGCACTTGATGCTTTCAAGTGCTTTGCTTTTATGAATATCCTCTTTAAATAATAATATATTCTATTAATCCGGTTGTACTTCAGAGATGGCATGCAGAGCCATCTGTTGTAAAACCAGATATGTTGACTATAAGTTTATTTTCGAAACACCAAAGTTTCATTTAACTTGTGAAAGGTTTTCGACTACGATTACGTTTGACAGAATGAGTGGTTGTTGTGCGTAGTTTTACAGCTGTCATTATCGTCAGGTCTGTTGTTGTGAAATTCAAAATATTTGTAATCAAAACAGAGGCGACTTTGGCTAAATCTTAAAGTCGTCATTGCAAAATGGAGCTAAATCTGCCCAATGTAAGTAGTTCTGATGCTTTTCATGTACCTTTGCGTTAGAATTTATTGAATTAATGTGATTTTCTTGTGATTTAAATAACATTCATTTGATTATACAAAACAGTTGTTTTGTATTGAAACGAAGTTGTATTGAAGTTTTTATTTTTACAAGATGATTTAGTTCGTGTAAACTGATGAAAAATTTCCGTTTCTAGGAGTTGTCAGCTCGTGTCAAATTCGCCGATGTTGTAAAACGATTGGAAAAAGTGTCTGCGACAAATGATTCGAAACAAAAAGGCGAAATTATCAATAAATTTTTTAAAGCAATTTTTGATTTGCAAAAGAAGTTTCATGACGAAGAAGGACCACAAGCGGTAAGCGATTTTAATGACGTACATTTACTGTTTGATATTATAATTTTCATGTGAATCAATTTACAGAATGCCAGTTTTTATCCATTTCTACGGCTGTTTGTTCCATTTCGCGATTCAGAGCGTGGTTCATTTGGTATTCAAACGACAACATTAGGTCGACTGTTCGTCAAAGCGCTGGCAATAAATGCCAAAGGTGAAACTGCTCTCAAACTGACCAATTTACATGGAAGCACAGCTGATTATGGTGATATTGTATATGATGTAATGAAAAGTCGATCGCCTGAAATCGGAACACTGACGGTTTACGAAGTGAACAAGTATTTGGATTTAATTGCTGAACATTTCAAGCAAGATGAACGAAACAGTAAGTGTTGTCGATTTGCTATGTGGGCTTTGTCTTTATAAATTGTATTTCTTTTTACTGAACATAGAAATCGACACAGAAATTGTTCACATGTTAAATGGAGCATCGGCAATTGATCGGAAATGGTTAACGCGAATATTGTTGAAAAAACTGAAATTGGGCATCGGTGAAAAACGCATACTTGAATTGTATGATCGACGCGCGTTCGATCTTCTCAATCAATGTGGCCATTTATCGGATGTGTGCAATGCCATTGAATCGAATGTGGTGCCAGAGAATGAATCAAACAATGGGCTCATTCAAATCTTCAAGCCAATTCGGCCGATGCTCTGTGAACGCGGTTATGTGTCACAAATCAATCGAATGTTGAGCGAACAAAATTATTTCTTGGAAACCAAAATGGATGGCGAACGATGTCAAGTGCATATAAATGGCACAGAATTTAAGTATTATTCGCGGGCATGCAAAGATGATTTCACCAGTATTTTCGGTTCAAGTAATCGCAACGGATTGTTTTCACCATTTTTCTATCGGCAACTGAATGGAAACGTGCAAAATGTTATTTTCGATGGTGAAATGATGGTTTGGGACAATGTGGATGAGATTCTATTGAAAAAGTGTGAGTTTTGTTTGAACATTAAAATGTACATTGAAAATTGGACTGTTGAGAATAATAATGGCCTCCAACATAATGTTAGAATAAAAGTGCAAGTTTCTTTTAGCTAAGAATGTATTTTCTGCATACATTCAGAAGTAAGGGCTCCCTTAGCCCCATCTCTCTGTAATCGATACCGTTTTTTCAATGGTCACTATTATTCTCAACGATTTAATTATAAAATTTGATGAAATATTTGATATCCGTTGTGAATTTCAACAGCTGAAAACTTCACCGCCAAATACCTCAAGCAAAGTGATCCAAAGCTACGCCCATGCTACTGCATCTATGACCTAATTTACTTCAATGGTTCAAGTTTGGTGGACAAACCATATGCCGAGCGCATTCGTTTGCTTGGCACCCTTATTAAGCAACAAAATGGAGCATTGATGGTGTGTGAACGAACCAAAATCCGAGATGCTAATCATTTTTTGGAATGTTTAAACAATGCATTCGATGCAAATGAAGAGGGTGTTGTTATCAAACAGGAAGATTCAAAATATCGGCCAGGCCAGCGAGAGAAGGGTGGATGGTTTAAAATGAAGCCAGATGTAAATTCAATATCAATTTCACACACGTTTTCCACTTGTGTGACAAAAATCTAATGAATTTCTCATCAATTATTGCAGTACGAAAACAATTTGATTAGCGATTTTGATTTGCTAGTAATCGGCGGCTACTACAATGACAAACACACTGGTGTGGACAGTTTTTTGCTTGGTGTCTTAAAAAAAGGTGACACAGAAAATGATTCAGACGTATTTTATGCTGTGTGTAAAATTCGAAATGGATTGAAGCGATCACAATTTCGAGAGATTTGCCAACGACTGGAATCATCAAAGCATAAAGTTAATGTGACGAAAAATCGTCGAAGTTCTGTATATGAGAGTCCAGCCAGCATCGAATGGGCAAATGCAGCTCCAGATTTTTGGTATGAACCAAAACAATCCATTATATTACAGATCAAAGCAAGTGAATTGGTGGAGACAACCAAATATCGAACAAGTCATTCGTTTCGATTTCCACGTGTCATGGAAATTCGATGGGACAAAGCCTGGTATGACACGTGCTCGTTAAACGAGTTTCAAACATTTTGTTCGGTAAGAATTGACATTTGATAAATAATTTATTGATTTCATTATTTATTGAAGAATGATTTACATTGTTTGCAGTCAAATTCAAAAGTCGAAAAGTTGACGAAGCGTCATGCAACAGCCGACGATTTGAATAATCCATCACTGCCTAAACGACCACGAAAGGGAGCTGCACCGTCGACAAAAGCCACTCCATCAACATCCAAAGCACCTGTTGTGGTGAGTAATCTTTGACATGGTATTAAATTGCATGAATCAACACATAAAATGATTTTGGGCATAAAATCTTTCTTCCAGGTTGAATCCGTGGACAGGGTTTGCAATGGACTTGATTTCTGTATTATCAACGGTGAAAAGAAAACAGATTCAATTGAAGAAATGGAAAATATGGTCCGACGACATGGCGGACGCGTCGTTAAATATCCAAGTGAGTTTAACCTTTTAATTTTGTTCAATTTCATTTATATTTCAATATAATGTTCGTGTTATTGTTAAATTTATCGACTTTTTTTTCCCATGCTTGTTGTTTTCCAGATCAAAACACATTTGTTATCATTGCCGGCGATCCGAAGACGTTGCGTGTTCAGCAATTTATAAATAAAAAATTGTACAACATCGCCACGCCTCAATGGTTGGTTCGTGCTCTTGGTAGCGACAAGCCTCTAACAAAATTAATAAAATTTACACCAAGCGATATGGTTTTTGCTACGCCGGCTCTGCAAGAGCAATTCAATGCTGAAATGGACATGTGTGATGATTTTGATACGCCACCCATGAATTTTGAAGGATTGGTTGAATCACTTAACCAAGAACCAGATGATGTAAGGAATATTTTTGCTGGTTCCTTTTGGAAGATTAATTTGAGACTTTTTACTAATGGCTCATTCAATTCATGATTTTATAAAATAAAATCAATAGATTCAATCGATGACAAATTGTGATCCTTATGAAGCTGAAACACAGACAGAGAATTTGGACGAAGCCAATCCTGATGGTGCAGAATAGACTTTGAATTTGATTTGATGTTATTTCGAGAATAGCATATAATTTCAACGTCCGCTCCAATTTTGACAACAAGAAAATTTAATGTGATATAGATAAATCCATTTAAAATCTGGCGAATTAAAAACAACAGTGTTGCTCTTTTTCGTAAATTAAAACGAATAACTGAAAATAAGTGGTTGAATAACAAAATCCAAGAGAAAAATACTTTTAAAGTAATACATTGCGGTCAAAAATGATCTGATGAATACAAAATTGGTTATTTTTTGAACTTTGCACTTATTTACGAATTCTTTTGTTGCGCCATCCACATTGCTTTAAATTAGTGTGTAAGAAAGAATTCCAACGATTTTTTTGTTGTTGTTATATTCTTATATTTTTGTGAAGCAAACATAAGAAATCAATCATTATACGTGAAATTGTTAACATTTTGCATTTGCAATTCATCCACAAAGTAATTTCACTTGGTTTTCAACTGATTTAAAATTAGCTTGTAAATGAAATAAACTTGACGAACAATCATCGAAACAGCCAAAGTAAATAGATCCGATAAATGAATGTGTCGAAGAAAATATATGTTAAAAACATGATGAATTTAAGCGGATTACCATATGGGATGCTTCAATGTGGAAAACGAGAAAACGCACACACTTTTCGGTTAAATATACACATAAATTACTAATGGAACATTATAATGTCGACAAATTTGATATTTCACACATCGACAGGCCAAGAAAAAAAAAACAACAACAACTTATCGAATATTTTCCGGCAAATGTAATCGGCATCATCTCGAAACATTACTTAATGAATAACAGCACTAGTTTTTTTTTCGTATGCATACACTTGTTTACGAGATAAATCTGAACCCAAAGTAATTGCTTTTGAAACAATTTAAGACACAAACTGCTTACAGCAGCTCGATTGGATTATTTTAATGATAATAACAATAATATTGTAATACCAAAAACTTATACATTCTTTTATATACATAGGACGAATAAAACCAAATCATTGTTCATTCAATCGGAAAATCAATTTGCATACCATTACAATAATATCTGTACATATTTGTTCTGTACATTGTACAGCACGGTGTTATGTTGACAATTCACTTCATTATCCAATCGTTGAATAATTTAAACACCTGTTCATGGTTTTGCATTCACATTTCTGGATTTGTAATTCAACTGCATGTCGATCGTGTATGCATATCAGAGGATTAAAAAAAAAGCCCTTGTCATTTCAGATATATGCTCTGTGCCCTTTGCACTCCATTCACAATGCATTCTAATTGAAATGTTCAATTCGGACATTTGATTGAGTAAATCGAATTGAAATTCTAAATGTGAAGCTCGGTGAATCTATTGTTAGGAATTCAATGTGACAACTAACTGATAAAATCCATACAATTTATTGTTGAATCTCTTGATTTTGTCGGCATTTTAGGGCATAGGCCAATAACCGCTATCCAAACTATTTGCTAATCACAAATTCAATTCTAAAATTATTTCAATTGTTATTCTTGAATTATTTTTCTGCATTCGCTTGAAATTTTCCCGTATGAATTCATCGTGTGTGAAAATGGCTTGAGCCAAACCTTTTCAAGCGACTTTTTAAAAGAAAATTGATGGTGGAAATGAATCGTAACATTTTGCTGGCATAAAATTAGAAAGGAATTCATCTGTCAGTTAAAGGTTAGTAAATAGGCGTCAATCTTGATACTTTATGTTAAACGAGAGATTGATACCAAATTGGTTATTAGACATTTATTTGTAAACGGTATGTTCAAATGTACGTGCTGTTCATTTTTTTTTTTGTTCATGTTTTTTCGCTCTCTGTCTTTCTATCGTTCTTGGTTAGTTCATATTTTTCTTGGTGTTTGAAAAAAAGAAGACCAAAAATAAAATGATGTATAATTATTTATGTATCCGTTGAATGTTCAATCTGTGGAATGCATCGCATACGCAAAATGTTTTCTGTCACGTTCATTTTTTATTTGATGTAGTTCGAATGCAATATGTACGGGCACACGGATCGTCATCAATCGATTTCACGTGATTCATGGATCTATGCAATTAGAGATGTTGTTGAGCTGTCGGTGACTGTTCACTTTGTACAATGTACTCTATAACATCAATTCAAACATGTCTTTCCAGAAGAAGTAGACGAAAAACCAAGAAAAAAAAACCGAATGGAAAATGAATATTTTCTCAGTGATTTACAGCTTGAAAAGAAAAAAAAAAACATGACACATTTATGAGCTACTGCGACACAGTGCATCATTCACATCTCGCATTCGTGTGTCGGCATCAAAATGAACACACTTTCATTGCATTAATTGTGCTCTGACGCATACAACAAACACTTGTAATGATGTGCTCGCCGTGTGTACACTGTAACAGTCTACAGTACACTAAATGAATTTCACAGTACATTTAATTCTTTTGGTGTTTTCACAGTGGCTTTCAGTACAGTCAGTCCGGTAGTTAGCCTAGGCATAGTATGAGCATGAGCAAAATCATCGGCATGGATTGTGAAGTGCTTCTTCAGTATGTAGCTGTACTTACACTTGTTGAATGTAATAAACGATTACGCCGTCAAATTGAATAAATTATTGCGATTGTTTTATCTTGGCACAAAGGCGTTGATTGTAACGAAATGAAGAATAAAAAAATAAACATCGCAAATGATACAAAGACATTTGGCAATTGGATTTTTTTTTTTGTTCAGCACCGAACACCAACCACCAGAGAGCATCGAATTTCGTTTGTCGGTGTTCATTTCACGCGAAATTGATATTTCCATGTTTGAATTGAAATCGCGCGCGGCGAGAACAAAAATGAGCTGTTTTTCTATCACGTGTTGGCATTTGTATCATAATTCAATTTACCAAATTGCAATGGCTTTTTTTTTCAATGTTAGTATTTCATTTTTCAATCAATTCCGTAAAAATCGAGACAATTGATTTTCTAAGTATTTTATTACCGAAAATCAAGACCCACGTAATCGTATCAATTAATTGAATTTTTGGGCATTTTTATGTCTTGAATAAATACAGCAGATAAATAATAAACAAATGTCGAAATGAAGATTGGTTGTGCTTTAACAAAAAAAAAACAAAATGCCAAATAAACGAATTGATACACTTTTGTATTTGTGTATAATTTTTCACCATAGAGACTGAATCTATTGAAATGAATGTGGTGGATGAAGTGAGCAACGATTTGCCAAGATCCTCCCATTCATTGGAAAATACCAATAATACTCAATGTTTCAAAATTGAATTTGAGGTTTTTTTTTTCACTCGGCCTCAGACACTTAGTCTAGAGAGGCTCATATGGCTCATTCTAGTATTAACGAATGCACACACACACACACACACTCGCACTGACACTCTCGGTCACTGAGATTGCTGCTCTTCAGTGTAATGAAGAGCACTAATTTGTTTATTCATATTTTGCGTTTTTGTTTTTCTAGTGTGTGTTTTGTTCTTCGTCTGTTTTCGAATTGCAGATGTTTGTTTTGAAAGCGGAACGAAAGAGAGAGAGAGAGAGAGAGCGCGAAGTGCGAAGTGTGAAGTGGCTCGTTATTTTTCCCTGCCTACTTGACTACTCCAATGTTCAATGTTTGATGCTCAATGGAAATGGGATTGATGCTGAGAATGAGATGAAAATGAAATGAAATGTGAAAATGAAACAAATTTGTGTGAAATGGGATGATTTTGTTAACAACATTCTTTCGGTGAGGATATTTCTTGTTGTTTTTTTTTTTTCGCTCGCCTTCGGTTGGTTGTCTGATACAACACATACTGACACTAAAACATTAAGCATATCGCATTGCAGTCGCTACGCATTTTCTTATAAATAAATTGGCCAGTGAAAAAAATCTTTTCAGTTTTCATTTATAAACGAGCGAAAGTGGTTCAAAGACAAACGAGGATTTTTACATCAGCAACATTTAGACCGTTGAATTAGTTCGATTGCATTGATTTATTCAATTTTTTCAAGTGAAAATGTTTACCAAACCGCACTAGTATTTGGGAATTTTAAATTAATAAAAGAAGACAAATAATAAATATTTTCAAAATAAATTCGGTGCAAAAACATTGTGTTGTGTGTAATAAAGAATATTTATCCAAGAAAAAATAAGAAAAAAAAAAAATCAGAAAATTGCCCGAGATGTCGTTTGATGAAGAATTAATTAGCATGAGTCCTGAAATGGTTTTGTCAGCGGATTCACAGAAGGCGAAACGTTTTTTACGTACACCAAAGTGTGCACGTTGCCGCAATCACGGTGTAATATCTAGCTTGAAAGGGCACAAAAAATTGTGCCGTTGGCGAGAATGTGTGTGCCCGAATTGTCAATTGGTTGTGGAACGTCAGCGAATTATGGCCGCTCAGGTAAGCTTCAATCAAAAATCCACTTATCAATTCATTCAAACGTGTATCAATTTTTCACGTCGTTGACTTCGGAGAAAAAAATGGTGGATTTGAAAAGTAGTTTATTTGGAAAATATCGACCGTATTCAGTCAGTATTCACTGTTGATGTTGATTCACCAAACCACAAGACTTTTTATACATTGTGTTAGTTAATTGTATAAAATGTATGGATTTTTAGGTCGCATTGCGTCGCCAGCAAACCTCACAAGATGCCAAAGGGAGTGTTGACGCCACAAAAACACATTCGGTAGAAACGTTACTCGCACAAAAGCGCGATTATCAAAAGCATTTACGCAGTTTACAGCAATCATCATTGGCAAAAAACATTTTACAAGGTACGTGCGGTTATTATTCACTTCAGTTGATGTGTAAGCTTCCAACCGAGTTAATTGAGTTGTGATTATTCATTATCACTTAATATGCATAAAGTCTTGTGTGCTTAGAGCTGTTATCAGAGTTGAATAGATGCAACAATCCCCATGGTGTTCATTGAATTTTGTTTTCGTTATTAAATTATTCACGCTTGAAAACTCTCTCCGTCAAACGCATACACACACACACACACACAAAAAAAACTCCGTCCAATGAAAATGTTACAGTGTCAAGGTTTTCATTCATTTGTTTTTTTCAATCACGAGACTCTTTTTTTCGGTGTCACATTACAGGAAACGTTTTTTTCGCACTGGATCAAGATTTTTTAATTTGAATATTGAAAGGAAATGAGAAACAGTTGATCGACACCCACTTGGTATGGGATTTTCCATAATTTGTATGCTTGTTGCTTTTTGTTCATGAATGAATGAAATAAGAAATAGAAACAAAAACGGGCCGGAAACATTTCGATGATTATTGACTTTAGATAATCCTCGTTCAGCAGTGCATGTGGACGTACATCGAAATTTGACACATTTAGTTTGTTGTTTTAACTCAAGGATGTCGAGTGAAATGTTTCAGTTTCATAGATTTTGTTTTGCCATTCAATTTGATGCGATGGATTTGTATGCTGTCCAAAATGTGCTAAAATGTGTATGGAACCATGCTGTTTCTTGTGGTTGACCTTTTTTTTACTCGAAACGCACAGCAATTTCATCCATTCTTGAACTGAACCATTTTATCCATTCATAACAGTGTGCCCGTTTGCTTGTTTATTTATTTCATTGCTTGAGAGTGTAAAGTTTTTCGTTTGATGTTAACTCTCTATCATAACACACATTAATTCCAATTTCATAGACTTAATTCGTCTAACATTTGAAAAAAAAAATTGCTGAAAGCATCAAAATCAAAAAGTTTTTGGAAAAATGTGATTTTTTTTTTGTTGCTCTCAAAGAAGCGATTTGATTTGTAATATTTTGTAAGCGGTCAACATTTTAGTCATAAAATGAAAGTTTTAAAAGGTCGGCATTTTGTTGGATGGCCAGACAAAGTGTCACCATGTACCGTCATAAGGAAATGCGTATAAAGTCAACCGTTGAAATTTTATCCTGTCATAAAATTGCCTCATCATCGTACAATTCGACCGTAAGAAGGTTCCTACCGCGAAAAGGTCGCTGTAATTTATATGGTGATAAAAACAAAATTCAAAATAAAGAAGATGAAAAAAAAAACGAATCGAAGAAAAAGAGAGTATGGAAAATAATACTAGAATGCCAAAGGATATTACTGTTGAACAAGAAATTCAAAAGTGAAATAACACATGTAGTCATTTGACACCATATTGGATTGAGTCCTTTTTATGACACTGGACAAACACAACGAATATATGTGAAAAACACATTGAAAAAGAATGTTCTCTCTTTTTTCAATGAGTGTTAAAAGCATCACCAAATGCATTCGCTCAAATTACCAAAAAAAAAAAAGAGGAAAACGTATTTTTGATGATGAAGCAAACCCGTGGATATGCGTGGAATAAACCAGATTTTTATTACACACTCTATTGATTTATGCAGTTTCACTTTGTTTACAGCCATTTCTGGTGAAATTAAAACCAAATTTTCATCCTTTGCAATGAACAGTTCATTTGAATGTTAGATTTGTTCGTATTTTTATGAAGCATTATCAAATTTATTCACACGTTCGTATTCCACATTTACATATATCGATCTAGGGACTTCCTATCTAACTGAACACCTTTTTCCATCTTCAATCCCGGGTGAAAATACCCGCTGTGAATTCGACTGATTGTAACTGAAATTTCTTGAATCTGTTTCAGAACACGTTTGCTGTAGCCAAATTAATCGAATGACTTATTAGGCAGAATATTTGCACACGGGCATGGAATTGTTTGACCGATGCATGAAAATGCCACAACTCATTGTAACAGATCAAATGGTTACTATTTATTTAGGTCAAAAACAAACATTCAACAGATCATATTGCTGCTGTCGAATATTTTTTATGTCCACAGAAAAAGTGTACACACTCTCTCTGTTTCAAAAAGGTACACATCGCACAACGCACATGCAAGCAAGCAAAAGACAATCTACAAACATGCGGTTGACAAGATGAAACTCCTTCTCGTTCAGGCGTTTTTTTTTTCTTTCATTTTTACTTGTCGGTCCATTCGTCGAATTTATGCTTTGCAACATCGTAGACAAACTGTCTCCGTTGACTGGTTCATGTGTAACTTTATCAAATTCTGTGAGTTCCTTGATTCCATTCAATTTTTTTTTTTCTCGTGCTTCTTGATCTTGTAACCAATTTTTTCCATACAAATAAGAGAAAAACCATCGTTTTGGTGTGTTGAAAATGTGCTCATCATTTCGGTATCTCATGTCATGTGTTTTTTTTCCTTTCTCTCTCACTCTCTTTCGACAATGACAACGAAAATGCGTTCATTTCATGGCCGCTGGGTCAATGAGAGCGTTTCCAATTTGATAATTTTACTGTTGTTAAAATTCCTTTCTGCTGAGGAGATTTTTTATTATTATTTTTTTTTTTTTTTGATTTTGTCAGCCAAATCGTTTCGTTACGCTGATACGTATATCATAGATGCTGTTTTGCACCACTATTGAGCGGCAATTCATGCCTTTGCCGCCCACCTTTCCATTCCGGCATTTCACATCACATTTTACGATGGCATCAGTTGCTTTTCTTCGTTGTCTTTGCCGTTGTGTCACACATTTAATCCGCATCACCGCAACACACCAACTGACTTTTCCATTCCATCTTGAATGTGAAAATTAGACGGGTGACTGGATTTTATGTGTGTTGTAATTTGATAATTTTCCTCCTTGACGCACAATTTACATACTTTATTTTCATATTTGCCGCCAACTCTGAAGACTTGCACACACATTATAAATACGCATTAAAAAAAAACGACACAACGAACAATTTGAAAAAAAAAATGAAAATAAAATAAATTACTCTACTCTGTACAATTCAATTTCATGCTTATTTTTTCCCTCGATTTGTGTTTTTTTTTTTTTTATTTGCAGGCTACAAACCGTACATGTATGTGTCACCATTGACGGAACGAATGCGAAAGCGTAAAGCATTTGCTGACACCGAATTAGAGAGTGGTGCACACTTATTTGCGTTACCATCAGCGTCAGCTGTCAGCAATTTATCGTCATCATATTCACGTTTGTCGATGTTAACATTGCCACAAACCATGCACTTACCTAGTGTCATCGATTACAACGCACAACACCAATCGAATCCACCAAGTGGAAGCGACACTACCGAGTACTCACCTATACCAACAATCGATGGTTATCAATTGCACACGGATCCGTGCTTAAATTCACCATCGTCGCACAAAATTCGAATAATTGATGATGCCAAACTCACAAATATGAGCCGCCAAAGTAACGAGCTGTTGATTTATGGGCCGTCGTCAATTCAACCAAACAGCCATTGTTCAAGCGAAAAACCAAAATTGTCATTTTCCATCGAATCTATTATCGGAATTAAATGAAATGTCTTTCGTTGTCAAGAACTCATGAACATTGTTCATTGTTACACATTAATCATGGGCACAAAAATAGCTTCATTGTTTTACCTAATTGAAACTAAAACGGAGACATTTTTCACTCCATCAAATGTTTATAGTATTTCTACTACTCGAAGTTTTATTATTAGATTTTATTTTTTTTTTAAGCTGAAAAATAAACGAAATGATTTATAAATTGTTGAAATTTCATTTATAATTCTGCAGCTCAGTGTGTTCAACGGTTTGTGCGTAGTGAATGTCCTGAGCGATCGTTATCCGTATCAGCAACATAAGTGACAAATGTTTGCCGTATTGTTTGACTCATGCCATATTGGTGGCGATATCTTTTGTATGTGATGAAAATCAGTCCGCCAATTAGGAAAATAATGACAATCCACATGCCAGAAATGTCAGCAATTGCAACATTGCTATCAAACACAGACACACTAAATTCATCAAAACTTTCATGATCATTGCCGGCAAGGCGAGACGCACACATCCATTGACCTTGATGTTGTGCACGATCGATTTTCTTCACAATTATTGAACAATAGCCAGATTTCAGCTGACGATTTGGATTGAAATAGTAGTTATTCATGTATGGACTAGAATTACAATAACAACATCATTCGTTTCGTTTATCGCAACAACAAAAAAACAGACAAATTCAAATCAACTAACTTGTTAGCAGTCGTTTTTTCATTGACACTGAACCCAGTCCCATCCGGCATAATAAACCGACAATAGTCTAATGGTACATGTGCCGGAATGCTTCGGCATTCGAGTAACAGTGAAGTATCATGCTGAGCATCCAGAATTAAGTTCGTCGAAACCAATGATGTTTCTGGATGAACATTCGCAAATAAAATGTACAATTCCGGGGTAAAAGACATGATGTTGTTAAATAAAAAAAAAGACTATCAGTCTGTAGTTCCTTTGGACATACAGTTGTTTAATAAACAATGTTTATTCTTTACCTGTGATACGAACACTGATTTCTTGAAATGAGTCTGTAGTGGCAGCATGTGTAGCGCCCATATGACAAGACCATGTACCCGAATGACTGTGCTCAGCATTCAAAATGGTTAAACCACACTCACCAAGTTTGATACCTGTACCATAGTAACTGTAAGAACATCGCCTAATGAGCAACAAGAAAAAAAAAATGCCAATCATATTGGTGCTACATCATCAAACCTGTATTTGTCTGTTGGTTGTGTGGCTTTTTTATCAGATAATGAAATTTTTTGACCCGTTGGATCCTGAAACCAGCAGTAATCAGTTTGAATATTTCGTTTACATAGAATATTCACTGTGGTATTCACTAAGCCATAGACATCACCAGTTTCTATGTCACCTGTTTTCACCACACATAAAAAACAAAAAAGTTCAATGAATTTTGTTTTAAGCATGAAAATGTAAGAAAAGAAAAGCCGGATTAAAAATTGGCTGGAGCTTGAAACCTTGTGCGTACGGCTGCTGTGGATCAGAACCATCGACAATGGCACCTAACGTTTTCATTGCACCGTCATCATCAACACCGATGAAACACTTCCAAGGTGATTTATCATTTTCATCAGCCATCGCTATTGAAATGCCACATTCTTGACTTTGAAAACCATTGCCATAGTAACGATACCGTGATTCACCGCGACCCTCTTCCAAATTGAAACCAACATCATCATTCAACCGCAAAAACCGACAAAATTTCACCAATTTATTGCTGTTCACCAATTTGCATTTCATATTCAATGACGTTGTGGTAGCATTGTGTTCGGTAAATGTTAGAAGCTGTTCAACTGCAATTGATGATGAAATTAACGCTGATTGTGTGTGTGTGTGTGTGTGTGTGCCGGGGTATCTGGGTAAAATGCTCTGTTTTTTTTTTCTCTAATGCAATTTGCTTACCATTGGCATGAACATTCACTTGAAATGTGACCTCTTTCGTTCTACCCTTTACTCCTGACACCACGTGCCAATCACCATTTCCTTTTGAAACGCTAGCAAAATTCGGAAAATTGCAACTCTCATGTTCAGGCAAAACGGTAATGGTTTGATCTGGTCGCTTTACATAGCAATAGGTGGTTTCGTCGGGTGTAATATCAACACCCATCGAATCGATATACTTTTTTTCAACTGGTTTTGGAACTTCACCTTTCATATAAAATCAATCACATATATTTTTTATTTCTTGTTATTTTTTGCTTTTCGTTGTTGTTATTGATGCAATAAATTATGAAATTCAATGAAAATGAAACGGAATTACTTCGAACATTGATGTAAGCAATTCCCCTGGCAACATCATTTGTGGTGTTGGTGGAAGTCAATCTCCAGAAGCCATTGTCTTGCATTGTAACATTGTTGATACACAGCCCACAGGTTTCCTTATGCCAAGCTTCAATGCTGTTGTAGTGGTTTGGAGGGATGGGAGCGCGATTGAGCCATTTTGAGCGTTTGCAAACACAAAATCAAGTCAAGTCTATTTTATCGGCGTAATTACATTAATAGATAATTAAGCTAATAATGATCTTACTTTTGTTTGTGCGGCCTGTTAACATTGACGTCTTTACCGCCGGTCATGCGATACATGCAGTTTGTTTGGTGTGCCACAGGTTTGGTAATTTTCAAATAAATCTCCTCACCGACGACAGCATCAATTACAGTTGGTGAAATTAAAGCATTCATTAAACCTTGACGTGAAATAAAATCGGATACGACGCTTGTAAGGATTGCAATAACACAAATTACATGCGAAATGACACCATTTTTAAGGAAATTCACTAGCAACGTCATTTTATATTTTTACAACTAAACTGCTCTTCTTTGTCGAGTTTTAAATTTATACTGCAAAATCACGTTCATGCCGCTTCGGTTCGTTCACGCATTCATGTCTGAGAACGTATATATCGTTATCTTCTCGTAAATACTTAGCATTCGCAACAACGCAATGCCAATATCAATTTTCATCGATACAATAAAGATAAGATAGATGTTTATATTTTGTTTTACATTTTGATGTATTTAAATTTGTATTACAGTTAATGGTTTTTTATCAATATTGACAAAAAAAAAAAATCAATTTTCTTGAAATTATGATTTATTAGATGAGAATGTCACAATTCAAAATTCTTTACAATTTTTCTCCACCACAAATTTGCTTCAATTAATTTTTAATTTTATATATTTATTTTTATTTTTTTGTTTTGTTTTTTAAATTACAAGAATAAATGATGTGGTGTGAATTTTTATAGGCTCATTAAATTTATGGGCTTGTTTACCTCTTATAATGCTTATCCAATAAATCTCAATAAATATAATTGCCTGCAAAGTTCAGTTACTTATTTTTACTTACAATTTGTAATCACATTTATGATTTTCAAAGACATTTTGAGTAAAACTTTTTGCGTAGTAAACAATACATTCAGTATTCATTAACCATTCTAAGTAGCAAAAGACCATATAAACTTTTCTTGAATGGTAATTATGGGTTGATTTTAATTCGATTTACTGTTTCTTTTAATGATAATGAATGATTATACTCAAAAGTGTAATTAAACTTGTTTTACTACCATATGTCAGACCAGACACATAACTTTTGTTTAATGGTTATCGCTTGAATCCTTTTCAGTTCAAAAAAAGGGGGGAAAAAGTTGATTACTGAGACTAAACAGATTGGTAGGTGTCACTGGCTAGTTTACTCGATGATATAGGCATCGATTGGGTATTCATTTTATTCAATCAAATTTCAAAGTGACATTTATTCAATGTGAAAAGGTCATTTTGGAAAGAAACAGCTTTTGTTTTGTTGAAACTTTTATCACGATATTCAATCATAGTATATAAATAATTGAGAGAATAGTCTGCCCTCTGCTCACTTTTTTGAGCTCCTACAATTTGTGATTTAAATTGGTTTATCAGGTGTACTGACACATGTGTTGAAAAACTAGAATACTTGTTTTTTGTCTTTACTTTTTCCGGTATGTCATAATTTTGTTTGTTTAATGTAAAGCTATAGAGTGATTGTATTGGGAAACCTGCCATTTACTTGAAAAATATATGCTCATGTTGTTATTCTTGAATATCATATTGTCTTCATTCGATCGTAATTGTTAGACACTTAGCTGAATACATTTTTGGGTTTTACCATTCATTACTTTAATTAGGTTTTCATAGCTTTAGGCTGTTGTACAACTTTCAACTGTTTTACACACAAAGACGGAGTATTATTTTTTTTATTTTAAAGTGCAAATAACCGAAGTGGCTAACACATAATGATGAATGAATAAATGATATTTACGGTTTCGAAAGACTGCCCTTAGTTACATTACTATACTCAAATCTGAACTTTTAGCAATGCCGTATTCTAGCTTTACAAAATATAAAACAAAAAGTCCTCTCTTTGGTTTATTTCAACATCCAAAAATATTTTATAGTAGTTTTTCCACAATCGCAATTACTTTTCAAATCTCAGTTGCAAACACACTTTCAATGAATTGCATTGAAGTATTTGTCTTGCTGAAATGTATTTGAAACTTTCACAAAATATAGCGATATGTTTAAATCAAATTCGAAAACTACTTATTTATCATGTTTATTCAGTGGATTCTTAAGGCGGTTATTAAGAACAACACAAACATCATAACAAAAGCATCAAATACTGTGGAAAGCACACTCAGATGAAAACGGTGCAGCATTGTGACAACAATACATGCAAATGTGTTTATTACAATTGTTAGTTTTTTAAAGCTAGAATACAATTTTTCGTTTCAGTTGGCCGCCCGATGGGATAAGCAAATAGAAACTGTATATACTGACAGCTTACAGAGATTAAATAGTAGAGGCATCGATACAATATTAAATTGCAGATAATAAATACCATTAGTCAAAGTCTTCTTTGACTCAAAGAGATAAATGAAAAAATTGATTGTATCAGTGTGTGAGATATATTGTTCAAGTTGACTGAAATTGTTGTAAATGAGTGGAAAATAATGCTGTTTTATTCCTGTATATTTGTGTATATATTGAACCTAACTAAGCTTACATAATAAAATAGATGAATAGAATGTGATTATTTTTGTACAAGTTCAAATAAATGTTGAACATTTTATGTTAACGAGCAAAGCAAAGCAAATTGCTTTCAAAATTAACAGGAAATTCTAAATGCAGACGGTTTCTATCTCAATCCATTTGCACAGTACGCTCAAAAGAAATATTTCGAATTTTTTTTTTTTGTCCTGCAGACTAGCTTACTGGAATACCAGTTTTGTATTCGGAAAATTCTTGAAAAAACACAACTCGATTCAAACATTCTTTCGTGAATGAGGTACTGTGAATGGATTTTGACCTGGGGCATTTAACTATGCGGTGAGCGCTGGGACATTTTATGCAGTGGTTCGGAAATTGTCTGTAGCTTTTCAGAGCATCGCATATGTGATGAGCTAACATAACTGCAAGAAGAATTTAACAACAACTTCCGAAAATGATGAAAATTGAAGTTATATACTCGCAGTCAAAAGCCCCTGTTAACCGTAAAACTCGCTGCTTTGCAATTTCTGTGTACTTTTGAAAGGTATATTTTAAGTTGGCGGAAATGCCCGCGCAAATAGCCTTAACAGATTACCAGTCAGTAAATGAAATTCTCTAGCATAATAAAATGCAAATGAATTCACATAATTTCATTTTTTTTTTTCTTCACCTCGATTCACAAACAAAATTGAACAAAACCAACGTAAACAATTTCATTTTTTATGAAAAATCTGATAAAATACGTTGTAATACATTGCTAAAAAATGGATCGCAATTTGATTGTTTAGAAAAAAAAAATAATGTCCGAGTAGAGAAGAAAACGGTTGGAAAATTCCGTAGAAAAAAGTATATATTTGTTGTTGTTTTTTGTTTGTTGAGCATGCAAAAAAGAACACGCTTTATATTCTGCTAGTCCAACAGTGCTGGATGATAATAATTCGTGTTATATTTAAAAACTCACGTCGAGTAAATATGAATGAACAAGCGACGACGGCATTAAATGCCTCGTCACAGTAAAATCAGTCACGTTGAAAAAAGAGCATCCGATTCGATTTCGGACAAAAAAAATTGTGCCAAAAACTTTTTGATTATGATTAAATTCTTTACGAGAAAATAAGAGATTGACAGTGAATTGGATCCTCAACAGGATTGCCAAATGTTAAATTCTTCTTTACTGTTTTCTTCAAAAAAAAAAAAAAATAAAAATAAAAATAAATAAACGAATAAAAGTAACGATACCATCAACGATACCGTATTAGCTGAAGTTGTTGAAAGTTTGTTTGGTAAAGTAACAAGTGATTCGATTAAGAGATCGAACAATATTGGTGAATTTTCAAGTGGATTTGTTCCATCAGAGCTATGAATTATCGAACCATGAAATGCATTCCAATTGGAAAACTTTCAATATATCCTGGCAGCTGTGATAGTGAAACCTTGCGGGCTATACAAGCACTTTATGACTTTCAGTCAATCTAAATATTATCCATCTAACACTATAAATTAGATCCGATATTATATGCTTTGCAACAATTTTAACTTTGCATCAATGTTTTGAGTTTTTTTTTTAACGTTCAATTTTTAATACATATCAACCAAAAAGAAATTTTTTTCAGAGACAATATTTTAACGATTATCACATGGGAGATTTTGTCAAAAAAAAATTCCATTTAAAATTCCGAAAATGTAAATTCAGTTCCACTGTTTGAAATACTGTTTCGTTTCTTTTTTTTTTTTTTTTTCTTCAAAGGATTGAGATATTTCCCAGATGAGTATATTTTTGTGTTGTGATTGTTCGGTGTGTCAAGATGTATTGTGAATATTGTCGATTTGTTTGGAAAAGTGTTGATTTTTGTTTTTTGTATTCAAATGAATTCAGAATGTCTGGTTGTTTGTCTTTTGTTCTTTACAATGTAGAAAAAACAAATTCCATATCCATTCCCCTGAATGTCAGCACATTGATTTAGCACTGAAGGTTTTACCTTACAATTTTATCCAGTTTCTATTGTTGATGGTGATGTTTGCCGGATTGCGTGCCACATGGCAACTGGTTTTCGTAGTGACGACATCATTTGCGTCCAATGCCTTGAGCCTTTATCTGAAGTTGAACAACCAACAATAACATGACCAAACGGTTTAGTGCCACCAATTGTATTACTATTCTCGATCAATGTTGATGAATCGGACGAACTAACGACTGTCAGTCGAATTTGAATGGCATTTAACATGTATGGCGGCACACTAAATATCATCGCTTCATTAAATATGGGACAGCTATCTGCTCGCTTCACGCTGGTCTTCTTTTTTGACACTTTTTTATCATTCTTTTGTAAATACACCTGAAATGTGATATTTAATTTTATTGACACTACTTTATTTACATATGAAAAGTGTGAGTTTGTATTTGTTCTGTATTAATATTAACCTTAACAAACACATTTTGTTGTACAGTTTTTGGATTATCTTCGTTGAGGTTAAGATTTCGCGCTTTTACAACGACAACCGTTAAGCGTTCAGCCGTCGGTAGATAACTCAATGAGAACATTAATTCACCATATGGACTAATATTGTGTCTCGAATCGGATAGCGTTAACCATGTTGTAATTGGTCGACGAACATCACCAATTTGAAATTCAGTCTCACCTGAAACATGCAACGTATTTTATGATTGTGTGTGCGTATTCATTGAGCATTGAGCAATGAGCAATTAATCAATGCGTCGGTCAGCACAGTCTATTTGTGCTGGACCATTGTTACTTACCGATAAGCGTATGAATGGTTCCACTGTGATACACATGGAACATTAACGAACGTCTTTTAGGCCCTTTATTACTTAACCAAAATGAAATCGTTTCATTGTAGCTCGGACACTTTGAATTTCGAAACACCTGAATGAATGATAGAACACGAACATAGACGCAATACCATTATTTGGTGTTACATTGTATCGCCTCTGTTTCAAATTATATGGTTGTGGCAAAATGAAATGGAAAGGATTGCATACTTTTGTCTGTTGAGCGACAGTTTCATCGGGAATCATATAAATACGCACAAATGTATCAAATTGTTCAGCATCTGAAGGACCAATTAATTCTTTTGCTTCCATTACGGTTAACACGAGCTCAATGCCTTCGTCTGTCAAAGTGTTTCTGTTGAATTGTGACCATGAAAAAAAAAACAAACACAATGAAATTGATGCGAGAAAAAAAATGGAGAGATCCATTTCAATTAAATATTTCGCATAATTATTCAAATAATTAATTGCATTCATTTCAATTTGTTGCGTACAAAACAATCAATTTGCATTGTATTCGCTCAACTGTTTCAATTTTTAAATTAAATGAAACGAAACGTGGGTTTCGAACCAATTTAATTCTTGTGTTTGACATTAAAAAAAAAAAAAAATGTTAATATTTGTCTGGGTTATTATTGCTTCATAAAGCTCAACCAGTCTAGGCAACCACTTCATTATTCGTTGAATAAAATTGCGTTGAAAATTGCTATCGCTTTCAAATGGTAACATTGAGCATGTAAAAAGAGACACCAAAATTGACTTACTTGTCATACTGCAATCCAACGCACAGTTGACCGGTTACCGTTGGCATGGTTTGTTGCTCCAAATCAGCCAAAAGTACTGACGACTCTGAATTAACCGATTCACAAGACATTGCACGTTTCATTTCGGTTTCGTTGAGTTGTAATGATGCTTGTGGATGCTTGATTTGATCATTACCCAAATGTTGATTTATTTGACGGCCCAAAGTGCGGTCGAGTATAATTGACGGTTGGCTTTTTTCCGTTGAATATTTCTCTAAATATGTATCCGAAACGGTTTTATGCAATTGTTCGGCATTAAATGGATTGGTTGCCGTTTGCTCATAAATGTCATTCAATACACTTGAACCGGTGTCGGACAGAGATCGATTATGAATTTGATTTGACGGCGCATTATTGATGGGACGATCTAAAAGTGTTGTGCTAACTTGTGTTGTTGATTTTTTGTCATTTTCTTCACTTAATTCAATTAAAGTGTCTGATGTTTGTGTATTTGGAAATTGGTTGCTTGGCGCTTGGCTGTCATTGATATTTCCATTTGATGGAAATGAGAAAATTGATATGTCATCATGTCGCTGTATTGTGAATGGATTTTTTTGTAAATTTTCATCAACGACATGCACATGCAATTGTTTGTTATTGTGTTGAATTTGTGTATCATTAAATGTGATATTATTTGAATTGTCATCTTCTGAAATTGAGAGCGAACCATTTAGAAATGGATTCGTACATGATTTTGGGCCATTGTTGATTTTTGCCACCACATCGGACAGATTGATATGCGCAACACCACAATTGGCTGGGCTGGAAAATTGCCGTTTGGTTACTGGACGTGGGATAACTGTACTTTTGTCATTCGGAATGCATTTACTGCTGTACACAAAAGATAAATACGCAAAAATGGAAATGTGTTTTTTCATTCGAATCAATCATTCAGCTGTGCAGAAGTGCATTCTATAGTAAATCAAATATTCAAAATTACCTTTGTGCTTCGGAATGGATTTGTGGTAATTTGTCCAATGATTCTTTGCATTCACGAAATGTTGGGGATTTTGGTGCTGGGCGTAGCGGCTGTGGTGGTATCTCTGGAATTGTAATATTCCAAGACGGTGATTGTACGGTGGTTTGATCGGCAGGTTTATAATCACGATCAATCGATTCGAAACGCTTAAAACTGCCAGTCGAATTGAGTAAAAACTCCGAACCGGATTGAATCTAGCGAAGAAAAGTCAAATAAAATGATGAAAATCACATTCAACAGTAGACAGTTGAGGTTATACGCTGAACCGTTGAATGAGTTGAATTAACCCGGAGCAAGGTTGTTGAGCATACAACACTTTTTGCGTAGTTTGCCATGCTTAAATTCGTATTATAAATTGTAATCAGTTTCATGGTTGAATCGTTTGCAGGTGAAGGTCAATTCTGCACGTATTCAATCGACGAAGTAAAGTCGATTTGTGTATATAGAAGCGCCTTCTAGGTATGCAGCACCCACGAATCCATGATAGCATGGGCACGATGAGCAAAACGCTCGATTGCGAGGCAAATGCTCAATAAAACAAATATCCGGTATTCAACTGTAAATAATTGCTGAACAAACGATTGTTGCCATTAATGTTGATGGAGTTTTTCTATACTATGCTTTGGCGATAGAAATTTTGAGGGCAAAATGTGACGAAAGGGAAAATGAGCGAGTCACAACGCCGCTCATTATTGACCCGAGGATTTGTTTTGTTGGCAAATGACAAAGTTTCACTAATTCGGATTTGCTTCACTTTTTTTTGTTTGCTGTCTTGCGCTTATTGTCTTATGATTCAGTTGTATGCGTGTGTGCGTGGGCGTCCACTCAGCCAGAATGCCATTGAGAGACATTCTGTATACAGAGAAAATAATATTAAGCAATGAATTTCTGGCTCATTTTCTTCTGAGAGTGCAGCACGTTCACTGAACGTTAAGAAGATACTCGATTATTCCGTCACTTTTCCAATGAAACAAATGACAATGAGAATAAAAAAAAATCGGCTCTGTCTTCGTACAAAATGTATCGAATATTAAATAAACATTTTGATACGTTGTGAAGCTTTTAACTGAATGAAACTAAATGCTTCGTACACATAAAACGTTAGCGTGCAGTTCGCCACTTTGCACAGAATGGACCGGATTTAAATTTAATTTACTTTTTTTTTTATATAATAAAATACCATGAATATTTAATAAGAGAGTGAGAGCGAGAGGAGAGCGAATGGACGAGCGAGTGAGCGAGAAAAAAACGGGAAAGCGAACCGAGTATCATATTACTGGGAAATTGCATGTAACATTTCATTAGGTCGTTTTCTTTTCACATCGTTCGCCTGTTGAATATCAGTTTTACTTTTCGTATATTTTGTGTAAACACTCACTCACAGTTCTAAATGCCCCTGACTCATGAATACATAACACAGTTTCTCTGTGTTTGTGTTTGTGTGTGTGTGTGCGCACTGTGCTCGATGTAAAGCCCTTGATATATGGTTCGTATTACTTGCGTTGGAAAAGCTAGCATGAACCAGCAACACGTTGTTCGAGTTGAACTCATTCAAATTGATATTGAATATGTTGGGCATCTGACACCACCAAATATAATGCCACTAACGATGATAATCTATCGATATTGAACATGATAAACTGTGCGTTTGAATTCAGTTTTGCGTATGCTTGTGGTAAGGCGGAGGAGGTTACACGCAAACGACAATCAATATATCAAAGCATTCACTACGCAAACACACTATTTGCGCGTGTGTTTGAATGTGCAAGCAAAAAATGGGAGCAAAAAAGTTGTGCGATAAACTTTTCGACTTTCATGTTCGACTAGACGATATATAGATTATCCGGATTTATGCGCTATTTCTTCGGTGGGCTGTTGATTGGTAGCTGTTTTCGCATTCATTTCGTTGCCTATGTTGCCAGCATTTATTGCGTATTCGAAAACGCCAAAAAAAAAAAAATCTTTATCAATTTTTGCCCAGCTTGGCTCTTCGCCTCGATTTAATATACGGATATATTCGTTTTTGTTGTTGTTGTTTTTATTCGTTTCTTCTGTTCATGTTATTTTGATACCCATGGTAATACTAAACTTGTTTTGCTTCTTAAATCATTCGATCGATAATATTAACTCGAGCACTCACCAAATAACCATTTGCGTGATAAATTCGATTGTTCGAGAAACCGATTTTCTCCTCACGATTTGAATGGATCCAGGCAGCTGTTCGCGGTCCAAAAAAGTGTAACACCAACAGTACCATCAATAAAATCAGTCCAATGACACCGATACTTGTTGCGATCGCTTGCAGCGCATCCATATTTGTCGGTTGATTGTGGGGCTTTTGTATGTGTGTATGTGTGCGCTTGACTTGAATTTTGGAACTTTGGATTGTCTTTAGTATCACATTTACATATTTTTTTTTTTTTTTGTCAAATGGCTGGGCGTTAACGCGGTTGATGCAGTTTTACCACCACAACATTATGCGCTATTGCAATGAAACGAAAAAAAAAAAATCGACCACGATGCGGTATCCAAAATGTGTCGTTGCTATCATGTGCTGCTTCGATTTGCAAGCGATGCACAATTTTATTATGCCGCAAAAGTTTCTGTTTTGAAAGTGTTGTGTACGGAATCCGTCCTTTTTTTTCCCCCTCTCCTACTTACAAATTGGCAGAATTCTCGTTTTGCTGGCACATTATTTAGATTTCAATATTCTTTGTGTCTTTTGCCATTCTCATTTTTTCTATCGCAATGGCGATTGTACAAGTTCCACGTTCATTTCAAACTGGGTCACCGCCATTATCGTAACAAGACAACAGAGGGAGAAGAAAAAAAAACGTGCTAGAAGTATAGTTTTAAAGCCATATTTATTGTTATTTATTGCATTCTGCAGTTCGACCAATGCTCAACAATGCTGTATGCTATAATTTTTGGTTTTTCTATTTTCACCGTATTGAGTGTATATGCAATACAACTAGAATACCGGACAAGTGCGTTTCAATTAGTACCACATTTTAATTTACCTAATGGCGATGAAAAATAAATGAATGAATGAATCAATGGTACGCTTTAGCAACTGGCACGACATAGCATTTTGTTTGTTTTTTTTTTTTTGTCAAATTAAATGCGATTTCGGAAATACACTTTCCAGCAGTTTCATATTCAATTCCAAAACACAAAATGCAAAACGATGAACAGCGTTCATCATTGCATCACATTTTTAATTATCATTCATGGAATTAAGCACTGACTCGTATTGAAAGAATTTGATCAAGCGCGTTGACTTGCCTTCCAGCACCACATCCTCCGGCCAACGCTGAATGCATAAAGATTGAATAGACTGTGTGTAGTGAACGCGCACGTGAAAGCTTATTCAATGCCATGGCATTTCTGAAGAAATTCATTTGCACAATACATTTCATTTATCTGTGTATTCGTTCGTCCAATTAGAATTTACTTATTATTTTGTATTCTAATTAGAGCGATATGCAAAACAATTTTAACTGGAAAAAAAAAATGAAAATATCATATTTTACACGTAAACGATGAGTTATTATGTTCAAACCTTTAACCTTTCAGTCGATGTGAAAGTCAACGAATGCAATTGACAATCACTCGAAACGATGATTTATGATTCGTGTATACACGTTTAACGTATACGCTCTGTTGTTTATAGGTAGAGTTTAGCATGCATCAAAATTATTTTATGCACCCGTCAATCAACATTCTATCGAACATTCATTTTAATGGAAATTTCATTAAAGTTGATTGAATGTAGACATTGTACAATGTTCATCGAATATGCAAGAGCATTATTTATTGAATAATTTGGAAAATAAGCTCGGCAATTTCCCAAGATGTTTTGTTGAAGTGCGGCCGAAGTTTCTAAACGAGCTGTGACTTTTCAACATTTCAAGCACTTAACTCACCAAATCCTCTTACAAAAACATCAAAAGAACAGATTGATAAACATTTTCTTCCCTGTCAGTGATTTTGGTTTGTCTTCTTCTTCTTCTTCTTCCTTTAAAATGTTGAAAATACTGCAGAAATATGTTGGTTACCTGAATTCCATGTGAAACAACCTAATCTAAACATACCAAATTGCCTCGAAGCCGAAAATATAATATCATTTGCCAAACGAGTTTTCTTTCTTCGAGAAATATTTTCTCATGAAATAAAACGTGAATTTGTGTTTTGAGCATGGTATTTGGAGTCAATGCAAGTCAAATTCCCATATTTCATCCCTAAAACAAACGTTAAATTTTATTATGGAATCTAATAATGCATCGATGCAAATGCGTGCGTAGGCGAAACACATTAAAATCCCCAATTATCAAACAAAAGACTCAAACACAAAACTGCTCATGTAAATACAATTTATTCGCATCGATTAGACACAACACTGTATTTACAGCAGGGAAAGAAAATTCACCCACTTAGCAGCTTATGTATTACAGTTGTAATGATTACACTGACTCCGTTCGCAGTAATTCGTTCATTGAAAAATACCATTTAAAATGTCATATTCATGATGAGTAAATGCGATAAACTTTATTAAAAAATTATTTTGCAATGGAAGACTTGGCGTTATGCCAAAAGCGTAGATATCCCCACATTTCCGTCGAACACCGAATCGTACATTGGAACAATGGAACGTAGGAAGTAAGACTCAGTTGATGTATCTCATTCACATCATAGGAGAAAAAAAACAACCAGTCATTTCAATAAAGTGCGTTCATTCATTCAGCAAAGGATTTCTTGGTAATCGTATTTTCATAAGTCATATATATTAGTCAAAACGGTTTTGAACTATGCGCATTTTGGATTTTCTTCGGAGCCGTTAAGCCTCTCTAGTCAAATAGTTTTCAAAACAATTCGAAAATCAAATAATTGAATTAAATTCCATTTGTATTGTTGATACCACACAAAACTGGCACATTTCGGTTAAATGCTCTTAACAATAAAATTCCATTATGGAATTTTTGTTTGCGGCACAGCATTAATTTATTTGCGGCATGTTTCAATGTATATCATTTTGGCTGGAATCAAAACTGAATAGAGAAACTCGTAAGCAATACATCAATTGATGATGTCAATTTATTTGACTCGCATATTACCTTGGGCTTTTGAGCAAAAACCATACACATATTAATTTGGTTTGTTTATGTATAAAGTTAATCGTTATTGAGGTTGTGTGCTTTGTTTATGGTCTAATATTTATGTAAAATATAGCAAATCAATATGTTGAATCACTCTAGCTGTAGCCAGCCCTATATGTTGAGCAAATATAATGCGTATTAATGTATCGCAATGATGCGCAACACATCAACCCGAGTCAACGGGAAAATAAAATAAATGTGTGTGTTTTTTTTTGGTGAGATTTGACCTTGAAGTCAATGTGAATAGGTTTTTTTGTGATTTAAATGCAATGTTTTCATTGGAAATCTCTTATGATGTCACATTATGGCAATGCAGATCTGCCGAATTTGGCATAATTTCGAGAAATTCAATTAATTATACTTGCAATATCAAAATAAAGTTCATTTGTTGATTCATTTGCATATCAAATTCTCAGAATATTCCCCTCGTCTCTATAGAGACAATTTATAAATTTAGAATTTTGTCATTGAATATGTCATCATTCAACTGAAAATTATTTCAAAATAATTAACTGAATGAATATGATATGAGTGATATTTTATCACTGTTAATGGGAAAACTTTATGAAGTGATGCTCTGCAATTCATTCAATGACTGAAAACAACTGAAAAAGTTGAAAATTTTGAGAAAAAAAAAAACAAACTTTGATAACATAGAGAATATGTTTTATCCATATTGTAAATGACGTTGGTTGAAAATAAATCGAATTTTATCGACGCAATAGCCGTTTTCTTTTTCACATTCATATTTTGAGGTGGTTATCACGTGGAAGAGGCACAGTTATGCAAAGAAAATTCAAGAGTATCATAAAAAACCGGAAGCATAATCTAATGCGAAAATAAGAGGAACAGTTTGTGGCTGTGTGGTACATTCAATGAAATAAATAGTACGAAATAGAAAATGCTTGCACTTGAATAGCCAAGGGGAAAAAATGCTGAGAGAGCACAAAATCTGGATGGGAATTTTTTTTTTCATATGTGAATGCGTTTACAAAAGACATTTTTCGTTCAATTACAAATATTTGCATATGTGTGTGTGTGTTTTCTCTTTCACATGTTCATCCAATCACATTTTAAAGATTAGTTGATGTAGCGATGCGACGGCAACAACCCACACACACACAATTTGTACTTTGATTAAATTTTCTAGTGCCTTGTGGTGGTGGTTGCAATCTCCACCAACATCCAGCAGAAGCAACAGCATCTGTAGTAGCACACAGCACACAGAAATAAAAAGCACGATAGGATAAATGAATTGAATTTATTTGTGAAGGCTAATAAAACAGAAATGGATGCTTCCAGTTGAGTACACAAAGTAGCGAAGGCATCGCAAACATTGCTCCCTGTTCAATTTTTTCATTTCGTACAGCACAACCATAGTTAAATGATATATAAGAGAGAAGCGTGCAACGTTGGCGTTTATACTAGACCCATGCATATCTCACATACAATATGAATGTTCAAAATTACGTTTTTCATATGGAAATTGGTGCATGTTGTTTGAATCATTGGGATTTTCAATCGGTTTTTTTTTTTTTGTTCGCTTCATCTTTGGTTGAGAATGTCGAATTCATGAACAAATGTTGCATACATCAGTGTATCAGTGAGGTAACCCCCTGTGGAGGACCCACTGCTACTAAATGGAATCGAATTCTTCAGCTGAGGATGATTTTTTAGTTCTTGACATTTAATTCCAGAGGCTTGATTCTCCCATCCCGATTAATTTGGGCTCCTCCTCAACCACTATACTTATTTTTATGCGTTTAAAAAACGCATTGATTTTTGTTCTCGCATTCTGACTGAAAAGAGGGAAATGTCAGCGTCGAACGAAAAGCACCTTTTTTTTGGAAAATATTCACAATTCACATTTATAATATAAGCCTACTCAAATGATGGCAAAATACAATGCAAAACATATGTGGGCTTTGCAATATTTTATCTTCTATCTTTTTCAGCCGAGCCGAGTTTTTTTTTATTCATATCCAATATAATTCCATTGTTGGCAAAATATTGATTTCTCTTATATACGTGGATTATCGTTAATACAAACAGTGCAAGCAAACACAGTTTTTTTTTTAAGTGTCTGACAGCAATGTTCAATGAATAAAATCCATATCACTTTTATATGAAATGCGATAGATTCTCATGATATTTATGATGGATGATATTGTTGTGTTGAAATGTAATGACTTTTCCAATATCAATTTGGATACGCAATTGAATTACATGTTTCGGAATGGACATGGACATTCCATATTATAGTTGGCCATGCACGTTTATTTTCTCGCAATTTTAAACATGAAATTCGACACGAATTTTCCGAACGGAAATTGATAGTTAGAGTGTCAATGATGTAGCTATCGAATGTGATAATATGTGAACATCACTCGGAACTGTGAACATCACTCGGTACTGCGAACATCATCGGTTTACGTTGGTTTAAGATGGTTAATGTGGGCCCAATTTACCAAATAAATGCTGAAACCAAACACTGCTTTATTTTAGACGCTCGCTTCATTTATCACGATACCTTTCTCAAGGGTTTTATACTAAAACCGATTTTCACTAAGCTCTTACCTCATACCAAAAACCTCTGAAAGCCCAGTACTGTGTGTACTGTACATAGATTCATGCACACACTTGGATACAAAAGGACTCTGTTATGGTCCATGGTAATGGCAGCACACCAAGTACACAAATGTCTCGTGTAACAATGAACAGCGTGTTTTCATCATCGTTGAATTTAATTGTTTGCATTAGCAAGCAACAATAATTGGCTACCGATTATTTGCATTATATTCGCATTCAGTATTATTTTCATTCATCATCCATCATTATGCGTTTGAATGTTTATACGCCAATTTCACGCTTTTTTCTGTCGGACTAAGCTTGTATGCTCAGATGAACACGCGCTTTGGTTTCACAGTTTATCGTTCAGTGTTCGATAACATTGGCCGGAAGCCAGCACCAACACAGACATTATTTCCATTGAAATACAAAACAAAACAAGAAATGTTTACAATTTTCCATTGATAAGAATCTACGAGAAATGCTTGTTGGAAAAATTCCGCTGCTGAATACGAACAAAAAATGATCATTTTACAAAAAAAATAAGCCACCTTTGTTCGATGTAAATTGAAAATTCAATGACAACATAACGATTCGCTTTTCATTGACAATGTTATCGGAAAATGCGATTCATTGACATTCATTTTGAATTCAATGCTTCATGAATTTGATTTAGCACCAAAAATGATTCGATTAGCTATTCCATTGAAAAAATGATTCATTGCACAAAATACAGTTTTCGTTTCACATTGATTGCACACATTGTTTCCGTGCTGATTAGATGTCCAATGTTGAAAATGGCTTAAAAATTTCAAAAATAAACGGTGGAAAGCTGCAAACGTGTCACGAGCGTCACGAGAATGACGCTAAGTCGATTGTCAAACTAAATTTTTGTGTTTCGAGAAAAATCCTTGTGGCGGTTGTGGTGGAACTAACGAGTAAACGTGTGCACCAACTTTTCAGTTCATTCAATTACTCGATACAATTTAAAGTGCTTTACTCATCCAGCTGCTACTTTGCGATCAACGCAAAATCGCCTGCGACCGAATTGCTGAATATTCACGATTCCACCCGTAAGACGCACCGCACAAAGTCGAATCGTAGGTACTAAAAACAAATCATTTTCATTTTATTTGGTTTCTCTTTCAAGTTTCAACCGATAGAAACTTTGGTCGATGTGTTTGTGTGTGTGTGTGTGTGTGTGTGTGTGTGTGTGTGTGTGTGTGTGTGTGTGTGGTGTCTATGCTCACGTTTTTACGTCATATATTCCGGATGTCGAGTTTTACCATGCGGATTTATATCTCCATAATTTGGTTTTCGTAAAACTTTTTCATTTTATTTCGGTTTAGGTGTTATTTTTGTATCTTGTAAATTGCTCACACCGCTTTTCGTGTATGTTTGAGCCTTTGGTTGGCGATTTACTTTCATCACGGTGATTGTACAACAACATCGAAAGAAGGAAATTTGATTTGATATTATGATTGCTCGATGGCGGCAAATGAAATCCACAATATTTCCTCAGTGGAAAACGAAAACACCACCTTTGACCCGTAAACATCCGAAATACGCAATACGTTGTAATTCATACAGTTGTTCTATGTATCAACTTCTGCTTCGCGTAGCCCATGATAACAACGTCATAAAATAGATAAAATATCAAGCGATTTTTTTTTATTCTGCTTTAATACAAAGATGGTAATAGAGAAACGAAAAAAAAAACTCGATTTGTTTTGCATCCACACTTATCAATAGTAGTCAAAACAAAGTGCACGCGTATCTAAGACAAAGACGAAGAAATCAAGTCAGCGTTTTGTGCGGAGGCGTAATCTCAACGCTTCAATCATTCGTTGCCACGGCAAATATTCTTTATTGGCCCTGGTGTCTGTTCATCGTTCATATTTCCTTTCATATCGGAGTGTACCAATCATGGACCAAACGTTTAACCATTGCTATCACATCCTATAGGACAGTATTCTGTCTGCTGTTGAAGCTCTATGCTTCACGCTGTTGTTAACTACAACGGATGAGTGCTCCATTTTACTTGATATAATTACGAAATAACATTTCACAGTCTATTTAAAAACCCACTCAATTTCGTTATGATTACTATGGCAATTTCAAGTCTCATACTTAAAAGCCACTCTTATCAAATCACAGCCGTATGAACAGAACATATTAATTTTACCCATCCAATTGACAACCTGCATAGAATACCGATTTTTCAGGCATGTAAAACATGCACGTGTCAAGGAATTTCGTGTTTGGGAAGGTTTTGCTACAACAACAACAAAAAAAGAAGAAAAAAACGAAAAACGATTCTTCATCGTACGAAAAGGAAACGTAAAACGACCTTGAAGATGCTTCAAAGTTCTGCACTATGGGAATTAGACGCAAAAAAAAGACTTATTACATGAATTTATGGATATTCTTTGGAGTTGTCTGTTTTGCAATGGCCGTGTGTAATGTGTATTCAAGAAAGCACTTAAGTTAATGACAGTTTTCAATTTAGCTAAACGCCAATGACGCATGGTTCCCTTTTCACCGCCGCAAAAGTGTCAGTTTGGAAGCAAAGTCATGCGAAAACTGTGCGTGCATAAGACTCAACAAGCACTCGTTATGTTTACACTTGATTTATAACCAATGTTATTTTTGGGCACAAAGATTGTGGTTGATGTTTCTTTAACATTCACACATAAAACCCCCGTTTTAATAATCAGATTTAATGTCAACATGAATTTTTATTTACTCGTTGTGTTGCAGTACTACACATTGACCGCTTTTTTTTTCTCTTCCCTTTTCTCTCTCTCTGCCTTCTTCGATACATCTCTTCGTGCCATAAAAGGAATACGGAAATGATTTTTGATGGAGTGCAAAAAATTCCATCTCTATAAACATGATATGATGTGTATTCTATTCTCGCACATTCATATCAGTACGTGATCAATTTTTTTTATTGAAATGTTATGGTACGACGGAAAACCTATTTACCGAATTGATTTGCAACGAATAATAATAACCATCCGTGGTGTTTACGGACAAAAGCAGTCTTTTTTTTTTGCTACCGTCAATGCGAAACAGCACAACCCAAAGTGTTATCAGACACAGCATGCGGCTTAACCGAAACCTACAACCAAAAAAAAAAATGGCAGCAGTGGCAGCTGAATCAGCATCAATATCAGCTATCGAGAGAATGTTTAAATAATTATTATTAAGAGGCAACCATTCAAAATCATATCAAATGTAGCTAAAAGGAATTGAAATGCCTTAATGCCTTTTAATTTGGTTCAATCGAAAATCGCTTCCGTATACGCCAAATATAGCGAACATTCGACGATGTCGATGTTGTCAACGTGCTTTTCATTTCAACATCACTATCAACGTTATTTCGTTCATTCGTTCGATGAAATGGAGATTCATTAAGTATTGACATAATAGACGTGAACAGAGAGAGAGAGAGATAGCACGAACATGAAGCGGAGATGTGAATGGTGTTTGTTGATATTATTCTTATCGTGTGCTTTTTCTTTATGGCGAAACAGCCAAAGAACATTGTACGACTCTATTCATAAAATCATCTGACATAAACGTTTAAAGCTTGAGCCAATATTCCGTGCCAGCAAAACATTCATATAGATGCGTAAGATTTGTGTGGAAAATGCGGTTTTTGACTTCAAACCATCATCATCGTCATCATCATTGGTTTTATGGAAATTTCACGCTTGAAAATAATACACAACATAATGCAAAACCAAAAAAAAAGTGAACATCGCACAAACACATTCCCATATGCTTGTTTGGTTACGCACCACTTCACACATACAGACAGATAAACTAATCCATATTTATGGGATAGTGAAAAACTAAGTGAACGGCAGTTTAGTCTATTTGCCATTGGGGCTAGAAAATCTAGAAAAACATCATCTTGCGCCACCGAACCACTGAGCTACTGAGATGTATACAATGTTCTTCATAACATTACAAGAGAAAGAAAAAACAAACGCAGTGCTCAAATAAATGCTGAAATCCCATTGAAATCATGCGAATCGCGGCTGTCGCACATTGGCAAAGTTCATCCATAACCAAGCATTCACTCCATCACTTTGTACAAAACACATAGATTCACGTTTTTGCGCTTCCTATTCCGTATCTGTTGCTCTTTTATTGTGCCTCCTGTGCTTGTGTTGCCGATAAGAGAGGCAATACTTGAATTTTATGACTTTTACATTGCTATTGTTGGAATTGATTGCGCTCGGTACAGCGCATCCAATTTACATTGCGAAACTATAGTTCAAATATGATAAATATGGTGTATGTGAAATAAAATTTCTGCCAAACTTCAACGCTGACTGGCTGCAGAACGGATGTCAAAAATGCTACGTTTTGCATGTTATTTATATGGTATTCGCACACAAAATTACATCCCTATGAAAAAAAATGTTGTTTTTTGTCGCCGCGTATTTTTTTTTTGTAAAAGAAATTTCATTTCTACTTTTTTAATTTTGCCAATCATTCATCGCAAAGCTATTTTATTACTCATTGTTGAGCATCGCATCACATTTTAATGTTAATTTAAAAATCTGTTTGAAAAAAACACCAATATTCACCTCCAGCTGGAATGTGCTCTTTTTTTTTCTTGCCAAGAGCACACTTATGATTAATGTCAGTAAACAAATCGACAAAAGCACACCGAAACCCGTGATTACTGAAATTCAACCGAACACAGATGTGTCTTTTTGTCAAATTTTGCTTCGCCTCTTTCTTTTTTTCTTCTCGGCTATTTTGATTTCCGACTTTCGTTCTTGTGAATTCACTTTTAACAATAAATCACATTCAGTAACAGCTCAATGGGTTCACATTACAAAGTAAAATGCCACTAAATTAAAATCGATTCGAAAACCCCCCAAAAAATGAAAATGAAATGCAAAAGGACCAAAAAGAGTAGAGCACAATCTCTAAATTTTCATACGCACGGATACTGTCACACGCACGTCCTGCACATTCGCTTCACTTAGCTAGACTGAGGAGAACATGCGATAGCATGTTGCTCTTGTAGCAATTAGCAATGATCACAGGTGTTAAATTGGAGTTTGCGCGCATCCTCCCATTGAAAGCATGAAGCTTTTGTTTGGTTCTTTGCTAGCGAGAGCTTTCAGGAGTTGTTCCAAAGCAAATGAATAGGCTCTGGGGGGAAAAAGCTACTGCCGAGAGCTTTAATGGAGTTTGAAAATGCTAGTACTTTCAAAAAGCTTTCCATGAAATGTGTTCTGGGAGTAACCCTTGGGAGCCGCTTGATGGAGCATTTCCACGTTTTTTTTTCAATGTCTAAAAGCTTTACATGCACACACAATTTTCCAAAATAAAAGAAAGCTTTAAGAATATTTTCTATAAATAGACAATAATGAATTTATCAATTTTATTTGCAGCATCACATGCACAAACATTAATATATTAAATGAAAAATTGAATAAAAATTTAACTTTCATCGATAGCAATTGAAACTAAAATCCACAAAAATGTGTTTCAATTAAATTATTTGGACTCCATTTGAACGGGAAAAAACAATAAAGCAGAGAGGAAAGAGACTAAACCGAAGAGAAAAAAAATGACAATAAAAATTATATTTGATAGATGGTGAGCGGTTTGTTGAGAGGTTGACTGTTTGTTGGAATGGAAAACGTCCCATTAAACTGTAAATAAACAACAAAAATTGACGAAATCATTTCGTGATTCGTAGATATTTTTAAACACACACGAAAAAAAAAAATGAATAATAATATTTAAATGTAGATAACGCAATAGAATATTCCTTTACAGAGGACGATTTTTATGCGATAGAATGAAAATGTTCTGTTGCGATATTCGTTTCAATTACTTTCAAGTCCTTCATCATCATAACAACAATCGCAATCCTAGAAAATAAAAGAAGAGGCTTCAGTTTATTTGAGTATCAGACAGATCGAAGCCACGGTTTGTATTGCAAATAAATCTATTTTTTTTTGTTGTTGTTGGTGGTGGTGTTGTTGTTGTTGTTGCTTTGCTAAGCTACTGGGTAGTAATACCTACCCATTTATTTCAACGAAAAACATAGACAACACAAGTCGTATGGTGAACAAGAAAAATTGGTGCACAAAGTGATGAGTTGGTCTGGTTTCTTTTACGTATTTTATTTTGTCGATACATTTTCATGTGAGTTTTCATGTTAATAAAGTTTACCACGTGAATACGCTGCAATTTGAACAACCACCGCTATGGCTTCGGGCACATACATGCTACACGGGATACTTTAAGGGATTGTTTTACAAAATTGACCATTTCATTTGTGTTCGCCGAAACGAATTAGAAATCAATGCCATTCTGGAAAACTTACGAGTAGATAGCGAACACACATAGGCATACAGAGAATACACTATCGGGAATAGATTGAGGAGAGAGAAGAAGACAACAAAAAAACCTACAATGATTTGGAAATAACTGCTCTATCGATCTATTTCCGCGGCGGCCACATAATTAATTGTCTACAATGAATAATTCATTCGGTGAGTTGGATTATAATTCACCACAATGGAAATAAAAACTACCAAAAACATTAAGATTCTGTGTTTTTTTTTTGTTTTAAATATTGTACATGACATAAAAAAATGTGTTTCTCCATTTAAATTTTATTTTAAAATAAAATTATTTTTCATAAAATTTACATAAATTCATTAAATAATAAAATTGGACAATAGACAAAAAGTTCAGCTGTTATATGTATTGGTTTCGGCACTGTTTTTTTTTTTTTTTTTTTTAATTTCATGTGTATTTGTCATATACACAAATACACACACACACACGCACACACACGAATGTGTGTGTGTTTGTGTATGTTGGATGAGTGTAAAGGAGACATTGAAGAAGTTTATACATTTCAAAGAGAAAAAAAAAACCGAAAGGGCTGATTACATACAAATTGTAAATAGATTTACGGGTGTTTGTGTTTTTTTCATATTTTTATTCTTTCAATTAGATGTTTTATTATTGAAAAATTGGTTTTGGATGTTGTTATTAGTTACATTTCCGTTTCATTTTTGGTTTTTACAAAAAAAAAATTATGCTTCAATACCGTCGGCTTCTTCCTTTACCTTAGCATCACCTGGTTTGCCTTTGGACCAGTCCGGTTTTTTCTATAAAATTAAAAATTAAACCAAAAATTAATTCAATGATTTTCTCATTCCAGATTATCGTTAAAAATGTGTATGAAATTGCTAAAAATGCGATTATCAACAAATGAAATTATGAAATGTGTGAGTGCGTTTGTTTGTTTGTTTTTTTTTTTTTGTTTAAATTAATTAAAAGACACCAAAAAAGAATCACATGGAAATCACATAGAATGGTTTTTGGTGTTTGTGTATCGTGATATTTGAATTGTCATGTGTTTTTCGTGTGCAAAAGACATTGAGTGATGTCGCTGTTGTTGGTGTGTAACACATAGATCGATGTGGTTGATGTAAACACGTAATATGCATTGGGATCAACCACTATATTTGCGCTTACACTTCTTTTTATCTTTAGTTGGTGTCTTTTCTTTGGTTGGAGTCTTTTCTTTCTTTGTATGAGAATGTGACGATTTCTTCTTATCGTCTTTCTTGTCTTTCTTTTCTTCTTCTTTTGGTGGTTCTGGTTCAGGTTCAGGTTCTTCTTTCTTCTCTTCCTTCTTATCGCCCTTCTTTTCCATTACGATTTTTGGCCCCTTTTGTTTTTAAATTTTCATTTGTTTTTTTGTTTTTTTGTTTTTGTTATGGTTTTCAGCGTGATTTTTGTTTTGTCGAATTGATTTTTAAGCAAATGCAAAGTTTTATGGATGGTATTGAATTTGATAAAAGCAATTAAATTTCAAAGCAAGTGAAAATGGAAAATCTGTTCTACCGATTGATTGCAATCGGATTGAAAAATTAATGAATGTGTTCGATATTGTTTTGATACACACCTCTTTTTCTTCTTCTTCCAAGGTGAACTCCTTCTTCTTGACCACCTTAAGTTGGTTACGGAAGTTGAATTCGGCAGCCTTCTTTTGCAATTTGGCGAATTTGTTCTCGTATTTCGAGACCTTCTTGAGTGTTGGTTTAACGCTATTTTATTTTCACACAAACAAAAATTGTAATTTAATTTTTCAATTGAATCAGTTAAATTCACAAGAATTCAATTCAAACAGTTTGAATCGGCTCGATTTCAAATGAATACTTACAATTTACCACGGAGGTCGTTAACTTGGGCATTAAGGTCGTTGATCTATTTGAAAAATTCATATCGATCGATTAGTAACGAGTATGATTTTTTTTGTGTGTATATTTTTCATTTCTTATTCTCATTCGAAATGGAAATAATTCGTATAATTCAATTCAATTTATTGCACCGCCACATACTGGCTGTATAGTTCGATACATTTGGTTTGATTTTAGTGAAATTATTTTATTTAACTGTTCAATTTTCTATCGAAACTGTTCATTTCCATTTCAAAATCGAAATTGTGTTTTGTGTTGTAAATTAAGACAGAACATTTGTTAGTGTAAACAAATCAGTTGTCGACAAAGCTGATTTCCAGAAGCAACTTCTTTCGCAGTAAACAAGCATTTTTAGTTAGTAAGGTGCATTGTGCATTGTGCGACAAACAGAAAATAAAAATCAAGAAGAAAAAAAAATATAAGCAAAATCAGGTATATATTTGGACACACGCAAAAGAAAGAAACAAAAAACGCAACCCTTCAACGAGCTGATCATTTTCCGTTACAATGACGAGCTAAACAACTAATTCGCTAATCGAAAAGAAACAACAACAACAACAAAAAAACAAGGATTCAATCCAAGGTAAATAAAATATAAAACTTAAAAACAGAAAACAAATTGATGAAATCGCATGAAATTTGGTTGACAGATTTGTTTTGATTTTGTTTGAATACGGAAATTCAATTGAAACAACAACAAAAAAACACAAATATTCCGGCATTTCAATGGCATTATAGTTCCGTGTTGCGTTGCTTCTTGTTATAGGCGTCGGTCAAAAAATAAAAATAGAATCGGTGTTTTCTATTCATTCTGTTGTTGTATCGATTTATGAATTTGTCGAAGCAAAACATTCAAGAATCGACTGGAATTTGTAGTATCTCATTTTGGAGGAGGAGGACATTTTTTTTTTTTGTTTTCTTGTTCATCATATTTCTAAAGTCTTGTGTGTTGTAATGGGATCTTATTCAACAGAAATGTCTCATGGACAATAACTAGTTACAAGTGGTGAAAACCAGTGACAATATACAATAAAAAAAGTGTTATCATTTCTGAAGGTACTGCACAGTATGGCACTTTGGGTTTGTGTTTCGTTCCTCGTATTTAAAAGAGAAAAAAAAAAACGGTATCCACATTTCAGCACTAATCTAATTAACTACTGGCTTCAGCAGTGGCCGTATCATGTTCAACAACGGTGTGATATAACTATTCAATAGTTACTATTGTGGATGTGTCTTTGTGTGAGTGTATGAGTGTATGATGTGGACGAGACAAAAAAAAAATGGTTCAGTTTTGTTGTTGTTGTTGTCTTAATGACTTAAACTATGACATCTAATCAAGGAGATCTTTGAACAACAACAACAACAAAACATAACAATTTTCAATAAATTTTTGTTCGGCTGGGAATATTTGCGGTAAGCTGAATGATAAAACGAACCGGTTAAATAGAATGAGAAAAGTGAAAATCTCTTGTGTGTCAGTGTTTTTGTGTATCGGCTATCGAAAATAGGTAAAAAAAAGGCAATTTTATTTTGAGAATAAAAAAGCATTGATTAGATTTGTTACGAAATTATTGGTTTTTGCTGTATCCGATTGATTTGATTGGCAAGAGACTAGCGACAGTCAAAGAAACAATGCATACCGAAACATAAAAAAAAACGATTATAGTTATTTTATGGAAAGATTTGAAAAAAAAAAAATCAGCGTTCATTTGTGCCATACTGTAGTAGTCAGGGATGCGCGTTATTGTTCATTTGCTTATTGTTTTTTTTCCCTTTTCTTTTGCTTTTTATTTTCTAAAATGTATTAATTTATTAACATAAATTCACCGTAAAACTTCATAAGCATCAATTGAATTCACTTTTCAGAAAAAAAAGAAAAAAAAAAAACATTTACTTTTTCTGCAATAAATTAGTCATGCATGTAGTACATAAAGTGTTCAGCATGCATATTCATATTCAAAATCCTTAAACGAACATAAAAAAAAGAGAGATTAAAGTGTTCAAAAGTAACGTTCTATGGTTGGTTGGCCGAAAGATGTTGAATGATCTTTCATTTAATTGATTTGGATGTTGAGATCCTCAATACGTCTAAATTTTCGATGGTTTAAATTACTGACAAAACACATGAGGCGGTTATTTGGATTGTGACTCATTACTAATTCATCAAAATTGTTCTTTTTTTGGATCAGGGGAGGTCGGTTAAACTCTATAAAGTCACATCTAAAAGTTCGTATGTTGGTTATTTTCTAATTGTTTGAAGTTGTTATATCAGTTTTGCTTATGTACATTTAGCTCAGTTCTATTATATGTTGAGAATTTGGAATGTTTTTACGGTTGTGTGTGTGTGTGTGTGTGCGAATCAACATGGAAATGGAAACAGCAACGGCACATAAATTAGACCAATTTGATGGATTTCTTAAATAAATATTGAAATTGATTGTGTGCTTGTGTGTAAGTGAGATAATTTTTTTTTTTTTGGTGTTTGGTCAGGTGAAATGGATGCTATACATCGTTATGTGATTGTGTCACAGTATATTTGATGTTCAACTTAATCAACCACTGACAATGGATTGGTTTGGTTCGCATCGCAACTAATTTTTATCCCTAACAACAACTAAATTAATAAAAAAAACAATCTTTGTTACATTCTATGTTGCAATGAATATTTCTGTATAATCATCACCGCGCCGAACCAATCGATTTTATTTACTGATTTTATTTGGTTGATGTTTAAGAGTGTGTGTGTGTGTGTGTATTTTGTGTTTTATGTGGGAATGGTTCAATTGATTACATTTTTAAAACGAAACAACACGAACACAATTCAAGTAATATTTTGACGAGAGGAAAACGGTACATATTGTTTCTCGTTCAGTGTAAAACAGTTTTGGTGTTTTGTTTTTGCATAATATGAATAACAAAAGTAAATCAAAATCAACTAATCAAACATGAAAAACGAACACAATTCAATGGAAACAACGGTGGAAACGAACACAAATTCAAAGTAGCACAGAGAGAATTTCCAGTTTGGTGTTTTTGTTACGGTTTTTGTTTGTTTGTTGATCGAATATTTTTCTATCATTGGGGTGAGAAAAAATGGTGTGCTTTTGAGTAACATGTATTTGGTGTATGATTTTTTTCAATATCGTAACAAAATTACAGATTAAAAAAAAAACGGGGAACAAAATTTGAGTGTTTTTTTTGTTGTTGGAAACTTTGTATATGACTTTTTTTTTTTGGTTTTGGATTTCTTTGTGTGTGTAAATTTAGCTTTGCAGTACCTCCCAGTCTCTTTTGCGCACTTCGTGTTCTAGATCCCATTTTTGGCCCTCACATGTATACATTCGGTCGAAGTATTCTTGACAGATTTCCTTCAATTCGTCTGCAAATACGAAAATCGGTTTTTCAAATTTTCGATTTAAATTTGCGTTTGTTTGTTTTTTTTTTTTAAATTTTGGATTGGTTTGGATTCAAAATCGATTTGTTTTGGTTGTGTTTTTTTGGTAAGATTGTTTTTTTTTTTGGACATGGGAAAACCAAGTCGGTCACAAAATGTTCGACGCATGAAAAATCATCGAAACTAAAATCAAATGCGTTGCCTTTGACGATGATAAGCTTTCGATTGATTTTAATGTGATTATGAGAGAATTAAAAATTTAAGAAAAAAAAAATATTTTGTTCAAAAAAAGAAAATGAGAATAAAAGAAATATCGGTTTAAATTTTGAACAGCAAAAAATCCATACGATTGGATAAAATAGTTTATTTTATGATGAAATTGAATTGATGCATCATTGTCTCTTTTTTTTTCTCTCTCTCTCTCTCTCACTCTCTTTTTTTCACTTTCTACTTTAAATAAAAAAGTATCAACGGAAAACCAAAAAAGAAAAAGAAACCAAAATAAAAATTAAAAAAATTAAGAAATTAAGAAATTAAAGAACGTCAAATAAAGAAATGGGGGTGAGGAAGAAGAATTGTGTTGTAGAAGTGTGTAGTTTTGTGTGTGGATTTTAGATTTTTGTTTCGCTCTAATTCCACAAAAAAAAAAAAAATTAAAGAAGTAAAAAAAAAACTATGTCAAAAACTATCATTCAATCCAATCAAAGGTCATTTTTGTTGGAACAGATTTTTTTTTGTTTTGTTTTATAAAATTTGCTCTTTGGTTTGTAGTTGTGGTTTTAGTTGAGTGATTTATATATTTTTTTTTTTTGGTTTTTGGTGTTGCGTTCAACCGTTTTACCTCCATCTTTTTTAATTCGGAGCCTCGTTCTAAATCATATTTATCACCTTCCAAACCCACTATCCGTTTCCAATACATTTGACAAACCGTTTGGAGTTCGGCTAAATATTTAATATGGATATTTTGTTCATTGAAATGGTGTTTTTTGTTTGTTCGATTTATACACACAATTTGATGGTTTTTTTTTTAAATTGTGGTGAAAATTGGTGGTTGTTGTATTTGAAATGGGCACATTATTTCAATGGGAAAATGAGTTTCAAATGTGTGTACGTTTAAAAAAAAAAAAAAAAAAATCTAAGTGAGTGATTTTCAACTAAAAATACGATATATTTGTTTTCAAACTGGGTGAAAGTGTGTACGAAATGTGTTTGTGTGGTCATCCATCTTGGTTTATGTTCTCTTATGAAGTGACATTTTATGAGCACAGTCAATCAATTTTCATCTACAGTCTTACTGAATTAGGAATTATTCGGTAAAAAAAAAACAATGGCATGATTGAATGCAATAAAATTAAAAGTCTACGAATCGCTATTTACGATTTCATCTAAAATACATCGCCTCAAAAACGATAAGAGGCATTGAATCTACTACAACGAGACATCGACAACGTGTGACTAAAGAGACAAATAAAGAACATTGTGAAAATGCTTGCCTCAAAATCCTTTTTGGCTACCAAATATTCCAAATCAAATTTGGCGTCTTCCAACTCATATATTCGTCTATGATATTCACTGCATATTGTTCGTAAGCTTACTATATAAAATTTAGATTAATACGTTTAAAAAAAAAAAAAATAAACTTGATCAAACAAACTGGCTGTTGTTATAAGTTAGATGAATTGTCAATTATTTGTTTTTGGCAACTTTTGTTCGCCGCAATTTTTATCCGCAAAATAAGCGTAAGCTTTTCCTGAAGCTTTAAGAAAACATAACCAAGCGACACATTAAATCATTTAATTTAAACGAATGATCCTATTTTCATCTCAAGCCAATCCTCACTTGGTTCAAGCGATTTGCAGCAAACATCCTAAAACTTATGATTGAGTAAATTTTACAAATATTTTTCATTTGTTTTTCGTGATATTTTCAAATTGTTTTCAATCTCAAAGAAATATTCGTTTCATTTATTTAATGAGGAAAAAAAAAATGAAAACTTTGCTGTTGTTATGTTCGAATTTTTCGAGAGAGTTTTGAATCGTGAAAAAAAAATTGAAGTTACCAGAAAACAACTTGAATCCGAAAATAAATTCGTATCGCAGAGCTAGTTGTAATTAATTTAGCTGGCTTGAATGCAATGTAATCAGATTTTTAATTTTGTTTTGGCAGCAGTAAAAAATTGTCACAAAAGAAAGAATGAATAAAAAAAAAAAACGAATTAAAAACAATGAAAGACAATTACAAACGAATCAATGTGAAAAGAAAAGTATAAGATTATATTAAAAGAAATTCGGCAATGCGATTTGCGCGTCGGCAATTGTTTGGCTTTAGTTTAGTAATGTTCTGTATGAGTTTTGTTTGATTTGGTTTTGTGTATATGCATGACTGTACCTCAACGTCTTTCCGTTTGACAATGTATTCGACGTCGTATTTTTTGTCTTCCAAGCCCTTAATCCGTTCATGGTAGGCTCTCAAAATATTCTTAAGTTGTTCTAAATGCATGGATGAGTCAATGTCATTTAAATTTATTCATGTTGACAAACACTTAGTTCAATTGTTCCTTCTAATTTCATTCAATTGCAAAGAAAATTAACGTACTATTTCCTCAAAATCTAAAGACTATCGTCTAAATGTTTCAAAAAGTCGAAATTTGATCTATTTTAATGAAAACTTTTAATGATTTTATCAGTCAAATTGAAAAAAAAAATGGTTACGCCGAAGTTCAAATTTATTTACACGAAAAAAAAACGGAGATTTCTTACTCTACGTGCACTAATGAGTGCATAAAATGTTCATTCTTTCACCCTAAATGAATCATGAATGGAAAATAATTGAATTTATGGTGGGTTCTCGAAGAACCTTAGCAAAAATCCAGCTAAAATACGAACAATGAAGAAATTATTTGATTACTTGATTCGATGAAAAAAAATATGATCGCGATCGAAACATTGTTGGATTTCGATACAAAAAAAAAAAAAAAGATTCTGTTCGTATGAAGTAGCCAAAAATGTAAATGACCAGAAGGAATGATGGATGGATAATATAAAATTGAAGGAGAACGGGGGGACAAATCAAGAACTAGCACACATGACACATACCTTCATTAGCACCATCAACTGGTTTTGGTGTACCGCAACGTTCTTCAATGATGCGTCTACGTTCAGCTGCTTTACGTTCTTGTTCTTTTTTCAATTCTTCAGCGGCTTTCTTACGGAGCAACAACTATTCAATCGAAATGTAAAGTGATAGAGATTAGCGATCAGCAAATCGATGGATGTCATCGTTTGACACTTACACGAAGTTTCTTCTTTCTTTCTGGGGTCATGAAACCTTTCTTTGCCTTTTTGGCCTTTGAAGCTTCCTCCATACGCTTACGTACTTCAGCACGTTTGCGCTCGATTTCGGCCTGTTTGGCCTTCTTTGCCTATAGAAAAAATGCCAACGAAAAATAATGTACCGATTAATAAATTTGCGAGATTAAAAAAAAAAAAATTGCGATCGATGTGTTTGTGTGTTTCCCAAAAAAAAATAGGCGATAAAATTTTGTTCGAGTGTATGTTCGGTTGATGTGTGGTTCGTTGACAACCTCCGCAACTGGATCGGGGGGACCAGCCGGAGCGGCTGGTGCAGCAGCCGTAGCACCATTTGCTGCGGCTTTAGCACCATTTGCTGCAGCTTTAGCACCATTTGCTGCAGCTTTAGCACCATTTGCTGCAGCTTTAGCACCATTTGCGGCTGGAGCAGCAGCTTTGGCTCCAGCAGCTGCTGGAGCGGCTCCTGCTGCTGCTGGTGCCGCCGGTTCTGCTGCGGCTGGAGCTGCAGGAGCGGCGGCAGCGGCGGCAGCGGCTGCTTTCTTTTTCTGCAAAAACAAATCAACAATTTAATAAGTACATTTAACGAGGATTATGACGTATGGAACAATCGAAAAAAACAAATACAACAAAAAGTTCAACAAATTATTGTTAATAACAACTTAATAGCTATTTCTGGATGCTTATGTCAAGTATCATGCAACACCATTAAATGTTTATTGGAAATTTGGTTTTCACATTATTTATCAACTCCTACACAAATCAACACATTTCTATTACCTTATGATTTGACTATGGCAGTAAGGATTTTAAACAATTCTATGTATACTACTTTTTGGATAAGATTTTGTGTTAGGAGATTCATGTTCATTGTTTACGATAAAAAAAAAATAATACAAAATTAGCGCTGAAAAGCAAGAGCCGTTACATATTCAAGAAGCACAAATTTCAAAATTTAATTGCTAAAGCATTTGGATTTAATTGTAGCCAAAATTAAGAACATAAACGTGTCGAAGACTCACCTTGAATCTCGTTTATTCGAAGGTACAGCGAACATTAAACACTCATAACGACGAACAATTGAAACAATGAAATCAATGCACAACGAAAACTGTGGAAGAGAAAATTGAAAAAAAAACACTCAGTAAAATGCTCGATGCCTGTCTAATTGCTCATTAAATTCAAATGACATTTTAAATTAAGCGACGTATTTTCAGTGTTCGATACATACCTCACCTCATCATCAGCCATGTTGATTTAGTGTGTTAGGGAGAAACTGTTCGACAAATAATAAAAATGAGTAATAAATGAGAATGAGCAACAAAAACCGAATGTTCGTAGTTCAAAATCGATGAAAATTTTGTGTGTGAACTATATTTTGTTCAGTGTTCAGTGATTTTAAATCGGCACAATTCTTTAAAAATATCCCAGTGTTTCCAAATGCTGAATAGTAAGTTGAATATGTAGCATAGAGGATGGAGCGAGCAAGACAGAGAGAGAGAGAGACTAAAAAAACTAAATTTAGAACAACTGCAATGGAATTCTCCGAAACAGCAAGAGCTGATAATTTATTTTCAATGTGCCCGAAAGAGGTGTTCTGTGTCAATTTGTGCGCGCCCAACAGAGTATGAGTGAGCGAGCGAGCGTGCGAGTGTGTGATGATGTCATTTTTACGTAGGTGAAAATTTAGATCAAAACTTGAAGTCGTGATAAAAATGAATAACAATTTGCCAACCACAAGATCATCCGCATTTAACAAAATAGAAGAAAAATTCACAAACCGAAATCAACCGAACGAAAGTGGGAGTGACAGAATCGTAACAATGAAACTGAAAATAGAAATACAGCAGAAACATTTTCTGTCTTCTTCATTTCAATCGTCATCAATCGCCAATGTGTAAAGCCCAACTGCTATTTTATGTCTATTTTTAATGAAAAAAAATTGTGTCTATGTTTCGCAAAACGAGAAAAACCCATTTTTCTCTTCTGATTTTCTATATTTTTGTGTGTCAAAAACGTGTACTTGAAGAGTTTTTTTAAGATAAGTCATTAATTGAGGCGTAATAGACTTTTTCATGTATGAAATTATATTACAGGCAAAACATTCAGCGTTCAAGTTACATTAACTTTTCCCCAGGAACAATCGAGAGACGAGACATAAATCAAGAGAATTGTCCAATATGTAGCGGCAATATTTTTGGAAACCTGTTTTGATTTTTCGTTCGTTCGTTCATTTCGTTTGAAGAAATTAAGCTGTGAATCGGTTTTCAGTCGATCACACCCACACACTGAATATTTGTTTTTGTCGCCATCAATTTTTAAAGCCATGTAGCTGTTAGCTTTAAACGAATTTAGCGCACAGCAGACATCGTAAACGAGGTAGAAAATATTTTGTTGGAGATTTGCTGTAGAAACGAAATAAACAACCAGCTATTTTTACATGAAAGAAAAAAACGCATTATTGAATTTTGTACACTGATTGAGGGAGTGTACGAGCAGACGAGCTTACGATCGCTGACAGACGAATTGTACATTGGATCGTTGGGTGAATTTCGCATATTTTCATTCTTTTTTTCTTTTTTTTTGTCTCATTGAAAGGGTCTCGTTCGATGAAAGAGTGAAAAAAGAAACAGCCAAAAACCAGAAAGGCAGAGAAAAAAAAATACGCTGAAGTTGAATCGCCCGAATTCAATGTGTTGCATGATTTCACGATTTAGCTATCGTAGTTTGCCGCTCGTAACGTGTTTTAGGAATTGAAATCGGTGAAATTTTCTTTCGTGATCTCTACTCGATCACTGTCTATATTTAGAACGTGCGCACACCGAACATTTCCCACATACACACATTTTGTTTTTGTTCATACACCGTAATGGACACTTTACGATCGTTTCTCATTCTTGCATATATATTTTGTTTTTTTCTGTGGTTGCTGTTGAATCCCAATGCGATCAAATTCGTTGAGAAATTTGAAAAAAAAAAAAAAAAAATACAAACACATAAAATCATGATAGTGATCTATGATAAACACCGTTATGCAAAATTCCTTTTAAGTTCAAAACGATCGCCCACTTGCGAGCAGGAATCGATTTTTCAACTGTTCTCATCGTTGAGCGCACACAACATTTTAACGAATCTACAACGGTTCATCAGATTAACAAAAATTTAAGGCATCCGATTAACACTGTTCTTTTGATTTTCAACAATTTGATTACGTAATCAAAATGATCGCAGCGTGATTTGGCTAAAATCGTATGAGATTATCACAAAATTAGAAAATTTTATCAAATGCTCGATGTCCTTGAAGATTTTTTGAACATTGCCAAAAAGAAAGAGATCATTGCGAACTATTATTGAAAACTTCACTTTCACTATTGATATTTTTTTTTTTCGTCGATTTGTACCGATTTTTTGTTTAACATTTCCTTCAATTTGTCCAAAAATTTTGATATGCGAACAAAAAAAAAAATTTCTTTTTCTGATCACAGAATAAAAATTGGATGAAAACTCACCTCGGAAGGAACAAAAATGAAACAAATGCTTTATATTAACAATCGGACTGTTCGTACCGACGGCTAAAGGCTGACTAATGCAACTTGATGTTGATCGTTCGTCGATCGTTGTTCGGGATTCGCCCAGAGTAAAAAAAAAAATCAACAGAATTTAATGGCCACTACAAGCATACGCATAAAATACACTCTCAGAAATAGCAACACATCAAGCGATGGTGTGTGTGTTTGTTTTTTTTAAAATACTTTTCGGTTTGGCTCACGTAATACAGCTAGGCACCGCTAAAAATGGATTGCACTGAAATAGAATGAGTTTGTGCGCTCCTCCTTTTCGCACTCGCAATTTTCCGATCGCAACATGTTCAGGAATTTATCTTCTTTTTCATCATCACATTATCGCCTTTCATCCGTGAATCAAAATCGGCTAATGCACGATGTGTTTTTTTTTCTCACCCGAAGCTCATGTCGTAAGGTTTTTGAATGTTGTTTTTCTTAATCATCACATCACATAATTTGGAAAATGAAAGCGGGTGGACTACATATTTCATTGAAAATAACACACACATATACACACCAACACCATCAAATCGGAGCGAAGCGACCGATTTTTATTTTTCACATCTATTTTTTGTGGCCAACAACCACGTCCATTACAACATTTCATTCGAAATATTGGACGACAAATAATTTTTTTTTTTTTTTCATCAAATATCAAAATAAATTCATAATAGTATAGTGCTGAACTGAGCGAAAATATCACCAATCGTAGATATTTATTTTTCTACTTATTTTTTGTTGGGCCAACTAAAATAAAGATAATTTTCTTTCAGTCGATATGCTAAACGTTAAATTCGACAACTTTGTTGCAAACCATTTTGAGCATTCAATAATCAGATGCCATTTTTTGATACGGCTCAATTCGGACTGAATGAAGAAAATCGAGAAAAAAAATATCCAAAATGTTCAAAGCTTCAGTTCAAAAAAAAAAAAAAAATGAAATTTTTTACACAAAATGGCCAAGTAATATGAGAGTTGACATTTCAACCTCAATTTCTATTGCCATTTGAAACCCCGATTTCAACCAAACGAATGAAATATCCTTCAATCTGCTCGATGACTTCAAAATACAAAATTCATTGAATAAATTCATATCATTCATAATTTGTATCGTCAAGCAATTGCATGTACTTTCTGATCTGTTCGGTTGTTTTTACCTTCTTCTCCACCCAGCCCGTATCTCGCAGCACATCAGAGCAAAAACAATATTTAATAAAGTATATAATCCATGAATTGCGTAAATCAGTTTGTATTACACACTGGAAAGTTATTCCATTACATGTTTAATAGTTGACCCATTTACCATCGTTGCCGACGAGATGACAGACGACATATATCTATCTCGTTTCGTACACATCAAAATTACCCCCCTACCGAATGGATGTACATCTCTCAATGGGAAAAAAAGGCACTCATTACAATGCACATAAATGATTCGTTGGTTGGCGCAAATGTTTTCGCTCTGTACGACAATACATTACATATTCGTACATTGAACAGTAAATTACAAAGCTTTTCATATTCAATGTCTCGGCACATACGTCAGAGCTATGCCATGCAATGAGTACGAATGTAACAGCATCAAGGATAAAGTTATATGCCCTTATATACTTTCGAACGCTCATTCCAGTGGATTCCCTTTGGATGCGAGATAAAAAAAGGAGCACGCACGCACACACACACATACACACCCCCAACTGGTGAACCATGGAATCCCGTTGTGAGTACACAAAATGCTTGAACTGCTGACGTCATTGCAATTCCATTTTGGCGTATCCACCAAAGCATTCCAGTTCATTTTTGCTGGGAATTTCGGAAAAATCTTCTTAATCGGTTTTAATTTTTTTTACCATCCATAAATTGAAAAAAAATATTAAAAATAAAAACAGGAATATTGCAAAATAAGAATAGAAATACACTTCAAGGAAATCACTTCAATTTTGATATTTTGTGAATTTATCTATTGACTTCTGGATATTTGATCATTTTAACAATTTGATTTGAGGCAACATTTGAACATCGTTTGATTATTTTCGTATTCCATTTCTATCATATTCGCAACAATCAATGCCCTGAAATGATGGTTTCCTCCATGGTCATTATTTATTTTTTTACTTTCTTAGTTTCCATTGAATATATCCACCAAATGGGATATCTAACGAGATATCAACTTATGAATTGATGTCTACGCCTGTGCTTGAGAAAATCGGCTCTGCTCACAGCAACAACGTTTCAATGTGATACGATAACCGAGCATATCCACTCTATTTATATAACGAAAGAATCGTTGGCTAAAAATAGAGTTCCTCTCTCGTTGGCTGGCACCGAATATTAATACAGCAACGTAACGACCAGTTGAACAACATGAATCGTTTCTCGTTTTGTTGTTGTTGTTGTTTGCAATCCCGAAATATTGGAGAGCCTGTTTCATAAAACAAAAAACACTATTGAAATGATATGTTTGATGTTTCGATTCGGTTGGTGTTTGCTTAATTCCTATGTCTTAATAATATTCTCACTCTCTTTCTATGTTTTGTACTACATCTCATTTTGACTCATGATAAATTTTGTCACAGAATTTCTGTGCAAATATAAATCTCAATCCACTGGAAGTAATTACGTTAATGATGACACTTTTTTTTGTGTGTGTATGTTTTGCTGTTGTTCGTTCGTTCATTCGTTCGTTCAATAACAACAATGCCATGTCAACAGTTGCAGTGCAATTCAATTTCAGAGCTTCGCTCTAATTTTGTTGCCTTCGATTCAAATGACGCTCGCGTTCAATGCACATACAGCATACACTCAGTTGTGTTTAGTCCAATGCAACAAACAGTGACGTCAATACACAACCTCTTTCACACTCCCCCCCGTTCATCCCCCCCTCCGCGCCCATGTATTTTTGCCTCCCATCACATGCACTACACACACGTACGCACACGCACACAGTGTAAAAAAAAATTATGAAAATTTCAATGCGACAATTATTGTTCTACGTTAGTAATTAAGTTTGCTGTCGAGTTTAAATTTACTTGAATTTCATTTGATTGTTCAAAGTTGAGGCAAATGCAAAAGGGACTGTGTTTTTTCAACGAAAATATCAAAATATTCGATGCAAAACGATTTTCTTGAAGCATTGAAAATGTCCATTTTTGAAATTGGCAGTTGATACTATATGCTGGACAGTGTGAATCCAATGTACATTTCATTGTAAAGAGAATGAGAAAATTGAGAGGAAAAAACAAGTCGAGAAATTAAAGTTGCCACTACAACGGAACGAAGAATGTGCAGATTGCATTTGAAGGCAAGTATAAAGCATGTTCAACGTCACAAGGAAATTAATGTGCATACCAAAATATACATGATGAAAATTGCAAGTATACCATAGATTGGTGGTGTACTGTTGCTGTTGCCGTTGTTGCTTCATTTTCCTTTCTTTTATATATATATTTTTTTGTTATACCTTTTGGTTGCATGTCACGATTCATTGGAGTTTGGCAATTGTTGCTGTTTTGTGTGTTTTGAATGTGTTGTTGCCGACGTCACTCATGGCCTACTTTTTTACCATTTGCAAGATAGAAATAACGCCATCACCAGCAATATGAACGAGAAACCGAAACAAGCGAACGGAATATATACATATATATATAAATGCTCGATCGGACCCATACCGAATGGTTGTCTGTTTAAATTTGGTGGTGTTTTTTCAGTTTTGCATGGAGCACTATGGTTGGAATATATGGAGCAATGTACGCATGAACCATCATCATATTGGTTGCTCTCCATGTTGCCATACGGAATCGCTGTTGCTGTAAGGGAACCATGCTACTGGATAAAGTGCACATTCTCGGAGCCTCCATGCTCAGGCTCATGTGGTAATGCTTTCCAAAGCATCTTTCATATACCCAAACACACACACACACACACTCAACTCATAACGTGCAGACAAACATCAACGGAATATATAAATAACATCAAAAACAAGGTGCACAGCCTCAATGGTTTGATATTATGCCGTTCAATTTCCCACTGACCTAATTTTCGACGCGCCAGTATTCCATGGCGAATGACGTCAACAACAGCAGCACACAATCCGGACTCGTTCTATCTCCGTCTTTCTCGTTTTGGAAAACGATGAATTTTACGCTAGTTTATATTAAGGATATCGAATCTGTGGTAGATGATGGCAGATGATGGTTCAACAGAGAGAGGGAGAGAGAGAGAAATGAGAGAGAGAGTCACATAAAAAGAACACCAAATGACGTGCATTCAATGAGCAAATGAACGGGCGCCGCACTGAGAAACTTTTATTGTATTGAATCTTCATTTGAATGCTGTACAAATGGCAAATGGTACGAAAAACAGGAATATGCTGCTTAGAAATATAATGATGTACATTTTGTTGGGCATGAGGACTCTTTTTAATTCATTGTTCATTTTCGGTAATGTAAAGGAATTTGCACACAAAATCGACATCTATTTTTATTTCAATGGATGGAAGGCAAAAATGTCATTGCATGATCTATTTTTCCATTTTCATTTGTTTTGTACAAGAGCACAACAGCAACGTATATTCCAAGTGAAACATTAAGCATGAAAAGCACGGAACACAGAACATGAAAAATGGCTTTTGCATTCATTCTTCAATTCGATTGTTTCAATTCGCTCGAATTCATTCTTTCAATTACTTTGGAATGTATGTTTGTTTATTTAATTGATCATCTTGTGCTGTCGTGGCATTCATTTCGATTGCATATGCAAGTTCCAAACAAAGGAGACCAGAAGCATAATTAAAAATAAATATATAAAAGGCGTTTTTGTCATTTTTGTTAAGTATATTCCCCTTGTGTGAGAAAGAAAGAAATGAAATTCACATAACGAGTGTTTGTTTGGGTTTGTTTTGTTTTGTCACGCACATGGTTGTTGGGTATCAATCCAAAATTCTCAATAATTTATGAAACAATCAGTGTGCAAATGGAATGATGGTGTCAAATTAGAAACCAGATAAATGTTCCCATGATTTAACATATCAACACTATACAGAATACTTGGTGCTTTCAGCTGAACAATAATTGAATTTAAAATGTTCAAGTTTAACAAACGGTTAAAGACAACAGAATAACAGAGAGAGAGAGAGAGAGAGAGAGAGAGAGAGAGAGAGAGAGAGAGAGAGAGAGAGAGAGAGAGAGAGAGAGAGAGAGAGAGAGAGAGAGAAAACAGGGCATTATTTTGAATGAGCATGAAGAATATCAACATGTTCATCGTCGCGTATCTAGAAATAGCAAAGAAAAGAAAGCACGGTGCCAGGGGTATATTGGCAATAGCAACAGCAACAGCAACAGCAACAGCAACAGCAACAGCAACAGCAACAGCAACAGCAACAGCAACAGCAAAAGCACCACTCAGTTTTGGCATTTTATTCATGTGGATTATGAATGTAATGACGTCATTGCTGGAGCGAACCAATCGCAGCCGAGTTTCATTCAAAAAAGGCCAGTATGCCTAAGCGCCACCAACCAATACATCGCTACAGCCTCCATACCCAAAAACCAGTGACGAGTGGAGGAAAAAACGGCACGTACTGAAATGTGGCAAGAGCCACAACCAAGGATCTGTGAATGCTCGATCTCTCTGTGCAAAACGGCACAACAAAATCGTGCATAAAAACGTTGGCTCAGTACAAAAACTGTCGAAAAGGGAATGCTCAATCACAAACACGTTGCTCCTTGCTCAACATATGCCACCAACTGGATAATGTTGCGCGCACGAAATGGAAAACTGCTTATACGTTTTGTGTGCATGTGTGAGCCTGTGGCTGTATGTATTCATAAAATCTATCGTGTCAGGATACAATGTTTTCATTCAAAAAAATCGCTCACATTGATACAGACCAACACAAACACTCACACACACACACACACACACGCGTGTGAATTCTACTCTATGGTAGAAAATCTTGTTGAATGTTGATATCAAACACGTTTTATCACCATCACATAAGCCCAAATGGATGTTGCTTCGTTTGGATTGGTGTCGAACCAAGGATTGCGATTTACCATCCACGTTTTTCGATTCAGTTTCAATTTTATCGCGAAACAAACAAGTTTCCAAAATCAAAATACTCGTTACACGGTTCAGTTGAAACGTTGACAACCATTTCTAAACCATAGCATTGGCTTATTCACAAATGTTGTGATTTTTTGTTGTTAAAGTTCAAACGAATAGAAACAAAAATGAATCTTTTTATTAAAAACATTTGTCAGAATCAGTTCAGGGAAAAAGATAGACAAAAAAAAATGTGAATTTTTAATTTTCAGTGAAAAACGAACATAAAAACACCTTTTCAATGTTCTCGATTACAAATTGGATAGTTTTTAGTTTCGAAATTCCGTCGAATGGAAAATATCAAATTACTCACACCATTTCAGCCGATGAGCAGATCTTCAGGTTTGTTAACTAGAACTATCGATGCACTTGATCACCATACGCACTGACAAAAATAAGCCCAGCACACCAACCAAGTTATTCGTTTCTTGATTGGCGATTTAATACACATTTGATTCTACTTTCATTAAATTTCAAGTAATTTTCTCAATTATTTTCAAGTCTCAGAATTCAGTTATGTGTGACGCCCTTCAATGCCACATTGATTGAATTCAGAAATTATTCATTTTTTGAAAGCAAACAGTCTTGAACAATGGTTGCATTTTTTTTTCCGAAACCAAAATGGATTACCACATTCACGTGTCGATGTCGATTTAAAACCCTCGTTTTAAAGTTTTGATAATAACTTAACAAGAACCATACCCTATTTAAATCCAATCGCATTAAAATAACCATTTAGAAAGTATGTATTAAATTTAATTATTGCAGTTTTTCAACACAATTTTTTCAAATTTTTCTTTTCATACGAATAATTATCACCACATTTGCATGATTTCACATGAAAGCGTAAAGTAGCGGGCACAAGTCCGAGCATAATTCAAAAAAGGATTTAAATTGTTCGTTGATGAGAATTAAAATGATATTTTAAAGCAATAACAAATTGCCATTTATCAACTTTTAGATGATTCATACAACTGGCCCAATTCGAAGAAATAATCAGTTTGATACAGATTAAATAATGCTGAACTGATTTTTAAAGAAAAGTCTTCAGTTTCCGTGCCAAAAATGTGTACATGTAAATGTTTGGTTTTTAATTCGATTTTGACTATGGCTTATAAATAATATTTGAATTGTCGCAACGGCATAATGTGGTTTTTAATTGCAAAGCCATTTTCATTGTTTCTTATTTTTCGTTAAATTCGATTATAAGCATTGCATGAGGCTTGTTTTTGTTTTTGTTTTTTTTTTTTTGGAGCTTGAAGGTTTCTCACACTTTTTATTGTTTTTGCCTTCAATGTCATATTTTTTGTTTTACGTCAACGAATTTCATGTGCAAAACATGCACGCGATAAATTCAGGAAGATAATACCAATGCCTGAGTAGTTTTGTTGTTGTACCCCCCGTACACGACACAATGTATATCGAAAGGTACAAAGGTCCATGGAACGTACATAGGCCAATATTAATGGGAAAAAGGTTTATTCGAACACCATGCAGTAGATTGACAGCATGTTTTCGCATAAACATTCAACTTGGCAACGCATTCATAGCGATAGAGGCGAGTGAATGTACGGGGCGCAAATGAGTAAGAAAGGGAGGCATATTTAACATCTTACGAATAGAGCAATAACCCAAATGACGTCATTCATGTGAAATACTTTTACCCCAGTAACCTAGTCTTTGTGTATTCCCTGTGTGAAGTGCACACACAGCGCGGCACTGGCAGCAGCTGAGACAGAGTTAGAAGCTATGGCAGAGCCAGAGCAGTACATTCACATGGAGAATTGGCGAACGCTTTGCTTGCCAACGAAATTTTGTATGAATATACGAGCAGCATTTTTAGCAGCAACATTTGGAATAAATGTGCAAATAAAATTGTGCAGTGGAGCAAAAGAGACAACAATAAATCAAAAGCAGTACAAGAATGATTTTTGAAAAATCATATTCAGTTTTTATAATTTCGAAGAGTTGGAGGTTATCATACAAACTGTCTTCCAATCAATATTTGTAACGAAACCTACAAGCATGCTCCTTCATTCTCTTTCCCCTTTTTTTGTATTCCTCTCTTTCCATTTTCTCTGCCATTACATCTGCTCCACATTTGTGTGTGTGTGTGTGTGTATGTGTGTGTTATAAACATGTAGCACTTGTGTCCGGGATGGAAAAGTATTTCCATTATATCCTTGATGCCAAAAATAGCTTTCTGCATGCAATGGCCTTTTCCTGCATCGTTTATTTTTAGCACACACACACACACATCACATTCAATGTGCGATTTTTTGCAGTGCATTGGTTCCGTATGCACTGAATCGCTGGAAAATTGAGTTGTGTATATCTCATTCGCTCTTATTCGCATTAACACGTTCGCACTCAGTCCCCTTGCCATCAAATGGATCTCGACGAAACTGTTCGATAGTTGGAAAAGTTGAACGATTGATTATTCAGTTAACAACTATCATGCCACCCCATGGAGTCACATTAATGACATTTTTCTCATCGTTTGATTTCGTCGAAACTTTTTTTTTGTTGAGTTGAAACAAATTTCAAAACCTTTACGCCTGATTGAACATTTTCACGGTTTAATGTTTGAACAACTCAATTAGGAAGCGCAAATATTTCAAATCAATACAATAACACTCAGCAAAGCTGTACATTGCCTGCATATGAATTGCATCTGCGTGTATGATAAAGTGATGACGTGCAGTTTCAACGCTTCAACTGCATATTTTATCTGCAGAGAGCATGAAAAAACAGTGTACAAAAACTATACTGGCGCTACTATATTTAGCTCGAATAGCCGAGTTTGGAGTGTCAATTAATCCAGAATGTACGTCACAATCATTTGGCCGTCATCGTCATTTTACCCACCATCATCACCATTTACTATCATCGTGCATGCCACCATCGTCATCGATGTGCGCCAATCTCTGGAGCGTAGATTGTGCCTTCATAAATACGACCAATAACACACAACCATCGAGTTCTATTTGCGTTTCCATCGTCACACATTTATGTGTTAGTAGGTCAATGAGATCCGCGCATGTTTATGAATGAGTCATTCATAAAAAAAAGGGCACTTTTATCCCGTTTTCGGTATAGAATCGTATCGCATCCCCAACATTTCCCGTCGCATTTTTGCCTAACCGCAGAGGCAATCTAACATAAGCTAATACGGGTACATGCCGTTGTAGCGGTTTAGCATTTTTTTTTTTTCATTTATGTACATTGCACAATATGTACAACATTGTTCACATCTATTGCGATATTTTCATATTACATTTTATATTTTTTGTGCATTTTTGTTGTTGTTGTTGTTATCTGTGGAATATTTCCAATCAAATGTGGCTCTTTGATTGCATGCCATGCAACGATAGTGAAAACTGCGCAACCATGGTCTCCGTATCGCATCTGCATCTCATATGAAATCATCATATTTATTCAAAAGGATATGGTCATGGATGCGTTTATGTATTGGCCAAACATGGTACATAAATGCGAATGCTTTCCATCAACGTCTCAGATGTAATGAATGAATGAAACTGAACTCACAACAGTTCTAGTTAGGACTTCAATGCGATTGCATTGCATCGTTGCTGATTGAATAGTCCAAGTATTGATCAAGTGATATTAAACAGTTGAGGATTCAATTATTCTTTTCAAATAGCAAATGTGTTTGTTTTATTTGAATAAAGCAAATTATTTCCATTTATTGATGCAATAATCGACAATCACAGTTTAAACAAATCAGTCAATTTTAGTCTTGAATTTATCAATTTTTTTTTTTCAAGATATTAAAAAAGTGAAAATAGTTGTGTCCATCGACTGAATACCTTCGATTTCACATTGCACATTTTTGTCTCTTCATGGTGTGTGCAGCAACTATGTCAACTATTAAAGTGTTTAATTCAGCATTAATGTAAGAATATTACTGATGAAGGTAATTTTCCTGTTATGTGCACATTTGTTGTTTCGCCAATCGCCAACCGCTTGCAAAATGGACAACCAAATTGACTTTACTCATGCCCAAAACGTGAATCATATACGAACTGAACATTTATCCAAGTAACCAAATAGAGCAACGTTCGGAAATCCTAGACTGGTACAGTTTTCGATTTGTATTTATTGATGCCCATGTCCGGCAACCATACAAATGATGCCACTAAAACCAACACAATTTTCAAATTATGAAAAATGGTGAGGCGCGAGTAACGTTGAGCGAATACAAAACGACAAAAAAAGAAAGAGTAAGACGATAGATATATACGGACATGTGAACGGGCAGAAAAAAAAAGTAGAGAAAGAAAACAGGCTAGAGATTTGAGTTGGGGGATGTGAATCTTTTTATGGTTTCGTATTGATTTGGAGTCGCGTGACACATTATCACAGCTCAAAAGCATTGGGCGAAAATGAACAAACCAACAGTATCGAATGTTCAATTATTTCACTATTTACCTACCGGATCGTTCATGTCCATTCCTATGGGTTTCCAAATAACATGCTTAAATGCTAATAATATCAAATTAGTAATAAATTATTATTAGAAAGAGGCTGACATGGCATAGCCAGTGGTAGTGAAACCAAACCGTGTAACGATTCGATGGTCATGTACTCGAAAAACGACTTCAATGATTGGTGCACCGGAAACTTCAATATTTTACACACACACACAAAATCAAGTTTTCCGCTAATGTTTTATTTAAAATTTAATTATTAATTGATCGCTGTATACGTTCAACACGCATATATCACATATTATTATAATTTTTTTTAAATTTTTTTTTTATTTTTTTAATCGAAAATTTTTTGGAAAACTAAATTAACTATTTAGTACTTGAATATGCCATTAATCAGTAGGATGAAGTGAAATTATCTAATATTAGTCTGAGAGAAACCGTAAAGCCTTTCAAATTTTTACATGGAACATTTTTCGTGCCTATTCTTTTCGTTAAAATTGGACACATAATACAAAGTATACTTTGTCTCTTTTTGACTTATGTATCTTTTCAATTGGAATTTAAAATGAAAAGCCAGGCGACAAATATTACATTTCATTTGAAAGAAGAAAATAAAAAAAAAAACAAACCCCAAACTACTTCGTGTACATATTTATTTGTAAATCGATGAATTCATTGTGTACATTGAGCCCATACAACAGTCACACGCCATGAAACACCACATTTTTAAATGGAGCAACAACAACAACAACAAGAACGGTAGGCAGCGATATGTTATGAAAGGTAGAGAAAGAGAAACAAAACAAAAGAAAGACAAGACGAAAGGTACAAAAAAAAGAGCGACACATACAATGAACTAAACGGATCGACCGTCATCTACGTGTCATTATTATCAGTATCGATACAAGCTATTTTACATATGCAAACGCGAATATAGAGAGATAGAGAAAATGTTTAAGGATTGTCTAACAACAACTACGATGACATGGCCATGTGTGTTAAAAACCAACACAAAAGACCGTTATGTGTGTTTAAAGTGAAAAGCGTGTGCTACCAATTGCGACGGTGTATGATCGCTTATAAAAGGAAGTGCTCGGCCAATTGATTGGTCAGTCATTTTTTAAATTTACTCCAGAGCGTATGTGCATCTAACGTTCAACGTTCAACATTCAACAACTCAACGTTTCAAGTGAATAGTGCCGAACAAGATACTAAGTCCATTAATATTTTGCATTACTTTTAATTTACAGTTTAAAAAAAAAAAACAAATATTTTAGTGTCTTTTTTCAAGTGGTAAATGAAGTTGTTATTCAAAAGTTGATGCATACAATTTATTTGTTCGTTTCAATTGATTTTTTTGTCACATTTTTTGTTTCAAAATAAAATTTACTCATTTAATTATTTTTTTGTTCCTTGCAAATGTGTACTAAGAACCATTTCCCGAAATGAATTATAGATTAACAGACAACTACTTGTTTTTAACGAGCTAAAAAGTGTAAATATTTTAAACATCCAAATGAACTGAATGCTAATTTCCAAGGATTTTGGGCCAATTTAATTTATTTTTATTTTCTCGAACACTGTTTGTTTTTCAAATTTTGTGATTTACTTCGTTGCACCGGGCTTGTCCTTTTTATCAGTTGAATCGGACACGTCCTATAATGAAATGAGACATTATTTAATTCAGATGAGATTATTTTTTGTTTTTTGTTTTTTTTTTAAGAAAAGAACTATCTTTTTGAGAAGAAAGATCTTTTCTAAAAAAAAAACACACACAAAGATTAGATAATCTTCAGTGTGTATCTACATAATTCTCCAGATACTTTCAACTAAATCACTAATTTTCTTGCTTTGCGATATTTGAATAGACAAATCACAAAATGTTAAGTGTCTTACGAAAATCTCATTATCCAATGAATCCATTACAAATGATAACTAAATCATCTAGATACCTAAAAATGCGTCCGAAAATATTGTTTTTCGAAACAAACAATCACTTCGCAAACATTCGTTTTTTTCATTTTTTTCTTCAAAAATATCTTGAACATATATAGATACGACCTGAAGATACCGTTAATTTTCTACAGTATCTAAAGAACAGAACATATTTTGGAGAATGATGCAAATGAGATGAAGATACTCAGGTTTTCGTTATTACATCGTTTGTATCGTTATCGGCTGGACTGTCACTGCCTGAATTGTCATTGGCTGGACATTCGTTGATTCGACTGCTAAATGTTTTTTCCGTGGTTTTACTGCTAAATGATTTTTCCGTAGCATTATGTTCACATCGAAATTTTTCAATATCGCAAATACCAATTAAAATGGTCAACAGACGCGATTTCAAGTCTGTATCCGACCAATTAGCATGTATGTGTTGATTGTATAAATTGACCATACAACAGAAATCCCAAACCTTTTTGCAGCATCCAGTTGCATTTTCCCACTCTTGAGTCTCCAGAAATGTGTGATTGCATGATTCGATGCAGCCGACGTGAGATTCCCAAAATTCTGTTTGATACTGTCGCAATTTATTGCTATCACTTTTTCGTTCTATGATTTCTTCAAACTCCAACTCTAACGTTTTTATTGAATTGAGTAAATTCTCAATATTTTGTATATCAGATTGACGCGTTTCGTCTGCTTCAACTGAGGATGCCATTTTAAATGATTTTCCTATAAATTATTCTTTGAACAGTAATTTTGATGGTAATTATCCGCCATAAAATGTCTAATTGAATGTAGACAATTTAATTCCAGGCCTACTTTTTTATTTAAAAAAAAAAGCTATACAAATTACGTTTCAACCGCAATTCCTTTGACAGTCATCATATTTGATATTTAAATACTTCTAAAGTATTGAAAACGATTTGGAATTTTAAGTCTGGATTCGAGTAAATGAATCAAATCAACTGAGAACATTCTATTGAAATGTTTAGCATGCGGTAAATTTCTCATACAAATTTTTCGACCTATAAATTTCAAAATCGAAACGATTGCCATTTAATTACACTCAACTTAGTTTCAATGGAAAATAGGAGTTAATAATCGGCAGCAGCATAACAGCACACATCCGAGCAACAAATGAACCAGTTCGCATCGTGTGTGTGTGTGTGTGTGTGTGTTTGTGTGAATAACATCGACACTTTATGAATATTTTACACAAAGAAATGCTCTCTTATGGACGATTTTGTATTATGGGTACGACACCAAATGTTTTTAACTCGGTAAAATGAGAGCAAATAGCGTTTGCTTGGCCGTTCGTGATACGAACGCGAGCATGTGTCTCTCTCTGTGTGTGTCTGTATGTGTACCTGTGCACATGTGCATGTGAATAAGTATTTGTTTTTAACTGGATATCAATGGAACGTCGCATTTTAATCGTGTAGTTTTCGAGATGTTCTTCGAAACCACAATTATCGTTGGTCATTTTGTCAGTTCAGAAAGTTTAATGCGTCCATTGATATACACGTTAGTCGAAATTTTCGAAAAACCAAACTAGGGCATTTCATTTCATTACTTTTTCATCAATTTATTCGAAGGGGAAAAAAAATGAGTGTTCAATAGATTTTTGGACACGTGGATTTTGAGTCTCACATGTTACCATTTATTTAAAAAGAAAATAAAACTACCACTTTAGAAACTTCAATATCAAAATGATCGAGGGTTGAATTTTATCCATCGATAAAATAATATGTGCGTGCTATTGTGTATCTAATTTATACATAAAACAGAAAACCGCATTATTGGTCAATGACAAACAATAGAAACAATAGTAAGCCACCACATAATACAAGTGGGAGGAGTTAAAATCGAAAACTTTTGAATAATTTGAAATTTATGAAAAAATAAAACAAAAAGAAAATAGAAAATAAAATTGTCGCGAGAACTCCAATACAATTCAAACGGTATGTGGTCGGAATGACCACATGGCTTATATTTCCTTCATATTGTACTTTTGCCCCGTACTCTATTATTAAACATCTATATTTTAACGCTTCAGTAGCCAGCCAGCCAATTTATCGATAGTATTGATTCCTTGGGATGGAAATTTCATATATCAATGTGTTCCATTGTTGTCTTTCTTTTATTTGTCTTCAATCAGTAATGTAAGATGTAGCTTGACAGTTAAACAATACACAAATTTGAACAAAATGAACCAAACATTAGTTTAAAACGAACCAAAATCGAACCAACAAAACAATTTATTGAATATTTAAAAAACCGAAAAATTTATTTTCATTCTATTTGAATAAATAAGCCAACAATTTTCTTTTTTCATAATAATTTTTCCATATTTATTGATTTCATCCAAGCCACTAACATGTTTATCCTTTTTCGAAGGCATCGCAAAGATGATGAAATATGTCAAGTGTTCCAGGATTGTGCGGAGTATGCAAAATGCCAAAATCATTTCAGCTCAGAGATGCAACTGAAATTTCGTTTAAATGCCGAATGGTACCTATTACAGCTGCTGGCCACTGCACATGATTAGAATTCAACTCTTGTGCGTGTGACAGCGGCTATTGTGGGTTATCCAATGCATCGTGGGACGACACACAAAATAGATTTCCAACCGACAAACGAAACAACTAAATCACATTTTTGGACAAATTTCAGTTTATTTGTATTTAAATATTCTTAAATCTAGTCTACATGTAATGAGACAATAAAACTTGAGTCCTATTGAGACCAAACAGAAGAAAAATAACACTTGATTGTTTTTTTTTTTTGTTTTAAATTTGTTTATCCGTTACGATAAGTGAATTTCGGTGGCAGCTACATAAACAAAACTGAGGTAATGTATTCGACTTATCGTGCGAGAATTTTTTGTCATAAGACTTCATATTGTTTCATATCAAAATTATTATTTAACGGTGTATTTGCCGAGTCAATGGTAGCGGTTGTTGTGGTGCGTGTACTTTGTGAGTCTTTGCTCGTGTCTGAATGTGATATTCGTGTATTATCGGTATCTTTAAAATCTTCAATATTTAAGTATCGATAGACACCCAATGAAAAATTGTCAATAAATTTTGGTGCGGTGTCAGCAAAATGATGTACAATATCAACGATTAAGTCTTCTTTTTGCAGTTGTGACTGTAAATCCGTATAAAAATCACAAAATAAAATCGGTGCCTTTGAATCGGGCATTTCTTTGGTTTTACAATACTGGCCACGGTGCAGTAAATGGTGTGAATAAACATCAAATGATGGATCGTCGAGGCGCTTTGCAATTGGAACTTGTTCGCTTAAAACACGATTTAAATAATCTTCCAATTTTGTTTGATTTCGCTTGTAATTGTCAAGCAATGCGAAAATTTCATCGACTTGCTGTTGAAATTCACGAAGTTTTTGTTTGATGGTTTTGAAGCATGACATCGATTTTTGAATGAATTCCAAACGATTGGCAAATTGTGTGTCTAATGTTATGGCATTTTTGAATGTTTTTAGAGCGCCACTGAAATCAGACACCAAAAACTGTGCATTCCCAATGCCAATTTGATTCTCAAATACGTCCGGTGCATGATTGTAGGCGCCCTGCATCACAACTAAAGCATCTTGACTTTTATTTGACCTCTGTAAAATGGTACCGAGGCTTAGTAGTGGGATATCCAAATATTTACGTGGCGCTAAGTAAATGGCACGCCGTGCACACTCAACGGCCCGCTTGGCATTTCCACGTGCGCGCCAATAGTACGATGCAAGCACCGGATACTTCCATGATAATGGCTCTTGTTGTAGTCCAAACTTGATTGAATGAGGTTTTGATATCAGAATGGAAAACCAATTAAATGAAACATTAATCCAAAATAGAACTTTTCATATGATTCTGTGCGTTAACACCTACCTTGATCATTTTTACGAAATTATCCCTCAGTACACCAATTTCGTCTGCGTGCAACGGCAGTTCGGCGCTCATTTGCAATCGCTTTCGATTGATCATGCTGTTCAAATGCTCAAAACACGATAAACTAAATGGCACATCATCACATATCGGATATTCACTGCCTCGTTTCGGTTCACCAGGTTTCATACGCTTTGTATTGATGCGATTAAAGTATTTTTTATCTTTTAATGAGCTATACATGTCTTCGTCTTTCAGTGAATAGTAGATTAGGCATTCGGTGTGCGACATAATTTCAACTTGGAAAAACGTCGATTGTTGCACTTTATCCGTAATTTCCATTTGTAATGATAAAAGTTGTGCATTTATTGAATTAATCGTTTGTCTGTAGTCGAATTGATTGAGAAATGCCACTAAATCATCCGGTCGGCGTAGATAAAAAATCGAATCCACCTGAAATATTTACAATGGAGATTTGGTGATTAAATCAAAACCTTCGAAAATAATTTGGCTTGGATTTAATATTGCATTTGCTATCAAACCTGTGGCTGAATTGTTCCATCTGGTGTAATGCCCCAATGATTGATAGCACCGTATCGATTCAACAGCACCAACGTCAATATCAAAACGATCAACACGGAAGACATCATTTTAATTCACTTAAAACCGCCTTAGATTTGATCTTTCATAACTTTATTAAAAATTGTTTATTTTTTTGCGGAAAAAAATGCGATAAAAAAAAATTCCACAATTCGACTGTGTTGCTTTGCACTCGGTAAACAATGCGTTTGAGCTGTCAAAATTGATCTAGTACAACAACTCTTATCACACGACCCATTCAACTTGAAGGTAGTAGCTTACAACGTTTGACATGGATTTGTAATGTTGGTTGCATACATTTCAGCGCTTATGAAAGGTTTGAACATGACAACATTCAATCCATTCTGAGAATTGCCTCTATGAATATTAAGGGGATAAAAAAAAGAAAAATCTAGCAATAAAAGCAATTTCCCATTAAACGAAATAAAAGATCAAAAAGTCGCATCTGAAACAAATGAATGAATAATCTTTTCATTAAAAAAACAGTGGTATTTTCAAAAATGTCCACATTTTTTATTACAACACTTTGAACATCTCGCTATAATTCAATTGATTTCGTTAATACACATAAATGTCAATATACAATTCATATGCAAATGTAGCTTTGCTCGTTAAAGACAAAATACTTGCAAAATCTTGTCAACTAGACACTTTTTCACTCTCTTCCTCTATCTCTTGTTCACTATTTTCTGTAAAACAACTATCCAATTGTTCATTCTGAACAAATATTTACAAACATTTCGTTTTCATTTTCAAATTACGTCTCTAAGTACAGAATCAATGATTGAAAAGGTTATTTCATCAATGGGTCACTAGACATCGTATTGCGATTCCAATTGCGATTAAAGTGACTTTCATAAAATTCGGTGCAAAATTGGTGGCTGTGTTGCATAAATCGCCTTGACAAAAGCACATATAGACTTTTTTATAATTGTAAATAGTGTGTGCGCATCGATCTTCTGAATCTGATGGTCCACGTTGTACGCACATTCGTTGCGTTGGCATATCATAGTCTAATTTTGTGATAAAATAAAAGCAAAAATTCCATTGAAAAAAAAAAAAATGACTCAATCGAAAGATGTGGCTTGATTCAGCCAAATGAATTACCATCATCACGGAGTGTTCCTTGATTTTCGATTACTTTGCCACACCATCCAGATGCACACGGTACAGCAGTTATTCCATGCTCTTGTTCAATTTGAGTAACATTAAATTTGAATGGATCTTTACAGCTTCCAAGCTCACCGCGAGACCGACATTGGTAACATCGTCTCAACGCACCTAAACATACACATCACAAAAATAAACGAGATCGAATTGATAAATGTGAACCACATAAATATGACCATTTTTATTTTTCTGTTCATTTGAAATAGCAACAACAATAACACCATTGCCAAAACAAGTCTTTGTGATGAGTAACAAAGGTAAAGTATTGTATTGCAAGTCAATTCCACTTCCGTGGATTTCAAAATACATGTTTTATTTTTTTTTGTCTTTATTTTAGACGACATTTTTTCCATTTTTCGTGGCAATTTCAAGTGAATTTACTATTGATATACATTCGAGCACTAAAGATTTCAATGCTTAAAATCAATTGTTGAATTGAATGCACACTGACTATGGTGTTGGACCACTCTGACTCACCTTCAGTTAAATCTAAACTAATAACAATTATCACAGCACTTAAATAAATAAATTTCTGTATCATTTTTTGACCAATTGTAATGCATTTATCCGAAAACTAAACAAACTAAACATGCACAATATCGAAAATAAAAACACCTTTTGCAAACGACAAAACAAATTAAAAGTGTTGTGCAGCATAGAAATTCGCATTCATACTATAGAAACATTCATGATTCCGTACGACTTTTGGAATGGCCTTTTTTTAATACTTCAAGATGAATAAATTTATGAACAAACGCATACACCTTCAAAAAGCACAAAATTCCACTCACAGTCCATTGAAAGCGAACCATTCCAACACACCAACACCAATTTCTTATTTTCGGTTTGTTGCGCTTATTCATTCGCTGGAGCGGTCTTGATATCTCTTTTACTCTCCCCCGCTCTCCATTTCTGTCTCTGTTTCTGTTGGAGCCGTTTCTCTGTGTGCCGTTGCTGCTTACTGCTTACTACTTTTTCGTATGTTTTAGTTTTGCTTTCGTTTCTCACATAACCCATGCAGATTCAATTGAGCCGAAAGCAAGACGTCGAATATAAGTGGTTTTTCTCATTTCGTTTGTTCGTTCAACATACTGCTGTTTCGAACGTAGTGTGCACTCTATTTTCTCAACTGACTGACTGACAAAACGAAAGATATGAAGCGAAAGAAAATAATGAAAAAAAACCCATACGTTCATACGTTAATACTTGTATGTACCTGTCAAATGATTGAATGAAACTATACGAATTGATATGTTGTTCACGTTGGACTAATGTCAAATGAATGCGATCGCCATCACCATCTTATTACACGACAACTGGAAATTCGGCTTTCAACAGGGTTGCTTGGTGCACATAATAACACACCATTTCAATCTTGCAGTTCATATTTATTGACTCAATATCGGGATTGTTTTCTTTTTATTTATAAATGAATAGATGGAATATGCAAAGCATCTGTTTTATACTATGTGAATACTCTATCTAAGACATTTTAAAAGAGATAAAATATTAAATGAAACGACATATTTTACATATACACAATTATTATTACCACACAATGTCTCTTAAAACATAGAATAATGTTATTAAATTCTTAGAAAACAAAAATTGGTAGAATATACATAAATATTTAGAAAATTCAGTTCTTATATTAATCATATGACAATTTTGTTGCTCTGGTAATGATGCCGCAATATATAACTATTGCGAATCAGACATCATTTCGCAAATGAATATCATTTTTTGTAGCAATTCGTTGATCGTTATCTTTAAAATGATATTCATTCGCTTGTCTTGCTCAAACAATGTGTCAAATTTACGTCTATCGGCCATACAATCCTGTATTGTGTTCAACATGGACTGCCGCTTAGCCATCAATGTGTTTTGGATGCTCTGTTCAGATTTTATGTCACTTTCTATATGTTGAAAATAGACAAAAATCATACAAATGAACAACAACAACAACAACAACAACAAAAAACAACGTCATAAAAATGCCAACAGAAAAGTATATGACATAGACTTACCTAGTAATTTTCTCAGTTTTAAATGAAATTTGAACGCGTTATTGTTGGTATCGGCATCATTGAGCCGTGTGATCGGTCTTTTCAGCGGATTCTTAGTATTCGCGATTTTTTTGACAGGTGCCTCTTCCAATTTTTCACATCGCTTTGAACGATGTCTCTTTACGCCGTTTGGTTTATCAGCTGGAATCAATCCGAATAAACTCAAAAATTCGGTTTGCTCAAAACTGTCGATTCTGGTCTCTGTGCGATTATTTATATTAATACGAAGTATTGTATTAACTTGTTGAATATGCTGTACTTGTAATTTTTTCCATCGGCTATTTGATCGTAAACTGCGCGACATCGTTCGATGAAGGAAAAAGAAATGCTACATCGATTGAAAAACAAAAATGTCACACGAATAGCTTGTGATGCAGCGCACTTTACAGTTCGAGCTCCATTCAAGATGGCTTATGCATAGAGACTAAATGAAAAATGAAGAAAAAAAAACAGAAAACGCATAGGATAACGGTTAAGGTCAATGTGATGATTTCTTTTGCTGTTTTATGTGCAACAAATATGAGCTGCTTGTTATTCTATCGTCACTTGTAAACGCAATAAAAATCCCAATTTTTATTTACACAAAAAACCGTCGGTTTATAAACAGTTCTAAAATTATTCGATACGAAAACCAAAATGATACCGTGAACACTTTAACAAAAATATTTGGATTATTATATTTACTGCGTATAAAATGTCCGATTTTAACGGGTTCAGCGAAAAGAACATAAAATCGCTTTGAAGGGCTCAATATAATAATATTGAATGCGTCGCAGATTTGTGTGCAGAGTTTGATGAATATTGTTTTGATAAACATTTCCTAAACAAAATCAATTTGAACGAACAAACCAAATCATGAAATGTGTTGTTCGTATTTGTATTCGTATTCATGTTTGCATTCGTGTTTGTAACACCCATCAAACCAACATAACAACATCAGCCCTAAAGACATGTCAATTCTTGTTAGTAGCAGCAGCAAATATTTACAGCTATTTGAAACAGTGATTTCATCACGGCGTAACAAATGGCTAGCAAAAGGCTGTGGTGTCATTTCTATTGTTGCAGTTGACGTTAACGGTTGAACCGTGAAATATTTTGCATAAATTTTATAAGTAAATTTTGACAAATCGTACAGATATTCTGTAATGCTAAAAGTGTTTAAGCGTTTTCTAATACGCTTGATTTCCGAAAATGGATTTTTTATTTGAATTGCCGCGCAGCAACAAGGAGCTCTTGGACGATGCAAATTGCAGCAATTATTTTGTAAAACAAGTGTTTGATGTTGACGAAATACCGGCATTACTTCGAGGTAATTCCATCAAATTTATTCCAAATTCGTGTTGAAATGAACTAAACAAATAATTATTTTTCTTTTCCTCTCCATTAGTTGCACATAAAGCCTTACAATCAAATGACGCATTCTATATATTTGATCATTTTGACACATTTTTCTCGGTGATTGAACATGTATCACAGCTTAAGATTAATAGTTTGGTGCGTTCCGTTGACATTTTATATCGCACTGCCGAGAATTTGGGACAAGTGCTTGACACCTATTTGAAACAAAAGAATTTAGATCGACAAAATGATTTCTTAAATCTCATCAAAATGGTTATGTATTTGGTGGTGAGTACCGTGCGTGCTGTGGATAAATTCATCGAACAGAATTTTAACCAAACTTCTGGCCGTAAAAACAAAAAGACAATGGATGAAAATACATCAAATGTGGAAACATATGAAGCGAAACGATACGATATTTTGATTCAAGTTTGCAATATCATGCAACTACCCATTGAAAAGCTGTGGAATATGTCAATCATCGATGAAAACTTTGTTAGGTAATTACCTAATGCTGGAAATATTGTTTTTTTTTCGTTATTATAGCATATCGTCAATTTAATTATCATATTTTCTATCCATCCCATTCAGTTTGCTTTGTGAGTTGGCCTATCGTTCGCTCACTCATCCATCGACCAAGGAAAAACGTGTTAACGATGCGATATTCCAAATTCTTGGTATTGCCATCAAACAGTATAGCCACGGAATCGCTTTTCCCGTTCAAATTGTTGAGATTATGGACCGTGAAGAGTCGGCAGTAGTTCCGATTGCACGTGGTGTACGCTATTTGAACGATGAATTTGGTATCACATCTGTAATGGGTAATCTATTGAAGGAGCTCATTGATAAGGTCAACACGAATCCAGCAGCTCAAATAACATCGAAAAATTTAAGTTTGTTTATCACCGAAATTGGAGAGATTTCATCGGATTTATCATTGCAGTGCCTTCAAATGGCACATGACTTGTTGAACTTAGAGGTAAGAGGATTTGTTTTTATACAAAAGTGGGATACGATTATCCGAAAATAACATGAAAATCAATTTGCGTCATTGCTTTTAACAGCCGTATGGTGTTCGCAACAGTCTATTTGGTATGACGCATGCCATAATACTCAATCACTTGAGTGGTGAGGATTTAAATGAGGATCTGAAGACTCTTCGTGATGAATGTTTGGAAGATCTCTGGAATCACATGAATGACGTAAACAGTTATGTGCGCTCAAAAGTGCTTCATATTTGGAATGATTTGAAAAATCGAAATGCTGTCCCATTGGCTTGGATACTCCAAGTTGTGACTCGTGCCGTTGAGCGGTTGGAAGACAGAACGGCAACTGTACGCAGAAATGCAACCATTTTGCTTCGATCGTTTTTGGAATCCAATCCATTTTCGTCAAAGGTAAAATAATGACATTCAATGACCCACCAAATATTACTTTCTAATTTCTTTCATCATTTTTCAGCTACAATTGGATACTTTGGAGCAAAGTCTGAACGAACAAACAGAAAAAATGCAAGTGATTCGTGCAAAAGCAAGAGAACAGTATCGAACACAGACCGAAAAACAAACAGATTATCAAACACGTTGTGTTCCAGATTTAAATCGCATTTTAACGGCAATTTTAGGTAATGAACAACAAACCGATTCATTGATTGCTCATGCTGCCACAATTAACAGTACTGAAGTGAATGAACGGGTTCAAAAAATCCGCCAGTATTTGAACGATGGAAAATTCGATGAAGTGGCTGTATATGTAATACAGCTCGATGCATTGTCTGGAAATCAAAATGTATGGAAATCCATGCGTACCAATGAACAGGTGCTGTACTTCTTAGCGTTACTCCAAACCTACCTATTCGATGATTATGTGAGTAAAAAGCCCTCTGAATATACAAAATTTTAACTCGCAACACGAAATATTCTTAAATTAATTTGGTCTTTTTTAAATTTAGGAGAGTGAAATCGAAAAACAAAGAAATATCGTTGAATTTCTCGAAGAAGCGTTGGCATTTTCGAAAGCAATGTCACAAGCTGTTCCAAGATTAGAAGAGATGTTGATGTCAACCACAGAATCTGATGTATTGGAAGCAATCGAATTCTTCAAAACTGGTTACCTTTTCCATATCAAACGCACTGACGTCGGAATGAGACTGATGCTTCGTTTGCTGTACATCAACACGGGACAAGAGAAGAACGAGAAAGCTGAAGCGGTTATCAATGCATATCACAACGTTCTATTTCGAACAGATGCAACGGGCCGAGCTCATGACCTGCAAGTGGTCAACAATCTGTACAAATTCCTTCAAAACATTTTGATGAGCGAATATACCGCATTCGAACTTATGATTAAGCACTGGGTGCTTTCGGACGAAATTAATGCAAATATTATCAACATTCTCTTCGAACGATTTACCATGAAACTATCCGACACATCAACTGATTTTGCCAGATGTTGCTTGGAACTCTTAATTTTGATCTCAAAGTATGTTTTTTTTTTTTTAACCTGAATCGTCCTTGCAAGAAATCGTCCGAATTAGAATAATCATTAAAAAAATATACATAAACGTGGTTTCAAGATCTGAACCTTCGAATTATTATAGTCATTATAAGAATTTGGATACTCTCCTGCAAGAAATTACATGTTTTTTTTTTTTTAAATATTTAAAGATTTTAAACTAAATAATTATTTCCAAACTCTCTAAACTTTTCAGTACCAAACCGGCAGTCGCCCAGAACAACATGAATGTAATCATTGACATCCTAAATGGTCGCCGTATTTCAGAAGATCCACGAATTTTCTCTGGTTGTTTGAAACTGTTGATGGTGAGCATTCAGCCAACCGATGGAAAAGGCATCAAAACGAATAAAACGGTCGGCTATTACAAGCGATTCGAAGACCAAGATGTGATCGATGGCATCATCCATACTTTCAAACGATTCTTTTTCTTCCAGAAATTGGCCGATTTCGAATCGATTGCAACGCAATCAATCGATTTTTTGTACAAAATGTGTAATGCTCCAGATTTGCTCAGTCAAACAATTATACACGATTTATGTAACAAATTGGGTGAAATTTCACAGAAACAAGCCGAAAAAATGATGATTGTTGATGACAATGGAGAAGATGGTGCAGACCCATCACCGGCCACTAAAATGTACATTCCAAAATACCTATTGCCTCGAATCATATTCATTTTTGGTTACGTTGCATCAAAAGAGCTGGTATATCTTGACAATGATGTATACCTTAATATTAAATATCGGGAAGAGCTGCACAGCAAGGATAAGAAGAGTAATCATGCATTCAATTCGGATGGATCGATAAACGAGACAGTGGATGGGCTTACAACACCAAATACTTCGGCCGCCGATGCTCAAGAGCAAGTGTATTTAGGTGCAAGTGCAGAAGACACGCTAGCTGATATGATCACAAATATATGTGACAATCAACTCATTGGATCGGCGGATGGTTTGTTCAACCATATGGTTCCAATTCTCAAGGAAATTTTAAGCCATCCAGCAAAATATTCGGATCAATATGCTCAACGATCGGCGATTCTTACACTTATGCGATTTATGGTGGTGTCATCCACATTCTGTGCTAGCGAAATCGCTTTTGTGATGAACATTTTGAAGAAGACGAAAAGTGCTTCGATGAAATGCAACATTGTTATTGGGTTGTCCGACCTGACAAGCCGTTTTGCCAACACAATCGAACCATGGATTCCGAATTTCTACACCATGTTACTTGAAACCGACAAAACAATCCGACTAACCACCATGAAAATGTTGACGTACATGATTCTGCAAGGAATCATTCGTGCAACAGGTCAAGTGTCCGATATGGCAGCGTGCATATTCGATGACTGCCCTGAAATTCAGGATGCAGCCAAAGAGTTTTTCCGTCAGTTGGTTGCAAGCAAAGAAATGGAATATTACAAAGTGCTGCCCGATATTGTATCATGTCTTAGTTCAAATGAATTACCAATAGCCGAACATAAATTTCAAACCATTATGAAATATTTGCTTGAGCTCATTCAAAAGGACCGACAAGTTGAAAGCTTGGTAGAGAAATTGTGTGTTCGGTTTCGAAACACAAACACTGAACGCCAGTGGCGAGATATTGCATTCTGTTTGTCTCTGTTGAATCATTCAGAAAAAACAATGAAAAAACTGCTCGATCATTTACCAAACTACAAGGAGAAGATTCAACATGATGAAATTTACGATTGTTTCAAAACAATCATTTCAAATGCCAATAAGCAAATCACAAAACCAGAACTCCGAAATTTGGCCAAAGAACTAGATGGTAAATTACAAAAATTGTTGCAACATGGCGCAGATGCTAACGTTTCCATGGATGGAAGTGTATTGGGATCAGGAAACACCCCAAGAAAACAAGACCAGAAGACGCCTAAAGATAAGAAGAAGAGAAAAGATGGAAAGAAGACGAAACCAAAAAAGAATCTACGACGATCTTTGAGCTCAGGCGAAGACGATGATTTTGACGATGTAATTCCAGTGCGACGAGGACGCAATCGAAAATAACCTTATTATTAACACTGATTCTGTTTGAAAATGACACTATTGAAAACCATTTCGACTAATGATTACGCTCTAAAGTGTATCTATCCATTTAACAGTATTTCATTTTTCATATTTTTTTTTTATACCAACGTAAGTCAAATGTACCGTAAAGAAACATTTCATTTATTTTTCGTTAATTAATATTTGAATAAAAAACGTTTGTCTGCTAAAATTTAAAAAAAAAAATTCAATCACCGTGATTGATATTTTTGAAGTAATTTTATTAAGTATTCGAAATTTAAAGCATTATGAATGGCCTGTGACTGTTGATAGGTTTCAGCATTGAGCCTTTAAATAAAAGTTGACAATTGTGAATGTGTCTGTAATGCGGTGGTGAGTTATTAGATTGCAATATTAAGTTTATTGCTGAGTATTTATTTGAAATAGATATTTGCAATGGAATAAATATTATGATTAACAAATTTGAGGCTTTGAACCATATTTGAATTACATTACCTCCGGATATCTTGCGTACATTCGAGCATCACATTCGACGCTTTAACGTCCCAGTTAAATTCAAATGTAAAAGCCAAACCATAGCCGACAGCAGCGCCACTCTCAAACATTTTTTCATGACAGATGATGCTATGTAATGCATCAACCAAACAAAATCACAGAGTTTTTCAAACATAAAATACAAGCGCATAGCATTTAAACGAAGCAGCTGATGTTAACGGTTGTTCATGCATTGAAATTACATAAATTGTATATCGCTTGAGACACTAAACTTTAATTTTGTGTATGGAATTTCATTTCACACAAGTTTTCAGTGTAATTTTTATCAATTGTTTGTTAGTTCAGTCATGGATTTTTCATTTGTGCTACCACGAAACAATAAAGAACTTTTAGAAGATGGTGACTGCACCCATTATTATGTGAAGCAAGTGTATAATGCTAACGAAATACCAGCTCAACTTCGAAGTATGCCTTCATTAAATGTCATTCATTCATATCCAATGGTAAATAAACAAATTCATTAATTGTGTTCATCTCTCTCTCTCTCTCTGTCTCTCTCTAGTCGCACACCAAGCACATCAAACCGGTGATGTTTTTTACATATTCGATCATTTCGATACATTTTTCTCGGTAATTGAAAATGTATCACAGCTTCAGATCAGCAATTTGGTACGTGCCATCGACATTTTATTCCGCACCACAGAGAATATGGGACAAGTGCTTGACGCCTATTTGAAACAAGAGAATTTAGATCGACAAAATGACTTTTTAAATTTAACCAAAATGGTTATGTATTTGCTGGTAAGCACCGTGCGGGTTGTTGATGTTTATGTGAAAAATTATATGGCACAATCGAATGCAACTTCTGGCCGGAAAAATAAGAAAAATGTCGACGATCAATTGCCACATTTTGCAACCTATGACATTAAACGACACGAAGTGCTAATTCAAGTGTGCAATATTATGCAATTACCCATTGAAAAACTGTGGAATATGTCGATTGTTGATGAAGACTTTGTCAAGTGAGTTGAATTTCTATTTTGATTCGATTACATGAACATATTCTCAATTTAATTATCATATTTTCTATCCATCCCATTCAGTTTGCTTTGTGACCTGGCCTATCGTTCGCTCACCCACCCATCGACCAAGGAAAAACGTGTTAACGATGCGATATTTCAAATTCTTGGTATTGCCATCAAACAGTATAGCCACGGAATCGCTTTTCCCGTTCAAATTGTTGAGATTATGGACCGTGAAGAGTCGGCAGTAGTTCCGATTGCTCGTGGTGTACGCTATTTGAACGATGAATTTGGCATCACGTCTGTAATGGGCAATCTATTGAAGGAGCTCATCGATAAGGTCAGCACAAATCCAACATCTCAAATAACATCGAAGAATCTAAGCATGTTTATCACCGAAATTGGAGAGATTTCACCGGATTTATCATTACAATGCTTGGAAATGGCACAAGATCTGCTGAACTTAGAGGTAAGAGGATTTTTGTTTTTGTACAAAATTCCAATATGAAATGAAAATCATTTGGTTTCGTTGCTCTTTTCAGCCGTATGGTGTTCGAAACAGTTTATTTGGTGTAATGAACATAGTTATAGTACATCATTTGAGCGGTGAAGATCTAAACGAAGACCAGAGAACACTTCGTGATGAAAGTATGGAGGATTTGTGGAACCACATGAATGATGTTAGCAGCTATGTTCGGTCAAAAGTGCTTCACATTTGGAACGACTTGAAGAACCGCGATGCCGTACCATTAGCTTGGATACTTCGCATTACAACACGAGCCCTTGAACGCCTTGAGGATAAAACTGCGACTGTTCGCAAAAATGCCATCACATTGTTGAAATCGTTCTTGGAATCGAATCCATTTTCAGCTAAGGTAATATTACTCAAAACATCTAACAAACGAGTTGATTCTTTTTTTTCTAAATGAATGTTTGTTTTGTATTAAAAACACTTTAGCTGCGACTGGATGAAGTGGAACAAAAATTGAACATCGAAATGGAAAAATCTCGTGTTATTCGTGAGAAATTACTAGAGCAAGAAAAATCACGGGATGATGTGAATGAGGACTTTCAGACCCGTTGTGTTTCAGCTCTTACACCAATTTTAACCGATATTTTAACAGAAGAAAGTCAGAGAATAGACACTGTCATGACCAATGGCACATCAAATGACGATGAAACTTCCGAGGAACGAGTACAAAAAGTTCGTGACCTACTAAAAAATGGAGAATTTGACACAGTGGCCCGTTACATTGTTCGATTGGATGTATGCAATTTGGAAACACGAAAAACGATGCCAGTTGGTGATCAAGTGGTGTATTTTATAGTACTTTTAAATTCGTACTTGTTCGATGACTATGTAAGTTCTATCTATTTTTCCTTTCTCTTGAATTTCGACTAATTTAGTTGACTAAATATTTTGGTTATTGTTTAGACAAGTGAGCTCGAAAAACAAGATGGCATCATTGGATTCTTACAAGATGCATTAGAATTCTCAAAAGCAATGGCACTGGCAGTACCAAAAATTGAGGATATGTTAATGTCGAACACAGCTTCCGATGTATTGGAAGCAATTGAATTCTTCAAAACTGGTTACCTTTTCAATATTAAAGGCACTGAAGTCGGAATGAGAATGATGCTTCGTTTGCTATACGTGAACACCGGACAGGACAAGAACGAGAAGGGTGAGGCGGTTATTAAGGCCTATCACAGTGTTCTGTTTGGAACAGATGCAATGGGTCGAGCTCATCATCTCAAAGTGGTCGACAATCTCTTTCAATTTCTTCAGAACATTTCCACTGGTGAATACACTGCGTTCGAACTAATGATAAAGCATTGGGTGCTTTGCGATGAAATCAATATCAATATCATCAATGTACTCTTCGAACGATTTACACTAAAATTACCCGATACATCGAGCAATTTTGCCAGATGTTGCATGGAACTGTTGATTTTAGTTTCAAAGTATGTATTTAAAATATTTAAAACAAAAGTAATTTGAAAATGATTTTTAAATGGAATTTTTCCGATTCATTTCAGTGCTAAACCAGCTGTTGCACATAGCAACAAAAAGCTAATCACCGACATTTTAAATAGTCATCGAATCCGCGAAGATCCACGTATTTTTGCCGGTTGCTTGCAATTATTGATGAACAGTATTCAGCCAACGGTTGATAAAGGTGACAAAGTGAATAAGCTGAGCGCCTATTACAAACGATTCGACGATAAAGAAGTAATCGATGGCATCATTAATAATTTCAAAAAGTTCTTTTTTTATCCGAAATTGCCTGATTTTGAACTGATTGCATCACAAACGATCAACTTTTTATACAAATTATGTTACGCACCAGATTTACTCGGTCAGGAAATTATACACGATATATGCAAGAAATTGAATGAAATTTCACAGAAACGAGCCGAAAAAATGATGGATGTATCGGAAAATGGTGTCGAATCATCACAAGTCACTGAAATGTACATTCCAAAATATTTGCTGCCTCGAATTATATTCATTTTGGGTTACATTGCGTCAAAGGAGCTGGTATATCTTGACAATGATGTGTATCTCAATATAAAACATCGTGAAGAGCTGAAACGTGAAAAGAAGGAACAGAAAAATACATCAAATAAACGCAAGAGTACGGTGAATTTAAATGCATCTGCTAGTGAGACGTTGAAGCGTTTGTCAACCGCAAACACAGTTGAACCGCAAGAGCAAGATGAAGCGTACATGGGCGCAACTGCTGAGGATACTCTGGCTGAAATGATTGCCAACATTTGTGAGAATCAGTTAATTGGATCAGCAGATTGTTTGTTGTACCACTTTGTTCCGATATTGACGGAAATTTTAAGTCAACCAGCCAAATACCATGATCCGCATGTGCAACGGGCTGCTGTTCTTACGCTGTTGCGATTTATGGTGGTGTCAGCTAACCTTTGCTCTGATCGAATCGCCTTCTTAATGAACATTTTGAAGAAGACGAAAAGTGCTTCCATGAAATGTAACATTATTATCGGGCTGGCGGATTTGACAAGCCGATTTGCCAACACAATCGAACCATGGATTCCAAATTTCTACACCATGCTACTTGAAACAGACGAAACAGTCCGGCTGACCACCATGAAAATGTTGTCGTACGTAATTTTGCAAGGTATTATTCGGGTGACCGGTCAAATTTCGGACATGGCCGCTTGCATTGTCGATGAAAATCCCGAAATTCGGAATGCGGCCAGAGAGTTTTTCCGTCAGTTGGTTGCCAGTAAAGAGCTAGAGTATTATAAGATTTTACCTGATATTGTATCACGCTTAAGTCCAAATCAATTGCCAATTGCTGAGGATAAATTCCAAACCATTATGAAATATTTGCTTGAGCTCATTCAAAAGGACCGACAAGTTGAGAATCTGGTAGAGAAATTGTGTGGCCGCTTCCGAAACACGAACACTGAACGCCAGTGGCGAGATATTGCATTCTGTTTGTCTCTGTTGAATCATTCAGAAAAAACAATGAAGAAACTACTCGACCATTTACCAAACTACAAGGATAAGGTTCAATATGATGAAATCTATGATTGTTTCAAAACAATTATTTCGAATGCCAACAAACAAAACACAAAACCAGAACTGAAAAATCTCGCCAAAGAATTGGACCAGAAAATCACTGCCTGTTTGCAAGTGAATGAAAATGGTGATGTTACAATGGAGCAAGTTCCGGCCGAGGGTGAAGACGATAGTGAAGCTTCACAAGCAGCAAGTCAACCTGCAAAAAAAGATGCCAAAAAGAAACCAACAAAAGCGTCAGCAAAACAAAAACGCATGAATCGCTTTGCACGCGCCATGAGCTCAGACGAAGATGAAAATGATGATTTTGCAGAAAACTCGCCACCGCCCCGAGCCAAAGCGAAAGGTAAAGGTAAAAATGCCCCTACTCTTAACAGCTCAACATCATCAAGTCGCAGTGTACGAGGTGGACGACGAGGACAGGCCACTGCCAGTCCAAGTAGTGATGACAGCGATGAAGAGCCGCAACCCACAAGAGGCCGACGGGGCAGAAGATGAATGGCACAGTAAAAAGCATACATCGCTCAAATTATTCGGATAAGAAATTCACATTGAATAATTTTTTTAAATGTTAAAGTACAATAAGAGATTGAAAGAGAATGTTTGAAATAAAGTTTGTTTGCTAATTAAAAAGAATCATTTTTATGATGAAAATGTTCTCTTTTCATTTTGCTCTGGGTTGGTTCCTTCGTTTGCTTCTGGGCTCAGTACATGAATTCACTTTTAAAAAAAATTATGAAAATATGTTTAGGCATAAAAGAATCAGTAAGCTGTAATAAAAAAGCTGTAACAAAATCCAACCATAAGTCTAGTCTAAAGGTGTACAACGGACAGGGTGTTGTCCGTCCGTCTGGTTTGCGTCCGTCCGTTTAGTGATTTAAGACGGACAGACATTTTGCATATTGTTCGACTTGAGAAGAGGGAATCTCGTTATACAATTCTACTTCACGATGTTTTTCATCGTGACGATGCGGCGAACCACAGCGACGCATACACAGCGCACAACCATAGAACGTTAGAGTCTGTACAAGTGCCTACTAGATTGTGAAGTGAAGATGTTTGTTCATGGTAGAATTGTATTTGGAACGGACTATACGGTGCGATAGCGGGGAAACAACAACAACATCCGAAACAACAGAAACCCGGCACCAAAAATGCAATTTCGATTATCTAAAATTCAAATTCAAAAAAAACCTTGGTCAAAATCGTAAATTTGAAAAATACTCACGACTTTGAAAACCAATTTTCAATAATTGCAGCTCGAAATGGTAAATAGAATTCTTTTTATACGAAATTGAAGCTACACTACTGATTTTTTTTCTGTGCTTTTGTTTACTTATTCACCCCAAATTATGTTCAGAATCTGAAATTGCATTACAATTCTGTCCTGACGAAAGATTTTGAAGACAGCAGTTGGTCTTTGTCCATTTTTCGGCCATTTTAGAATGTCAGCCAAAATCGAGGTTTCGAACGGATTGTTGAATTAAAATCTTTCCTCAGGACAGAATTACGTTACGAAATATTTTGAATAATAAATGAAACGACGATTTGTCTTTGAAAGTCGTGATTTTAACATTTTATTGTTGTCGATCAAGTTTATAAAATACAATACAGTTTAACTTTACTTGTTCTTTTTCTCTAAAAATTCAACATACATTTTGGCCCTTTTCGTGCACAACTACAAGCTAATTCAAGACTCATATGGAAACTATACAATTAAAATTGTCTAAACTCATGATTTAAATCATTGGGATTTTTGGTTGAGTTGGCTACTTAAAATAAGTTTTACGTTTAACGTTAACCTTATGCTTAAATTTTAGTTCATAAATAAGGTACTGATATCACCACTATAAATGGCCCATGACTCCAGCCGAATGGGCCAATAACAATTTACGGTCTACTGAATATATTGGTAATGGTGTTTGGTTTAAATGATGGCAAATGAATGAAGATCCGTTTTTCTTAGCACTTTTCCAATTTAAATGATTGGCATTGTGATATTCATTCAATACGACAACATCTCCTTTTTTCTACAAAAAAAAAAAAAAAAAATTAACATCCCTATCGTACTATCACGCGAATTCTCGATTTATCACTTTCACAATGTCATAATTTTACAAAATAATGGGCTATAAATAAAACTAATGTTGAATAGACGCGTGATGTGTAAGATGAGCTCAAATCAGTTCAACTCTCGGAAAGCTTTGGCCAGATTATTTAAACTTTCGAATGTGCCTGTGACAAGGCCAAACATAGCTACAATGATAATCACAAAGTTCTTTGTAAGCACGAACGCACTTGGTCCATTGGATGTGCCCCATGCACAAACCAATTCGATTACCGGTGGAAAGATCAAGGCCAATCCTGATGAACAGAGGGCTCCAATCAACGAAATGAAAGCGTTTAAGGCTGGCACAGTCTCAGCCATAGAGTCTGAAAATGTTAAAGAACACATCATATAAGTACTTGACGGTTGATTTCATGAACAAACCAAAATGCTTGTTTCCACATAAAATTGATTTAAATTAAACTTACATGTGAACAGAACCAATAGAGCTCTGAAAAAGAGTTGCGAATAATATGGATGTCTGAGGGGCCCATATTTCTCCTCAATTCCTGACCACATGATTTGAATTGCGACAAAGAATTGCAACGGGTACGTCATCAGCAAACCAAGTGAAACCATCAATTTCACGGTTTGTGCTAGTCTGCAAATTAAAAACCAACATGAATTAGTAAAAAAAAAACAAATCCGTTTTGCAATTTACGATTTTCCAAACAAAATACAAGGCACTTACGGGTCATCCTTTGGCAAATTCAATGTAACGGTGCCTTGAATATTTTCACCCCATTTCCAATAGCTGACAAAACCAACTGCAATGAATAAACTGGCCACAAACACCATTCCCATGTTCAACACACCAGATGGACGACTGAATAGCTTCGGTTTTTTCATAGCATTTTTCAATGGTAAAACCAATGCAATTCCTTCGAATGCAAAAATAGCTGTACCAAAGAATAACGGTAAATCCTTAGGTTTTCCAACGTAATGCCGTTCACTGATGTCCGGTAGGTCTTGCAGTGCAAAGTAAAAGGTAAGCGTCACTCCAGCGGCCATACAAATGTTGGCAATAGTCGATAATGGTGCCAAGTATTTGAGATTTGTGATCATCGATATGGCCAAAACCGGAATCAATAAAATGGTAAACTTAACGATAAAATCGTATTTATAGCCGGGAATATAAATATTCCAAAGCTGTTCGAAATTACTCGAAATGAACACAATGTAAATACAACAAAAACCCAGCTGCGTCAAACAAATGAAGAAATTAACGAGAAATTTCACGAATCGTGACCATGGACGTAAACTTGGCGGTCCATTCCGGAAGCATAGTTCAACTGTTTCCGCAAAATCAGGATCCTCGGTTTGATCAACTTTTTCGGGTGAATTACATTGAAGGGCACTCATTCTTTTGGCGCAGGTCATCTATAAACGATTTATAAATAGATTTAGTTTAGATTACCATTAAAACAAATTGGATAAATTGAATGAAATTGGGAAAATTGATGGAGCATTCTTACCAACACATGTTGACAATGCACCGATATCAAGCCGATCAAAATGGTTAATGATGGTGCCAAAATGATTCCACCATTTTTGAATGCATCGCCCATTCCAAATACCCCGGCTCCGATATTTCCACGTAATAGATGCATCAGAGTTTCAATGTAGCTAGTAAAAGGATTGATTTAATTTAGTAGGAAATGGAATAGGTGCAAATGATGCACAGTCAAATTGCCACAAATATATGTGGAGTGAATACTTACGATGTGGGATGATCCGTTTGGACATGACCATTTCCTCCAGTTTCATGACCATCTCGTCCATATTGTTTCTTCATCGGTTTGCCGTTTTTTCGGCCATTTTCACAATCAACTATCTGCAGTCGCGATGACATTTCTATTGCAAAAAAAAAAAAAAAAACACCAAATTTGGAAAACAATTGTCATTTCAATAACCAGTTTCATTAATAAATGTCACATTCTAGTTTTAACTTACCTCCCATGAAGCCATTGCTAAGTGTGTAATTGCTTCCGGCCGTTTTTTCGGCCAGCTCCATTTTATTTTGATGTTTAGTCATAATTCTTTTTTTTTTCTCGAAAAGTTGTATTCAGAATAAAATCAATTTGTGTGTCCGATGAATTAGTTTATCTAAACGAAATGGTGGAATAAAATAAATGTTTAGGCTTTTTCATCGCAAAAGAAGTTTTCAGAAATCTACTTAGTTTAAGTGTTGACCTAGTCGAGTAACCGAACGTGCGTGAGAATTTAGCGGGGAAAATCTTATTTCATTTTAAATACGTTATAAATTTTGATCGAATCAAAATTGTTTATATGACTCTAGAGAGATATGAACAATGCATAATAAAGTACTACCGAGACCTAGCTTGACCGAGACGCCAGTCATGTTTTTTTTGTAAGCCGAATAATAGAACCTAAAATTATCATCCGTCGTGTGTGTGTGTGTGTTTGTAATTTATCAATGCGGAAAAAAAGTGCTGTAATCGGTTTTTCTCCGAATTAAACTAAAACTGGTATCCGAATTAATTCATTTTCTATGATGAAATCATCACGAAAACGTGCAAAACATTGAGCACGACAACGACAACAACAACAACAAGAATAAATGTACACACAATATGTGATGTATTAAGAGCGAGGTTTATATTGATCGAATTATGAATTATGCTCATGCTTACGGAATCCGTAAATACGGATGCAAAGATTCGCATGAAAGCAATTTAAGCACAAACACTTTGCAGGAAATGTGTTAATCGCATGACACTTAATTCGGATTGATCAAGAACAATGGAGCAAGATGAATGAATACGTAATTAAACGCACACAGCCCGTATGTTTCACATCGCGTACACATACATGCACGAAACATCGGATACTTCCGAATTAGCAACGGAATTAAATTGAATATGTTTTTGGTTGATTAAATCAAATACGTGTAAATAGAATTAAGTTTAAAAATAAAAGTAGTGGATGTTCGCCACTATCGCTTCAAGAGAAGTCTGTTTGAAACCATTCACGCGATTCAACGCACGTTGATAATCATTTCTAATCATTTGAAATGTGAACACATTTTGAATCAATTTCCGATCATTGCAAATATATTTTATGCATTTAATTTCTTTTCCGTTTTCTCGATCCATATACGGGTATTTCTATTTTGTAGCTAAGAAAAAAAAGTTGACAATACGATGTCTAACGGAATAGTGGGATATCCATACAAATTGAGCGAATGACAACAACAAAAAAAACATAGTCCCCAAAGCCCAAAGAAAATGTGAATCGCAAATGCCAACAGCACCATTAAAAATAGACATTTTTCTACCGATTTTATTTAAAATATTTGCAATTTTTAATTTTCCGACTCTGGGAATCCCGAGTATGGTCGCTTAACTATGCTTGGCGTTAGAATACTTTTGTGATGAGCTTCATTTGTCGGAAGCAAATATGTCGCGACAAAATCTGTCTATAAATTGTTAATGCATGAGTTTCAAGCAGGAAAAACAAAACCACGAAAAATCGAGAATAACTGGGTCTTCATAGTGAAAATTGAAAATTGACTTAGCGCCAAAATCACCAAAAAATCACATGTGACGATGAGATTTAGTTTATTTTGCATTTACTTTTCATGTCTTTCTTTCTCATGTGCCGCCAACATGTGCAATCTCACAATGAAATTAACATCAAAACTAACATTTTCCGTTTTTACGCATCGATTTGCAGTCGACGGACTCAAACAATTACGCAACAATATATTTATAAGACAGTAAATCAACAACAATCGAAGTCAGTGTGGCACGTGTTTGGAATGGTTTGTCGGGTGTAAATAAATCGTTTTTGCCATGCATAAGAAAATGTGAGAGAGAAAAAAAAACACACACACATTTGGCGCGCAACACACACGCAACTTACTCAGCTGTGTATTTGATAAACAAATTGCTTCTTTGTATAATATCGAATGTGAACTTGAAGTTGTGTTAAGTGTATTGTTTATCGGTTTTATCGTTTACATTTTGCTTTTGTGCAAAACAAAAATCACACCGTGCATGTGACTTGAATGGAAACCAGCCCGTACTTCGTTATCAGATTCAATTTGTATGCTGATTATTTATTTGATTTGTTCTCACTTCAGATTGAAAACCATTTTCGGGCATTTTTTTTTTTCTTTCTTTTGACTACAAAGTAAAACAACACATTGAATAGAAGACTGTTGAATAATTTCAAAAGTTTTTTCGGTTAATTTGCAATTGGTTTTTATTTGCTTTCGCTGTTATTGTATTTGTTTAGCACATTCTTTTTGTTGCGAGTACAATTTTAGTGTAAACGACATTTCAAAATAGACATGATTTAACAGATGCCATTGGGTTGTATGCACAAATGAATTATGGATTGTGGCGAGAGATGAAAAAAGCAACACATTTTTTTTTTTGTTTTTGAACACAAATAAAACAATATGACTGAAATTAAAAACGAAGAGAAATGAACGCTTGTTTCTGCCCACAATCAACGTCATTCGCATTAATTATACGCTTGAAAGAATCACTGGACCGCAAATAGCGAGGAAAAAAAAACGGAATCAATGAATTTAATTTGAAAGAAAAACAAAAATGCTATCGAATTTTGGGATCTTTCAATTGTACAAATGGTGAGAGCTATTAGATTAGATGCAATTGATCAAGCGAATGAAACAACAAGCAAAAATGCTTGTGAACAATTTTTACTGCAAAAATAAAATCATTTTTGTTTTTTTTTGGGGGGTTTTGCAATGTGCTAATGACAAATTTCAGACGTGTTTGCCAGTTGACACAGTCGGCACTCTAATCTAGCTACATGTTAATGACATTCAACGGTTTTTGCGGCGTTTTTTTTTTTGCTGTTGCTATTGTTTATGCAATTGCATGCAATAGACGTCTTTACAGCTCATTTTCTGCCCATTGAATTGGCCGTTTATTAAGAATGGTGATCAAAAAAAAAAAACACAAAACAAAACAATAAAATTGTTATTGTATTTATTTAACGGCTGTGAAAAAGATTGATGATGTCTCATCTATAAATTGTGCAGCGTAATTTTAACATTTTTGCACGATTTTAAATGGCGCAAATACAATAGCACCAAACCGCAATAGATTCACGTGTTAAATTGAGCAAATATTCAGGTTTTTTTTTTTGACTAGAAATATTTTCGCACTGATTTGTTAATTTCGTATTCTTTGTTAGCGGAATAGAATGATGAATTGGTTTGACAATTTCGATTGCGATCAAATTGTGCCATTATCGTAATCATGTCTGAAATATATGACGATTATTCAATCGTTTTCATTTGAAAATTAAATCACATTTCAATCAATCTCGTGTCGATATCATAACATTAGGTAAAGTGACAAATGTTTAATTGATAAGCAGCACGCAACTTGAGATAACAGCAAAACGTTATTGCAATAAAAAAAAAAAGAAACGCGATTTTCGTGGCCTTTGTTCAATTGTTTAAAACAAAAAATATATGTTAAAATGGGATAAGCCATTGATTAAAACTTTCGGTTGAGTGAACACAAAATATGCATGTACTTAGCAACTACCTTCAAGTGAATTTGGAAAACAATAGGCGAGATAAACTAATCAAGATGCATTCAATTTTGACTGAAATTGTTGGTGGAGATTTTTAAGTTGCCCGTTCGAGATCGTTTCCAAAGATGAATTTCTAAAATTACGGGTTTTATATGAATAAATATTTGAATTATATTTTATTTTTACAATTCAACCAAAAAAAAAAAAAAAAATAAGATGATCAAGGTGACCCAGAGCCTGAATTAATAATATCATTTTTATATCAATTCGCACCGAAATGCACACAGCACACGATTACAACAATTCTGCAAAAAATGTAATTTTTCAATGCAAAATGACTTTCTTAAACGGGTTTCTCTAATTAGTCGCAACGATCGAAGTTCATTTTATTTTATTTAAATTATTGTCGATGTTTAACGTACGAACGTTCGTTTTTCATTTTTAATGTTCATTTGAACTCAGGTAACAAATGAATGTCAATTGAACGGGAAGAAGAAAAAAAATGGCGAGAGAAAGAGAGAATGTCATATAGAGAGAAAGAGAATGCAAATTATAATTGAACGCTGTAAACAAATACGTAAAATATGCATAGAATTTGCTTTCTCATCAAAATTTTTTTTCGTGTGTGCAATATTCGTATACTGTGTTGGTGTACTTTGCAGGTGCGGCAAAAAGAAATGTTTGAGAGTTTACAACGAATACATGTGAATAGATGGGCTAAAACATTTTTAATGATACAGCAAAAAGAAAAAAAAAAGTTTATTGTAAAAACCTGGAAATGTCTCATGTTCGATGCAATTGCCATAAATTATCACACGAAATTGTCGGCGATACTGTTGCACCAAATATTTATTTGCGCAAACACTTAAAAATGATAAAAGCAGTTGGTTTTTAATTAATTTTGCCTGCAATATTTTATAAATGCTGATCGAAATTTATTGGATTTTGAACAGATTTATGGCTTTACTTGAATAAGATTTCAAAATTGACAACGTTAATATAAACTAGAATAACAAGCACTTATAGGCATTCTACCAAGAGTTTTGAAACATGGGCAACGATAATGAACGAAATATACGAAATTGGTACTTTGAAATTGAATTGATGTCGATATTTCGTGATTTTGACTTGCACATTGTCGAATTGTTGTTGATGCCAAAATTGAGTAATATTCAATGTGGAAAATTACCAACAACCCAAATAGGCTGAACAGTGCTAGGTCGTTTTCTCATTCATGGGCTATAAATATCATTCGATTTTTGAGCTGAGCGAACACATTTCAACACAAAGGGATTAATATCCCGATTTAAATTGCTACTGATGTAAAATGATTGAAAATGAAACCAATTTAAATGGGATATTCTTTATCCAAACAATCATTCGGAGTATGACAAATGTGTCATTTTATGCCGAAAGTCAATAAGCGCACGGAATTTTCTTAATATCTACAAGTGTTTCGCTCGAACGATTCTTATGTCCAACGACTGCAGACGCTTTGTTCACTGTTTTTTCTTTATCGCTGTCTAATATTCACCATGTCAAAAGTCTTTTTGGATTGCATTTTTTTTTGTCGTCTTTGCTTTTTAATTCCATTTTACACTGACTAGCTATGTGCCACAAATTCAATAAGATTATTACCATTTGATATGTTTTAATGAGACGTTTAACACTTTTATTTGGTTTAATTAACACTTTGAATTCTATGAAGTCTCCTTTTTTTTTATAACTTAAAACTCGTCACTTGAATGATACACATCAATCTCATTGACCAAGTTGGTTCATTTGAAAATACAAAAAAAAAAAAAATTCAAGTGTGTTTCGAACGAACGCACAATCAAAACTGAGAAATTTGTTTTAAGCCAGGAGAGTACTGTTGTAAAGTAACACGTCTAATGAAAGAATGCTCAGGCGCATGCTATATTTATTCGATTCGGACGGTTCACATTTCAAATGGAAGTGGCGGCTAAAACAAACTAATACATTTGCGCACACCGATAAACCTGTATTTTTTTTTTTTTTTTTTTTTGTTTCGCATACATTCGTGTTTTTGCTCGCATAAAACGAGTCGGCTGCTGTAACACGTAATGTGCTCAAATGGTTTTTCATATGGCACTTGTCTAACCGAAATAAAAACTCCTGGGCATGCGAATGTGTATCAACGACATAGATATGCACACAGCACAATCGTGTCGTGCGCAAAATCACACTGATTTGATTTTTATCAACATTTTTTGTTGTTGTTGTGTATAAACTAAAAGACATGCTTGAAATCAACTGATTGTTCCAATATTTAACTTGTTGAATTGAATGTTTACAATTTTTTTCTTTTTGTGAATGTTTCGTGTCAACCATTTACTGTGCGATAGTTTCTCAACAATACAGCATTTTTAATGTGATAATGAATTTGCAAAAAAAAAATGTTGATTTTGAGTAATGTTATTTTGTTGTTGTTGTAATAAAAATGAATGCTACAGAACGTGAGAATTCTAAGTAGAAAAACCAAGTTTTATCTCACATTTTGGATTTTCAGTACATCATATCAAATGAGACATTACACATTATTCTATATCGCTAATCTAATTACGGTATGTCGAACTTGCATTTGCCAAAAATTGATTGTACGCCACATGGAAAAATACCACCACCTCGTAAACATTTCATTTGCATAATTTTACGATTTGTCACACACACACAATTTTTAGCGAAATCGAATGTGCTAAAATTTATGATGTATTCTCATCGGTTGAATGACTTGTTTACACTACGCGCCATCCTTATTAACGTGCGGTTTTCTGTTCAAAATCGAGAGCCATCATTAGATTTAGCAATGAATCTATCATTGATAAACTATGACCATAAATGGACATTAGAGGATTCATTATTTTTCAGCGATATTATGATATTCAAACGATTTACTTTTAGTGATTATTCAGTATATCCATTGGTCAATTCGAAAATGGTTCAATTGTGATATGACTGTTGTCGGACAATTTGGCGTTTATACCAAAATACCAAAGAACCATTCAACACGTTCAACTAACCGATTATCTAATTACGATAATGATCATCAATTGATTATATCTGATATTTTTGGGGGAATTTAAGATAGAAAAAACTGTAGGTAACTGAGTTTCATTCAATTACAACATATTGTCAATTCGATTTCAAGGTTTATGAAAGCATGCATATTCAGTTTGTTTTAACCATTAACTGATGGCATAGGTGTTTGGTACTACATTTTTCTCACATTACGGAAAAATCGAGACTGTTTGTCTAGCGTCGTCTTCCTCTACTGCCTTTACTATTTGCTCATCAAAGCCGATTAGATTCGCTGTTCTTTTCCATTTACACATTGAGATGCATAATTTACTTGGTATTTCACCGGTTTTGTAGGCTATGTTATGGCTGTTTATTTACTGAACATTAAATTTAAAATTTATAATGTAGACATGTGTACAATGTACATGTGTGCACGCATAATGATTACAATAAAATGATATCATTTTTATAACACACAATTTAGAATATATGATGAGATAATTGTCCCACTAAATTTGAATCGGAATTTTTTTTTTTTTTTTTGACGGTAATTCCCCATTCAATCTCACTTGCTAAAAAAAAATACTGGTTTTAACACTATCAAAATTACCAACGAATGTTTAGAATTTTACTATTATTTTCTAAATCACCTGTTAGTTGTCGTGATTGAAATTTTAACAGGTGAAATTGTTATTCATCGTCTTCACCATTAGATGAACTAGACACATTTCAAAACATATTATTTCAAGCAAACTTTAATTGGCCATTTGATTGATATCTTTTTTGAAATCTCAATTTTTTCAGTCAGTGCTACGTGAAACTGTAACTGAAGAGGAAAAGTTCCAAAGAAGAATAGCCGTTTTGTTTGGAATTTTAAAATTTCTATGAAAATCAATCTATTTCAAGTGTAGATATTTTTCAAATAAATAAAAGATTATTTAAAATGGTCTAGGCAAGCGCATTGCACACCGTGTAGCACCGAAATAACACCCAAGACATCAAATATCTAAGAGAGATTGGCACCCTTTCAATGACATTGAATGGCATTTCATTCAGTGGCGTTTCGGAAGTGGCCAAAATTGCAATTCGCATTATATTTAATGCAATCGTCAAAAATGCTTCCAATCTTGTATTGAATATAAATGGACTTACGAACATATGTCGAACTTTTCCGCACTGTTTAATATGAATGTATAAATATTCGTACTATTATATCTCAAGAGGACTTCAATATCTTTCAAATGACGCACATTGCATGAATTTTCAATGAAAAATACGGCCAGGAGAGTCAAAAATGTGGATTGTAGGATGTAGTACATGCGATTATTGATAATGAACATTGAATTCGGCCAGAATTTGACCAAGATATGGCCGTTTGAAAAAAAGGAAAAAAAAACGGTCAAAATTTATCCAGACATCTGATTCAAACGTTTGATATAGCGTTGAAAGAATCTTTCGAAGAGAAGATTATTGAGGCTGAACAACATACAATTTAGTTACAATTTGTTTACTTGATGGTCGCTTGTAAATTTTGGCTGACATTTTTTCCAATATTCCAACGGCCATATCTTGGCCATGTACTTTCTACAAGCTTCAAAATGGCATCGAAATTTTTGGCCGATTTTTCAAAAGGCCGTATTTCGGCCAAGAGCCATTGAGCTAGAAAATTCAAAAACTCATTAAAACCCAATTTTTGAGTACATTCAACTTTTCTTTGACACCTTTGGTGAAAAATGCAATTTTATGGGTGTCCTCTCAATTCTGTCTATGACTGTAAATTGAAATTAGTCCAAAGTTTTAGTTTTGCCCAAAAACTACACCATTGCCACTGAAAGCAACAACAATTTCAAAGGCAAAGTCAATACATGCATATCACATTTGCTAACGTGTATTGATGGTCGGCTTGTTATGTGTTAGTGTTGCTTTCTTTGACTAATACCTTGCATACACCGTATTGTTACAATTCAGGCTAAACCATCTATAGTAACTTTTTTCTCATTACCAAACTCACAGCTACCCGTTTTGATATTCAACAAGATAGTCAACTTATAATTCTTCCAGCTGTGAATTACGCGCCAACAATTATACTTCATGCTCTGTTTGATATTTTTCATTTCATTTTTACAAAAATGTGGAATTGTTCGAGAAAAATGTGATCAACCGAAGACTTAACGGGAATTTTCGTAAAACCTCTTAATTTAATGCTTTTGTTTTGAAAGTATCTAACCTTATAGGTCATGCGACGAATATTGGGCTATTTTTGTTTGAAAAAATCGAAAGTCATTGTTCTGGTCGAAGAACTTCAAAAAAAACTGATCAATTTGTTGATCGGAAGTTCAAATGAAAGTACTTGGCCAGTGATTGGACTAACGAAAGAGTTTACCTTTACCTATAGAGAGAGAGAGCACATTGACAGTAGTTCCATTGACTAGACATTGCTGATTGAACAATCATAGAATTTATGTTGTTGTTTGGTTTAACATAAAAAAAACTGTTGGAATTTTACGCACTCTCGGGCAATAGATCTTTGTTGCTGAGTGGCAATGAGCTTTAAGCATGCTTATTCCATCGTTCAAATATTCGCTTATCGCTGACAAATTGATTTTTTTCGATTCGCGATGTGATAAACAAAAACGTAAGTCAACGATTTCGAACGCAAAGTGCGTCAATCAAATTTTTCAACTCACTTGAAAGTTCAATTCATATATTTGTTGTCAGTTGTCAGTTGTCATCTGAACAGAATTGTTTTCCCTCCATTCATATATTGGCATTGACACAAATCTTAAGTGGAAAAATATACAAATTGTCGATCAAATTGAAATATAACGAACGCTGCGATTCATTCCGAATGTTTGTTTTAGAGAATGCAAACTACTTGAAAATATATTGGTCGTTGTTTTCTTTTTCAAGCCCTATTTACCATGCAATTGAGTGACAACTTTCAACGATATGCTTCCGAGATACATTGTTGGCTCTCGATTTGCTTATGGTTCTGACAGGTAAACCATTTGACTCTATATTGACAATGGTAACCGGTATAATTTGTTATGGTCCGATCGATGACTTGATTGTGCACCAGAAATGTCTTTTTTAAGTGGTAAGACATCGAAGTAGGAATTCTTAGCTGGCATAAACGACAATCGAAAACAATGCCAAATGTAACTTAGTTGGAGAAAGAGTAAACCATTTGCAATCGTGAAGTGATTTCATTCAGAGCGAAATGTGCTCTGCATTTTATCAACGATTTTAAAACCATTTTCTGGAGAAACTTAACTAATTTGGATATAAGCAAAAAATACGCAAAATGTTGCAGCGAAAAAACACACAATGTTCAAAACCCAATATAATTAGAGAAACTCTATGGAATTTAGTTTTATATTTTATTTATTTTTTTACATTTTTATTTTGGATACGATTCATTGGGGTTAGTGCTCAAGGGAATCGTGGTGTTGTGATTAATAATCAAAAATTTGATGATTCGAGTGGCATTCAATATATGCCATCACATCAAATAGACAAAGTCAAACAGACAACATCTGGATCATCAGTTACCGTTCAGGTAATTGTTTAAGAATAAGTGTACACAAATAAATTTGGAAGAGTTTAAAAAAAAGAGCAGAATAAATTGAATAGAATAAAAATTGATTTATCGATCGAAGTGACATGATTTGAATAACTCGGTGTAAATAGTATCGATATTTTAAGATTGAAGGACCTTGAAGCTTGAATTTGCCAAATAGTTCATTTGAGTTGAAATTCGCAGCAGTTTTTCACACAAAGTGCGATTTTCAAGTGTTTTATATAAATTAAACTAAATCTATTGCCTCATTCATTGATCTTTACAGACACCGATTCATACGACAAAAATCCCGTCTACTACTGAAAATGTGCTCGTGACAATAAGAGACTTTCAACCACAAAACTCCAATCGTTTCAATTACCTATTTGTTCAGCCGACCAAATTGCCCGTTTTACATCCACCGGCCACAAAACAAATAAAAAGACCACAAAATCTCAATACTTTTGGCATTGAAAATATTCTACGACAAAATAGTAGCGATTTCCAGAAAATTGGTGAAATTATCAACAAACTAAATAAAACTGGCAATGTATCGAGAGTAAATTTGTTTAACTCAACGAGAATGATGAATGATTATAAATTAATTGAAAAGTTGAAAATTATGGAGCAACAACGCAATGTTACTTATGTGCGTCCCTATGAAAGTCATGACAATGGAAAAGATTCGAAAGAATTGAAGGTGCAATTTGTGCTTGACTGTGATTTAAAAGATGGAAGTAGTTCAACATTGAAAAGACCACCACCAAATCCAGCATCCAACGTAAACAAGCTACCAGTTCAATATCCCGCAAATATGCAAAGTGCATTCAATTTTCAACGTGTAACGACAAGAGCGCCTGGCAAATATGCGTATTCACAACAAGGCGCCGTTTATTTTATACCAACAAAACCAGCCAAAATTATTCCAGTGGCAACAACCAAAAAACCACGCGTTAAAAATGTCTATGTTGATCCGCCTGTTGTTGCAGCCATTTCAGATACCTTCGAGAATGTTTACAGTTACTTTGAAGATGCACTTACAACAAAAGTTAAAGAAAAACCAAAATCAACACCAAAAAGACCAACAAAAACGAAAAATGGTAAAAGTGGCAAAAAACGACCGATGGTTAAGCGCAGCACTGTGGTTAATGCCATTACAGCACCAACTAGCTCTCCGTATCGTTATACTCAAAGTTATGCATCACAAAATGGTCAAAAATTAACGACAAATATACAAGTTCAGAGCGAGTATGTGGGTAAGGACCCGATTACTCCAGCACCAATCTATGCGCAGAGTGAGTCTAGCGGTTCTGATTATAGTGCGGATTTTTATGGGGACTATAGCGATGGTGAGGATGATGATTATGATCGAGAAGGTGAAAATGATGATGATGAGGACGACGACGATGACTATGGTTTTTCATTAGGGGGTGTAAGTGTTTGAAGAATTTTTATTCACATGTTATTGAACCTCTAGAATTTAGACCGGTGAAGACCATTTCCTAAAAAATATTTAATGTGTAGGATAATTCGAGGTATAATTCGGTTTGTGTGAAATTAAAATGATGAATTTCAGGACTATGACGATGAAGACAGTGAAGAAGACAGTGACGAAGACAAATATGATGGTCCACCGCCAAATAAAATTAACGTACAGAAACGATTCAAAAAGCGTAAACATGCAAAACGAAAAAAGCATTCAGATTCAGAAGACGAAGATGATGCATTCGGTGGATTTACTATGCCAAATATGGGAAATTATTTTCAAAGGACATACGACACCCTGAGTGATTATATGCCCGCATTCAGCTTCTTTGGTGCAGACGATGAAGGAGATAACAATGACGAAGATGAAGAGGACAATGATGATGCGTCAATAAGAAGACCCAAGTTAAAACATTCTTTATACTCCAAGCATCGGTATCCACCAAAGAAAGTGGAAATTCAAGAAAAAAGCAAGCGATGGTATGATAAATTCTTTTTTGGATCTGAAGAAGAAACAACGGCACCAATAATAGCACCAACACCAGCACCAATGCCAATCAAAACCACAACTGAATCGGGATTTTTTAATTGGTTTGGTTCAAATAAAGATGAAACCACGGAAAAAACGGAACCTGAACAAATACAAACTGCACAGACTCAAGGTAGGCATATTGGCATGAGGGCGATTCAAAATTTCGTGTTTTCAATTGACATTCAATATTTGTAGGCTGGTTGTTTTCGAATCTCTTTTCAAGCGGCACAACCACACCTTCGGCATCTGCTGAATCAGAACTAACTACAGCAAAACCAATAAGCATACAAGACCCAAACAAGTGGTTCCAACTCATGGCAGCTCATTTGGCAACGATGAAATCACCTTCAGAAGCATCACCGCCTTTGAATCGTACAAATGTTTTGAAGCGTGCAAATTATGATGATTTTCAAATTTGGCGCGTAATGCCATCAACAAATGCACAATTGGAATTTTTACGCGAGTACAAAGAATCCGAAGACAGCGAAAAAGTACATTTTCTCAAAGGACCTTCAATGAGGTGATCATATTAATCTTTTTATCTGATAAAATTACATTCAAGCTAACAGTCAATTGTTATTTGTCAATTTATCTTTGTGTTGGAAATCATTGCCGATTCATCGGGTGATCACATTTGCTCCTCGTTCAAGCGACCACTTCTTTTCTTCTACTTTTTTAGAGGTCCAAATGATATTCTCGTGCCACCGGACATGAATAAAGAGGTTCAGGATATGCTCGAGTATGAATCGATACCATATGAAGTGATTGTTTGGGATTTGGAAAAAGCAATAAAATATGAAAATCCGATCATGTCACGTCGCCAGAAAATCGAATTGGAAAGAGAACAAGGCCATCCAATGACATGGTATCGTTACCACAATTTCGAAGATATTGCAATCTACATGGACTATTTGCAATTGACATATCCAGATTTAGTGGACTTGATTCACATTGGACGCTCATTTGAAGGTAGACCTCTAATGGTGGCGAAGGTAAAATTATTTCACAAGATGCTCACAGATATCGAAAAGAGACGATGATTTTCAAAGAGCTGGAATTGGATTTTCCATAGATTTCCTTTGAGCCTAGCGAAACAGAAATTATGGCACAAGTGACTGCAAAGAAGAATAAACCAACATTCAAAACAAAACGAAAGAAAAAAGTATCTCGACCAGGTGTATTCATTGAGGCTGGGGTGCATGGACGTGAATGGATTACTCCAGCGGTTGCAACATGGATTCTCAGAGAATTAGTTAAACACAATAACACTGAAGGTAAATCAATCGCCATTTCTATTTTGTGTTTATTTTTCCATTTTACTTGTATGTTTGAATTTCGGGAAAAAATAGATGGAAATTCGGATAAAGAGATTATACGCTCATTTGACTGGTATGTAATGCCCGTGTCAAATCCAGATTCGTATGAATATAGTTTGAACTATGATCGCATGTGGCAAAAGACACGCTCAAAACTTCCTGAAAATGATTCAATGTTAAAGCAAGCGTAAGTTTCATTGAGTTTCATTCACATAAACAAAAACAAATATACATAATGTCTGCGGTCATGGTCATTGGTCATTGGCACAATTGTCTCTATTGCTACAAAATCATAGCTAAGTACTCTTGAGCACAAATATATGTTATCAATTTGTAGATTAAATTGGCTGAAACGTGATTCAACTGAAGAAGTTCCAATTTGTTATGGAACCGATCCAAATCGAAATTACAACGTTGATTGGCAAAAGTATGGCAGTTCGTCGGCATGCAGTGAATTTTATGCCGGTCGAAAAGCACTCTCTGAACCTGAAACTCGAGCACTTGCTGCATTTTTAGATGATAATAAACACAACTTGAATGTTCGTAAAGTGTTTTTTTCTTATAAAATCAAAAGTTATTATTTAAAATAGAAGCTCAACGATGTAATTTTGGTTATTTTGTTTTTTAAATCATTTTCAGCTGTTTATATCATTACATTCTTATGGACAATTCATATCATATCCATCGACAATAAATTCAACATTCGATTCAACACAACGAACAAATGATTTACGAGACATAGCTGAAGTAGCTGTAAATGCATTACGTGATTTAGCATCGTCGGGTCGATATTCTGTCGACAACACACATGAAATGAGTAGTTTGAGCTCGGGCACATCGACTGACTATGCGATGCACATAGCTGGCATCAAGTATAGCTATACGATTGAATTGCGTGATACGGGAACACAGGGGTTCTTACTATCGCCATCCTATATTGATAGCACTGGGCTTGAGACATACGAAATGATCAAAGCAATGGTGGATTACATTTAAGTTTACCAATCGTTTTGTTAATTCTACTGTATTTATTTATTTATTTATTTGATATTGTGACATTTATTAGTGATTAGAAATTAAGCATATTAATATTTAAAAAAAAACGTATCGTAAAACAAATCAAAACAACCTGTAATTGGTTTTGTTATCATTTTTCCACCATAAATATGGTTAAAGGTAAGGTTTCAGCACTCATTGGTCTAAATTGTAAATATTTACTAAACAACAGATGTGTTTATCAAATGTTCATGAAACAGATAAAAAAGTAAATTGTTTGAATTGATTGATGTCAAACATCTTCGATAAAAATTCAATGGAAATTGATGATTAAGCTGTTTACTACAATCGGAAAAATGTGCTTCTGTTTGTGCGAAGAGCGTTGTTTATACATTTTTGTATGATGTTGACGTAAAAGTTGTAAGCACGCGATACCATTTGATCAAAAATGACTTAAAGCTGATCACAATAAATGACGTACTTATTTCAACACTTGAATGAATAAAATGAGGTGACAAAATGATTTTTTAAACTAAAGTGAGACAGTTGACTTGTTGGAAGTAAAAATTATCACGTGTCATTTAGCACTGATTCAAATATTTGAAGAAGCTTAGATGATGTTATGGCACTGCATTATGATGACGTTCAGTTTCATTCGTCATCAATTTTCTTGGAAAAATGTAAGAACATTTTCGTTGATGTTGCACAAATATCCATCTAACCATTGTGCGAACTCGTTCATGTGTTCATCAACCTAACAAAAGTGTATACTGAATCAAAATGTCATTTATATCGATATTAGCGAAAGTAAATTATCGATATCAGCTTACTTGTTGAAAATTGCTTGGAGATGTGTTTGGCATTGGTTTCGTTGTTACTTGACCAGCAAAAAACTTCAAAACGAATTGTTCAAAGAGCTCAATGGAAAATATAACATCGGTTCTAGCAACAACAACAAAACATCAGATTTGAATAACAAAGAAATGAATATTTGTTAATTAAAGAGTAAATTGAAGCAAATTCATTGTAAGCAACAATTCCTATGTACGATATTTTATTACTCACTTTTGTACTTCACTCTGTAGACACAATTTTGCATGACACTCACTCAAGCATCGTAAAACAACAAAACTGTTTGGCGTCAAAATGTCTATGAAGAAAAAAAAACCATTCGGAATGCATGATCAGTTGACCGAAAACACCATTTACCAATTTCAATCGGAATATTTTTAATTATCGTTACAATGAAGCAACTTACTTGGTCGAGTGGCTCTGGTTACAATAAAATAGAGTTTTAGCAATGATAGTGCTTCGATATTAAATTCCACAGAACGATCAGCAACAACATTCAGATATTCTTTAATGGCATTTTCATCGATTCCATCATATTCCTGATTGTGTGCAGACTCGTCTTCTTCTTCTTCTGAGGCACGTTTTGTGGTATATTTGTCAAAAATAAAATCAATGACCTCTTGGCTAGGTGATTCATCCAAAACAACTGGGATTCCAAAAAGTCTTTTAACATTATAAAATCATTAGCACATATTTATAAGCCCAGTTTTAAAACTTGATTAAACTATGAATATCATGATTTTGTAAACAAAGTTCATCGAATTTCGGTCACTCACTTCGATATCATCGATAGATCTTTTTTATTTTGATGAAATTTTTTGGCTGAACATGACCAATACATCCACACCGCACAATTCAATGCATATTCAATGTTTGACGATGAATCAGCTGTCACCCGGCCACTATCGATTACTAGAAAGTAGAAAACATTTTGAAATGAAACTCTCTTAATGTGTGGAAGAGGCGACGGTACGATATGGTTATGCGTCATTCGGCAACCGTCAAGCCATGAACTCTTATCTCTTTTGCATACAAAACGATACAGCCCGCCAAGATAAATAAATACAAAACAAAATCAATTAATAAATTACCGTTTTGCAAATAGTTCAGCGATGCCGGTTTCAAGCCCAACCAATCTCCAATGTAACCGACGCCATTTCGTGCCATCATCAGAGAATTTGCTTCAATCGTTTTGGTTTGCAAATGTTTACCGTTCAATTTTAGGTCATCATTAATGCAAATAAATCTATAAACAAGTTTATCATATCAAATATGTATACGGCATCGGCAAATCAACATAGCAAAACAACAACAAAAAATCCAACTTGTTTTACCGTGTTGCTAAATTTCCGATGGATCCCATGATAGACGAAGCGGCAGCCGAATCACGTGCTATAGCCATGATTGAAATGGGTTGTGCATCATTTTTAGCCTGAAATAAATTTTGAACGAGGGCAAAGAGAAAGTTCTAGGAATTGATGATGATAAAGAACGAATAATTTTGAACTTACATTGCATGAGACGATACTCAGTAAAAGTGCTGTTTTGAATGAGATGTTGAAGTTTTCTGGATAAATGTCTTTGCACATATGTGCAGCAAGTGCAAAAACGAATGCACATCCGGTGTTTTGCGATGTAATGTGTTTGTGAAGCGTGAAAATGGGTTCAATTTTAGATCCGATCGAAAATGACAATGATTCCTCTGGATTGATTGGTGGTTGATGTGCTTCATAAGTGTCTTTGTTGGTGCTTGGTGAAAAGGCTTCCTTTTCCACATTTGCATCGTTTTCAAGCATTTCCAAATCATTTTGTTCTTTATGTTCATGATTGATTGTATTCTCTCGTGTATTTCCTTGCGTTTCGAAGCTACTCAACGTTGATAATGTTGATAATGAATCAAACGGACTGTCACTCAGTGAAATTGTACTTTGAGTTGATACGATTCTTTGTGTAAAACTCTGAACATCAAATAATTCAAATTGTTGACTTAGATTTTGGTTTTGTTTTGCAATAGATTGAAGTTGACCACACATTTGGCTCTGAATGGAAGATGAACTTTGTTGTGAATCAAATCCACTGTCAATATTCGAGTTGGTATCGATGCTGGAATTGTTTTTGCTCTGTGAACGTTTCGGTAGAAACAATTGCGATGCATACTTCATCGAAGGCGTGGAACATTTTGGTGCTTTCCAAATTGGTGGCTGCTCCCAATCAAGAAATTCGAACGAGTCTTGTGAATTTTGTAATTGTTGAGCATTTTCTAAACATTCTGCATCATCTGAATCCATATTTGGACTGAAAGTATTTGCCAACACAAAATATAAACTTCACAGAAATCGACTAATATAAATCAACTAAATGTGATGCATTCAAAACATTTACTGTGCATACCAACAGAACAGTTAGTGGTTCATTTTGAATGTGAGACTGAAACAGTTTTTCACCACCTTCAAATTTGACGTCTCTGTTGAGTTTGAATCCATTATTTCATCGTGAAATACCAAAATGTGTGTAGCGATGAGTTTGCAGCACACTTGGGCACTCGATAGTATGAAGGGCACGTTAAATATTATTTGTATCTCTTTTTTCCAATATCGTTTATCAATTCGTTAAGTTTGTCTTGTGCATGTCTATACAAAGCAGTGCTGAAGAAAATCCGCACAAAAGAAAGTAATCAATGTATGCGTGTTGTGTTGTACCAACGGTGGAAAGCATATACTTTGATGATGCTTTGCGATGCTCTTCGATGCTCTCGGTTTGAATTTGTACGAAACGGTGCGAAAGGCATCAAATTCATCATTTCACCCTTTGTTTGAAATTCCCTCCAAATTAATAAGGCTCACCAAACACGACGATATATTGACGATATCAAAATTCTGGAAAATGTTCTCGAGAAAATCTTTGGCCTAATCCATAATTTGGATCTTGTTTTTTCGTTGGCTGTTGAATACAAGCTAAAGCTTGTATTTAAAAAAGACAAATAAACCGGAAATCCTTTTTAAAATAAATCATTCAAAAACCAACGGCTTCAGTTTTTTCAGTACTTCCCTTGTGAAAATAAAACGATTGAACAGACAGTCGTTTAGCAAACGGCTAAATTGGGACAAAAAACGACTGGCAATCGATTGGAAACGACTGGCAATCGACTGTTAATCGATTGGCAATCGACTGAAGACAGTTTCAGTACATTATAAAGTACATAAAAATCGGTTTCAGACGTCTATTGTCCCAAATTAATCGACTATAGTCGTCTAACAGTCGACTGGCTGGCAATCATTTTTTTTCACAAGGGTTTTCAGTCTTTTTCAGTGTTTTCAATAGTAATAGTCCCCTGGAATATACTAAATGCATCACATTCAAAACGTTGATTGTGCAAAACATTTGGCGGTTCATTTTGAACATGAGAAAGATACAGATGTTCACCACTATCGTTCAAATTTGACGTCTATGTCAAATGATTAAGTGTTTGACAGCTGCCAGAATAGCATAACCTTAAAGAACAACACAGCTCATGTGCTTAGGAAGACAACGTAAACACAACAATTAACTCAAGTCTTTTCGGTGTTTTTTTATTTGTGAGAAAACAAATCTTTTTTGCCATTTAAACTAATCTAAAAAAGAATAAAATGCAGAAGAAAACAAAGGAAATAGAGTCGAATGGCTCTGATTCAGAACAAATTGAAAATTCAAATGACGAACAAGAAATGGATTCAGAGGCAGATGAAGATTTAAGTGAAAATGAACTAGACGCCGGTCCAAGTGGCTCTGGAGTAGAAAGTAAACCAGAAAAGAAGAAAAAACGTGGCATCATTTACATATCATCCATTCCTAAGTACATGAATGTAACAATTTTACGTGAAATGCTGAGTCAGTTTGCAAAAGTTGGTCGAATATTCCTTCAGCCCGGTAAATTATCAAGTAAGTTCAATAGCTCATGTCCGATTTACTTCCGATTTCAACTTGTATTTTTATGTTTCAGATGAAGAAGAGAATCGAAAAAAGAAGAAACGACGACTAGCACGCCATTTCACCGAAGGTTGGGTTGAATTCGAAAGCAAACGTGCCGCAAAACGTGTTGCACAGATGTTAAACAACACACCGATCGCCACACGGAAAAGCTCCAAATTTTACGATATTTTATGGGTTATGAAATATTTGCCGCGATTCAAATGGGTGCATTTGAGTGAACGTTTGACATACGAAAAGGCCGTGTATCGCCAGAAATTACAGACGGAAATTTCACAAGCACGTAAAGAAGCTGCCTTCTTCCAGGAGAATTTGGATAAAAGTGAAAAATTCAAGAAGATGAAGAAGAAGCAAAAGAAAGCCAGCGGTTTTCTTGAAACAGACGCGTGATATTGTACAATTGCAAATAATTAATTAAAATGATTTAAATATATTAAATAAATGCTTGAAACTAAGAAGATAATTTGAGTTTTTTTTTTTCATTCTAAATGAAAATGAAAATGAATGTGAATTCAACGCCCTCTAGCGACCCATAGCATCTAGGCAGCAGTCATTTCTTGTGTGAAATTCGAAATATGAACCAAAGTGACGTCAGCGCCACTTTTCACACCGAAACCAAACACACAAAGGTGTTCGTTTATGTTTTTGAATTTTTACTGGTTTCAATTCAAAAGTGTGCGATTGTATGCGTGTATGGGTGAGTGTCACTGTTCAACCGTTCAACTGGAGGTACATATAGGTAGCAAGCAGCACTGGCATATCGTGTGGTCGATATGTGTGTGTGTGTGTGTGTGAGTGTAACAGCATTGAAATACAAGCGAAATAGTTCGTTAAACACAAGCGTTCATACAACAAATCCAAAAAAAAGAACCAATACCATCAAGCGCGTCTAACCAAAACGACTGAAAATGTTTCGAAGAATTTCAACAACAATTTTTGAATCAGTATCCGTAAACTAGTTGACACGATCGTCGTGCGTTGTGCAGACGACATACAAAACAGTGAGAGAGAAAATAAAAAATAAAGACAAACGCCAAAACGAACGGGTGGAAACAAAATGCCAAACATGAATACAAAACGAAAACAGAAATCGTTGAAAATTTAAAAAGAAAAAAAAAACAAGGAAAATTTGTTATTTGTTTTTCATTTTGTGTTAATGTGTGTTGTTTTTTTTTTTTTATTCTTTGAATTCCATTTGCAAATTTTGTGTACTGGTGTGAATAAAAGCGAATGATTTTTTTTGTCAGTGGCGTCTTTCGGGAAGCAACAACAAAAATATTGTGTAAGTGCAACTGAATCCAAATTTAAAAAAAAAAAAAAAATAACCAATCGAATGTGAGTGTAAAATGGAAGAAATATTAGAAAAAATCGCCAAATCATAATCAATGAATTGCATTTTGATGAGTAATTTTGAGCTTCATGTGTGTATGTGTGAATATATCATCGACTGAAAGTGATCGAAACAAACAACATCAACATTTCACGACTCTGGGTTTTTTTCTTCTGATTATCGAAGAGAATTGATTCAGTGCGCGTTCGAAAGCCGAAACTAGTTTGAGATTTATTCAAATTTTTGATTTGAATTCAGAGAAATTTTAAGGCCTGTTTTTGTTTCCAGTAATTCCAATAAAAGTTGATGTTGAGACAGAAAACAGATTACCCGCGGCTAAATTGTGAATGTGGAATTCTGACCAAACAACAGAAATGACGAAAAAATTCCATCGTTAAAATTATTTCGTAATAACAAATAACTATTCGATGATTGGTGTGATTAACGTAAATCCGACTGAATTCGTCTTTCCGCTTAAAAACAAAAAACAAACAACAAAGAAATCAAACATAAAAACAAATGTGACAATTGTCCTCTGATCATATGCGGTAGAATAGAGTAATTGAAGGTTGAAGCTGCTTCATACGCAACTAACACACCAAACAAAAATAACAAATACCAATTACAAACACATCGACTCAATTCAATAATTCTGTTGGATGTTTTTTGCAAATGACAAAGTGATCGTCCGATAATTCGGTGGCCAATAAAACAAGAGACAAGATGAGAGAGTACTAAGTTCCAACAATTATGGCACAAACGACAAATTCTACTCTCAGTCTCTCTGTAACATGTACAGAAGGCCCGTGTAATATGAAATGTGGTTATGAATGAGAATGAGAATGGGAGAATGAGTAATATGCAGGTGGTTCGCTGTGGCCGTTTGTTTTCAGTTTTTAGTGTGTGATTCGTAAGTGCGTTCATTCGAACAGAACTGTGTGCTGTTGCTGTTGTTGGTGTTATTATTATTTTTTTTTTTGTCTATCTTCATACACACAGTTTATGTTTTATCCATCGTATTCTCACACATTTATTCGATTTGGTTTTCGTATGAACATATTTTCTGGTTTCTTTGCTTCATTCGTCGCCACTACTTAATTTTCAAGTCATGGTTGATTTTTTCTGTGTGTTTTGTTGTTTTTTTTTGTGTGTGTGTCTATGTCCTTTTCGTTCTCTCCCTCTGTGTGTGTGTGTTTCTGTTCCGTGTAGCTCATATTCGCTATCTCTGTCTAGTCTTGCCTTACTCACATGTATATTTTGAATTGAACTTTTTCAGTTGAACATGTTCACGTGGTACCACGGGTACTGCGGCATGTGTGCTACATGAAATTCGTGTATTGGTTTGGAATTTTATACTGTATACAGATACAAACGCAAACAGAACAGGGCAACGTTGTTGTTGTTGTGGTGGTGGTCGTCGTAATCCGATTGCGATTCTCTTCATGCAATTCTCTCTTCATATTTCCATAAAATAACACACGGCATTTTATTGAATTACCATTAAATAGTTGAATTTTATTTATGGCGCTTATAAATGCACATGAACAAATGTGCATGGCCAATGACGACACACAAGCCAAACCAAAAAAAAAAAAAAAAAAAATGCAACCAACTCCATTGTATGCTTATTGTTTAGATCGACTCGATTCGATTACACTCTCACACACACAGTACGTTTGTGATTCGTTCATTGCGCTCACAGCGCACAAACATTCTCTTCAAAACAAAACAAAAACTGAAAACAGAAACAAAGACACTGACCCAGCCAAATAAGCCAAAGAGACTGTGAGCTCAAGAATGCTAAAACTTTCATACACAGACGATTCATGCACGATCATACCAAATTGGTAAACGCGTAATATCAGTTTGGTATGTAGCGCGGTAGCGCTCAAATGCTCAATGTATGTATAAGAAAATAAAATAGGTGATTGGGTGATTCAATCGAAAATTGTTTACCTACATTTTTTCGTTTTGTGTGTGTTGTTCGAGAAAAGCCGTTTCACAGAAGAGATCGTGAATAATGACGATTGTATTTTGCGTTTGCGATTGGCTTCGTTAACGATATGCGAGGCATTCGAAACTTGTTTCTTGGTTTTTTTTTGCGTCTTCGGATCGTTTGTAGCAGATGAACAGTAATTTGTAGTCAGGAAATTTGCAATTGCTTGTGTAATTTTCGTTGAGTTTCTCATTTAAAAACAAAGTAGTACGATTAGGCGTCACATCTCGCAAATTGCGTAGGTTTCAACTTCAACTTCAATCACATGAAGCGTATTTGGGTAGAGTTTTCCACAAAACAAAACCAAACATGACAATCACCACAACCAAAAATGTAAGCCAGTGGAATCCAATGCAAAGAAAACAGAAAACTCAGGTTCAACCGAAAACTTTTTTTATTTACTCATTTGTGTGTGTGTGTGTTTTTTTTCGGTTTTACGTAAAGGTACCTTTTTAATTTGTATTTGCTTTGGAGTCCTTTCTAGTGTTTGCTATTCCGGTTTCTTTAATTAGGTTTTTTTATTGCTTCTGAACTATGAGTTTTTTTGTTGTTGGTGTTTGCGTTCGGCTTTCGTTTCACATTTCTTTGAGTCTGGTGTCGGTTGAAACTTTCCAAGGTAAAACCAAGAAAATGATGAGACAATTAAAAGTAAGCAAAGAAAAAAAAAGGACTATCGCTTGAAATTGTGATCATTTTTTATGTTTGTCCTTAATTTACGCTTCTATCGACTGCTGCCTCTTCATAAAACTGTACTCAAAATCATGCTAATGGAAATGTTCACGTTGCATCGAGCCTATTCAGCTGCGACCAAATGTCGATTTGTCTCCCCTCGTTCAAACCTCACTGCCTTCACATCTGTAAAAAAATCTACCGTTTTACCATTTTATGTTTTCATTATCGCATTTACTGTTGTACATTGCTCTTGGCCACACAAATGTATATACATTCGAAAAATTTGCTTCGATATTTTCAGTTTGACATGTTTTGCCGCGATGTTTATAAATAGAATGTTTATGTTTATTCGGTTGCCATGGCAATACGAATGTATAAAATGAAATTTCAAATTGAACTTCGTAGCTCCGAAAAAGACGAACAACATTGTCCGAGTCATTGTGTGCGCGTGTTTGCAAGAGAATGCCACAAATAGTGAAACAGTTATTAACAGTCGAAATAAAAAACAAAATAATATGCTTTATTATGATACGCAGTTATTCGAAAATTGAACGGATTTGTTGAATGGTAAACAAAATTCGATTCCAAACAATTCCATCGCAATTCCATACATCACAAATAATCGTTCAGTTTGTAAACTAATTTGAAAGAGAGACGAAGAAAAAAAACAGTGAAGATTTCAAAAGAATGTGTTTATGATTGTAAAATTTCTCATCATCATCAATGAACAACAACAAGAGAAAAAAAACAACAACAACTAAATATGATTTTTCACGCGCCGAACATCCGAAGCCAATTGAAGATTGTGTTGAAAAGTGTTGTTTGTTGTTTGTAAATTGAATCATATTGTCCATTGCATGATTTCTACAGCAGTTTTGTTATTTGGTATCTCATTTTCCCTCTCCGATTCAATATTATTTTGATGTGTGCTTTGGCGATGCCGTGCAAAAGATCGTGCGCTACGCGCGAAAACAAAATATGCACTGATTAAATGGTCTAGTTTTATTCTGGTAGTAAAGTAATTATGCATAATTTCCATTTTTTTCTTACTCGCTTGTGAGAAAATTGCATGTTGCGCTGAAATTGGCCCCGTGAGTGAATGAGTGTGAGTGTGTTTGCGTTAAGTGTTACGAATGCATTGCCGTTGTGTCGGTTTGTGAATTGTATATGTTGGGTGTTGTAGAGAACATGCATCGCTCTAAATGTCTGACTGCACACCGCCACACCACACATCCATATTCGCATTCATCGAATGTTGAATTTATATTTGAAAAATAAAAAACAACCAGACGCAGCGCTATTTCTTTCACATCATATTACACCCGTGTGTTACGATTTCTTGGTACTTACACTCGGCAAATAATTATCAGCCATAAAATATAATACAACGAAATGGACGGACAAAAAAAAAAGTTATCGGCGAGCGCTGCGAACTGAAACAACACGGCGCACAAAAAAAAGTGAAAAGTAAACAATAATTAAAATGGCAAGTGTTGGAATTCATTTGCACGGATACGAACTAACGAACTAACGAATAAATGTATGGTATGCGATCGAAGAGAGCCGAAACGACAACCAAAACAAATTACAGCACCAGAACAAGACAAATTTGCAACGACCACATTCAAATTTATGACGAAAACAACAACAACAGCCAACATGTAACAGCAAATGCTGACTTCATGCGCACGGCATTCTTGCACAAAACCAAAATAATAATAATAGCTCCGTTTCACTTTTGCGTGAATCAGTTTCTTCGAATTTCAGTATTTTGCTGGGCATAAGCAAAAAACAAAAACAGTGAAAAATAAAACAGCACAGCAAACCGAAGAAAAACCAGCCTCACATCCGATTTCAAATTGTACAGATTTCAGCTCATTTGGCTCGTTGCATACCGCAAGTGATAATGACAGATGTTTCAACATTTTTGAACCTTTTTACATCCTCTCATTAACGTTTTCTTGTGATTCGGTTTCAATCGTTTGGGTTCAGTCTCCTTGAATCACTCTTTGAAATATGACAAATCACAGAATAATATCGAAATGACGCTTGAGAAATGAAAATCACGAAGAATTCAAGAAGTGACACCACCATCATCAATCAAGTGGTTAAAAACAGGAGTTTTTACTTATTTTGAAAGAGCTGTTGAGCTGCTGTGACACAGTCATTTAACTTTTTAAGTCTTTTGAAGTTGATATTTCATGTTGATTGTTAAGTAATTGGGAAGGCTAGTAGCTAATGCAACAACTAATACAATAAAACAAAATTCCAAATTCACGTTCGATTTTACTGGATGTTTAACGAATTCATCTAAAATTAATTACTCAAATGATTTGATTGAAAACAAACTTTCATTTCAAATTCCAATTGAATTCACCAAAGCAAAAAAAAAACCTGTTTGTTGTTGAAAAGCCCTTGAGTGATTGTGTTCTGAATCAATGTGTTTAATTAAGGGGCGTTTTCATATCAATCCATTTCATTTAAATCCACCATTTCGCGTTGACATATTTTACTAATTGTTTAATTTTTCTTTGCAGTTGCAGTTGAAGCACAGTTCATCGTCGAAGGTCTAAAGAAGTTGACTTCGTAACAAATTTTGTAACAGATCGGTGCCAACAGATCGCAATCAGTTTTGAACAGTGAACAGCGATATATAAATGATACAACGATTATAAAGTGCTAAATAAATTAAAATCATTTCATTTGTTTTTGTGTTGTGTTTTGCATAGCCAACAATTAAAAATCAACAAAATCATATTGATTGCAAGTTGTGATTATATCATTTCAATGTTGTCGATTTCAGCGAAACCAACAACAAAAATGTAACCTCAGCTGGCAATTCAATGAAAACCGAGTCGTCCAAATTCATTAAAATCTCAACGTAGAAAACCTTCTATCGCTACAGTGCTCATAATATTGTTCTCTTTGTGCAAAGTGTGTATAACATATAAAAGATATTCTGTGTATTTGGATTCGAATTGAATTGAGTTTGTCGCTGTTTTGATTGATTCACATTGAAAATAAAAAAAAAATTAAAAAAAAATCACAAAGAATTGAAATTGAACAAATATTTATTCGTTTAATGTAATCGATTCGTTGTGTGTAAAGTCTACGCAATATCCAATAAATCTCCAGTGAATTGAATCATTTTGTAACAACACTGTGCTGAATGTGAGAGTAAATCGCACAAAGTGGAATAAAGTGTGATTTTAAATGAAAAATGACTAACTCCAATGTAAATAACAGTTGAAGTTAACACCCGATTGTGACTAAGCGCGATCATTTTTGAGATAGAAACGTGTGATGATATTTGCTCAACCATCAATTGACAACAACAACAAATCAAACAAAAGACTCGTAAACTTATTTTCGTAATGTATTTATCGCTTGTTGGCGTTTCACAATTATGACGAAGATTCACGTTGATTCATAACGCAAGAAAACTCCCAAAGCAAAACAAAACCATTTGACGAAAACAACGAAAGAGATTAGATAAACACAGAAATTCAACCGCCATGAAAGTCACAGTTTGTTTTGGAAACGTTCGTGTTGTTGTGCCATGCGGAAACGGTGAGCTGCTTGTACGGGATCTAATTCACGAAGCTACACGCCGATATAAAAAAGCAGCTGGAAAGGTAAATTTTCAATCGCACAAACATTATTCGCATCAATTTAGATCAGATACATTGGAAATCAATGTTTATTGCACTTTCAGTTAATCTAAAACTTTAGATTCTAAAGACCTTAATTGCACCCATTACAGAAACGTTATTTTCTACGGGGCATTTGAAAAACAGAGAGAGAGAGAGAGAAAAAAAACTGGTCTAATATAAGTGCACGTATTTAATCTAGAACAAGATCCACCTTTAAAAATGACTCATTGCGTTTATTTACGATTATTTCATTTGTTTGCCCACATGTGGATTGGCAACGGCAAAGAGTAATAACCATTTTTTTTTTCACCGTAACGGTTTCGATTCATCATTGATAAGTTATGGCATAAGACCTACAGCGTTTTGAACGCATTCGATAAACTAAACTCACAACGTTAAAAAAAATCTAAACGTTAAGTAAAAAACACACGTTACAACATATTTGCATGTGTATTGGATTCGATATTATTTTTTTTTAGGTCAACGTATTACCTACAAAAACACGGCTATCTTATCATTATGTTGATTTCGTCAAATAGAAATTTAGGTCTTGATGTGAAGAAAAAAGCGGAATTGTACATTTGGAGCATAGAGCCAATTTAAATGCTACATATGTTTTTGTGCATTTGTACCATTTGGTAATCATAAGTGTGTAGAAACTTGTGTATAGCCATCACCTAGGCTGCCCCATTGCAATGGCCATTTCAAAACACAAATATCAATTGAATGTATCACCTTAAAAAGTCATTTGAAACACGCGAACCAGAGAAAATCAACCGAATACCAATTATGAATGCAGTTCATGTGTTTCAATGCTATTGTTTTCAACATCAGGCCAGATTTGGTTTCAGACCAGAAAGTTCATTATGAGCTACAAATATGGCTTGTTATTCAAATTATTCCATGTTGCAAATGAACGTTTTTTTTTCTCTTTTTTTTTTGTTGAAGGAGAAATCTTTAGCATAAAATTTTTCCTTTTAAATGTTTCTTAAAGGTTAGAATTTTCTTTCTTTGCCTCATTTCACTGCCCATGAATAGATCGAGGTATGATGTGTTCCGTTGAGCATGTCCATTTGCTCTATTGTTCCATCTAAATCAAACGCATTCAAAAAACACAAAAAACGCATCGACCTCACCAGAAAGTAATCATAAATATTTGTGTGGTTTTCTTTTCCATTCGTTTTTGGTTGTTGTTGTTGTTGATCGTCTCTAAATTTAACTTGTTCTAAAAATACCAGCCGAAACAATCGACTTCAAAAATGGTTTCACTTGAGTGCTCATTTTGATTGTATTTCTTCTCGGTTTGTTTGTTTCAACCATGGCTGAAATGCAGTATATGCCAGCATGTAGCCTGGGCCCGCGGGAGAATGGAATTGACGAGCCCATTTTCATGTGTGCTTCACATCACTTAAAGAATAAATGACAGGCGATTGACTTGATATCATGTGATAAATTTCCAAGCCACACATAAAAACCGGATTAATTAACATTTACACGAATTTATTCTCGGATCGGGATTTTTTTGGGAGGCTCTTAGGCAAGTGAAATCCATTTTCAGGCATGTATTTGTGTTAGTGCGTTAGCGACTGTATACATTGTATCGCTGTTGACCGATTACAAATCCATTTTGATGACTCGCATTTCGTATTCCGATGCCTATCTTACAATATGTTGTTCTTCTGTTTTTCTTCTTCTTCTTCGAGTTCATTCGCTGCTGCTGCTGCTGCTGGAAATTAATCACTTCGGCTTTTATGCATTTTCACCATGAGCGTTCTCTGGTTTTCCGTTTTGAATTGAATTTCAACTTTATTTATTTTTTTTACTCTTCAACTCGCATGCTTTTTGTTTATCCAAAAAAAAAACGACACAAAAACGAAATAAAAATAACAGATTCGACCACGACTCATAAAATGGATGACATCACACTATTTATCGTCAATGTTCGCTTTTTTTTTCACCCGCGAGTAGATGTGGATATTTTTCGACGGCTCGCGCCTTCCAATGTGTTTTATTGTCCATTGTTTTGTTCAAAAAGATTTTGCTGCATGTGAAATTCTCAACGACAATCATTAAAGTGAAGCCAAAGGTTTTATTGTTCTGTGTGTGCCTTGTGATCTTTCGTCCATTCCATCGTGGCTATTGTCACATTTGGCGTTGCTCGTGCTAAAATATGGTCATTTCAATGGAAAAAAAGGTCCACATCAAAAGGGAACAAAGTTGTAAATTAGTTTGATATTTTTAATTATGAGTTATCGTTTTATGACGGATATATTCCTTTTGCTTGGATCCATCGTCAACCAAACAATTCATTTACCGTCAATACTTAACATGCATGCAGAGCATTGAGTTTATGCAGAGCCCAAATATTACTTAATAATTACCGGCTAAATCAACCGACCGTGTTAATTCCATTATTCGCCGGAGCACCCATCACAAAAATACACTGAAACTCTCAAAGCAAGTCAAAGTCAATTGTGTGCGTCCACATGAAATTTTTATTTGAAGTTTTGACTTCGTGTGTTTATTCTTTGTTCTCTGTTTTATCGAATGCGGTGCGTGTGTTTGGGTTTTAAGCGTCCACATCGATGACGCAGCTAAAAAAAGAGCCGTCGTTGTTTATTTTAATGAGTTACATTTTGAATTTGACCAGAGAGAGCGAGCGAGAGAGAGAAAAGGGTGGTTGGACTGTGTGTTGAAAAGCAAAATTACCGACTTCCGCTTGACAGTCAAAAATGGGCATTCACATTCAACTGCCGATAGAATGTCGATTTACCATAATGCAACATTTATAAATGCATTTACAAATCAACATTAAACGTGTTTTCATTTTAATGATGACGGTCATCAAACAGCCTTGTTTCACCCTTATTTCATGTTCAAATCAATCGAAACAATATGATTCGATTATTTGAAGAAAAAAAAAACCTTTTTTATTTTATTGTACAACAAAAAAAGGCGGTTGAATGTCCAATGAAAAATATTTCTCTAATTGCAGTATTCAAATCCACCCAGGTGCAGTGATTAAGCTGAGCCGCACCCGTATGCCATGATAAATCGCTTCGCTTTCATTGTCCTCGATTCAAAATTGGCGCGCAAATCTCTCTTTATCATACGAAATCTGTCAATCAATGATCTTTCCGGTTTATTTTGCATATATTTGTATTGCTGTCACTTCATTTTTTGTTGAGCGAAAGAAATAAGGCGACAATTAAGTTCATTTCATTACATTTCAATGAGTGAGAGAGAGAGAGACAGAAAAAAGCACATGAAATTTCACCTCATAAAGCTAATTGAAAAACTTTCTTAATTGCTTGCGCATTCGTTCAAATCAAATGAAAACGAAGCAAAAACATGAAGTACACCGTTTCTGGCTTTCATAATGCTGCGAAGCATTCATTTAAATTCGGTTTGAGTCGTAGCAAACGTAATATACACTTATGAATGTGTGTCTAGTTTCGTATGGATGAATGGAGAATTGATTGAACTTTGCACGCTTACAAAGTGTTTCCATTTAACACACACAAACAATTGAAATTTTAAGAAAGAACGAAAAAAAAAGACCGAGTTCAAGTGATCTGGACCTTGTTCAACTCAAAATCTCTTGCCGATCATATTCGATGTACTCATTTATTTTACGCATCATTAGCGGTGGCTTTTTATATTGAAGTTAATTTTCTCCAGTGAATTATTGCCATACGCAACTCTTAAATTGGTATTTTTTTTTTCAACAAGTGTTTTTTCACTTGTGTTCTTAATTTATTATGTAGTTTATAGACATTTTCTAACCATTTTCTATTCATTTCTAACTTTTTTCTACTCTTTTTTTTTCAGGTTTGTACTCATTTTTGTTGAATATCTGAAGAAACTTTCGATTCAAAAACAACAACCGGGCCGATTTGAAGTGAATTTGTTAAGGTTGGTCTCTGCGTGTTTTTTTTTCTCCACAGAATTCGACAATTCCATAGTGGAATTTACATCACATAAAAACGTTTCACATTAATTGTGTCTTGATCTAGCGATCATATTTTTAGAGTAAAGCGAACAAGGTAACAAAGAACATGCCGCATCCAAATGAAAATGACTATTCAAAAATCTGACCCCATTTTATGGACAGGTTGGTCATTTGTCAAAGGTTAGGCACTGTTGTTGCGATTCACTTGTGCCACATTGAGCTGAAATCTAAATCACTTCACTTGAATTTACACATTTGAAATTTGTAGATGACTCGGGTGTCACGTTACCTCCACATTGAATGTAGTTTTGTACCGTACAAATTGTCCGAAACACCAATTTTCCACTGTAATCTAAACGTCAATGGTCTAACTTGTTCGAAACAAGCATAGCATAGTGTTGGGTGCCTTAAAATCCAATTATATCGATGAATGAGTTTTCAAAGCCGCAAAAATCAAATCCAGCAAAAAATTTTACTCGCTTCACAATCAGGAAGTGTTGAGAACTGTACAGTTCGATTTGTTGTTCATTTCAGAGAGCAACAAAAAAAAACAACCGCCAGAATTGAATGTTTTCAAGGTCGAGAGAACCAACCGAAAAATCGCAAATTCATTCGAGTCTATAAAAATGATGGTTAGCAGATGGTTGTGATTGTGATTGTGAAGCGTAACAATGAAAACATTTAACTGATTTATTTGAACATCGTTACGACGTCATCGTCATCATCGTGTTAGTCAAGTGTCTGAGAAAATGGAACAAATTTATTTTTATTATAGCAGAAAAGAAGTGTTTGAAAAATGAAAAAAAAAAAAAAAAATTGAATGAGCTCCAGTTTCAGTGTTTGCATCGGTTGGACGCACTCTCTGTAAATAATACGTAGACAAATATATGTGAGATTCGGTTAGCATATGTTGATCTTACAGTTTGCACCTTTGTTCATGAAACAGTGACTGTGATTTTTCTTACTACGTGGACTGTGGCCGGCAATTTTACACACATTCAAACTGACCGAAACTCGACCATTTATCACAAATTTAGATCAAATATTATGGCAAAGCTTGTTCGACTATTGCATTTAACACATCTAACATAATTAATGCTTGGTTGTATGTTGAATAAGTTGCTAGCGATACTAATTTAGATAAAAATGGCTTTCAATTTCGATTCGATAAATCGTGCGTACTTTGAACTAGATTTTGCATGTGAAGGTCATCGTTTTTTTTTCTTCTTCTATGTACGGAATGTTAATAGTTAATACACATTGGATTTGTGTGTACAGTGTATGTGATATCGGCTACGGTCTACTAAACATGTGGGAGATTTGAATTTGAAAAGAAATGAAAAGCCGCTAATCCATCTAAGTGGCCGGTCTCAATCAAAAGCAGCACATCGATTCGACGGCTCGGTTGAGACATGAGACCGTTTATAGTGATTATAACGATTATGATTTAAACAAAGTCCCACCACGACTTATATGTGCATGTTCATTTTTTGCATCAATTCATGGTGACGATGACTAATTTTACGCTCATTATGTATACACTGCACACTTCGTTTCATCGCTGTAAATAGATGTTTCTTTGGTGAATCAAATATTCACATGTACAATGCTCATCACACCGCAGTCAATTCATTTTTTTCAGAAGCGCTTATCATAATCTTGGTAAGCGAGTCACACAATCAATTTATTACGTGATAGAATGCAACACTGTTTGCTACTGAATTGCTTCGTCAAAAAGTTGGACGGAACAGCAGATAACATAAAAAGGGGAGTTTTTTTTCATTTTAAATGCAAATAAAACGCAGCATGCAAACAATAGATTTCAAAACTAAAAAATTACCCCACATTACCATTTCAATAAAAGAAATATTAATTAATAAATTCTTAAAGTTGCAAATCCGTGTTCTTACGCAAACTGATTTACTTCATAAATCTGTTGAGAGTAAAAAAATGAAATAAATTCACTGCCCGCGAGCAAATCACAAAGACAATTTGTTGTGTTGCGCATGTGAATGTGTTGTAACAAAGCGTAAAGAAAAGTCGCAGAACGCCTAATATGGATTTCAATCAAACATTCAAATGGAGACCAATGTGAGCAAGTGATCGCGATCGTAAATTGTACAGCTCAAATGCTTATAAAATAACAAAGAGCCTAATTTATATGCAAGTTGAATTTTGATTGCAACAGATAGAATTCATTTGTTTTTAAGGCGTTTCTTTTAGTGTTGTTGTTGTTGTTAGTGGTTTTGGTGCTGCTGCTGCTGTTTCGTCGTTATGTTTCTTTAACGTTGAAAATTATTGAAATGCAAATGATTATTCTTGATTCTACGCATTAAAAGCGATTAAGACAAAACGGCTGTCGCAACAAATTCAGGTAGGCACATCATCTTGCAGCCCAATGTATTGTTGCTCAGAATTAATACCTTTGTTCGGTTTTCTTTTGAATATTTTGTTAAACGTGCTTTCTGCTATGTATTCGGTAGCACAGTATAAAAAAGAGGGGCCCGAGATTATATTTGAACATTTCATGCAACCGTTTTTCTTTTATATGTATTGTTGATTTCAAGGGTTTTGCTGATAAAATTGAAAAACAAACGAATAAATAAATTAAAGATATTGTTTATCTTATTTCGCGGTTGAAGCAAAGTGTTGCGCGCTGCTGCATTCCAAATGAAGAAAAAAAAACACACACACACAACACGAAAATCTACGCACTGAAGAATGCTCATACAGAAAGTGGAATTTACAGAATGCCAAGCACATGCATGATGAGCGCCTATTGAAGATGCGCCAGATGGAATCGACTGCAAAAACTGTGCACACACTGTAATGACTACCTTTTTATTTCTGACAACGAACAACGTCTGCACGATGATAATAAGCAATGCCATAGAATGACTACCTGTTTCTGCGTATCAAATCGAATTGGTCAAACAAGAACGCAACAGTTTCATGTTCGATGTTCGTATCATACGAATCGTATGCCAACATTCTGTGTCGACCACAACAGTTGTGTGTTAGTGCGGCAAAGGAAAAAAAAACAACCTAACATGAAAATGACAACAACAACAACAACAACAAACGTGTGTGTGTGTTTATGCTTTCCATTTTCCTATGTTCACTTTGATCCGCTCTGCTCCTTTCTTTAATGTCGAAAATGAACTGAATTGCACTCATACATTCATTTCATTCGAACATATGCTGTCTTTTATGCCTCATGCTATTATTTTTGTATTTCCATTGTGTGCATCGGAGCAATGTTCGTCTTTTGTTTGAGGAGAATCTACGATAAAAGGAAGAAAAATGTACAGGATTTGTTTGGCGAGTAGTTCAATTCAGTCTTAAAATGATTATTCAACATTTTCGGAATTGATATGATTTTTTTCGGTTCATATTTTAAAACACAATATAAAAATGATACCGACCATTTCGGATAAACAAGCTCTTGAAAGCAGTGAAATATTGAATAAAGCCGCCATCAAACGACAAACAAATGCATATAAAAAGCACTTAAACAATTTTTCATTTCTTTAACAAAAGAAAGTAAAAACGATCACATTTCGTTAACGATCATAGGATATCATACAGAGACTGTACAGCAGAACGAAGCCTCTAGAAAGCTGATATGTCAGTACTGTACTTTGATCAAGTAACGTCTTGCGCTCATTTTCAGGGCCATAAATATCCTGAATTCATGTAGAAAAAAAGAAATGCAAAAATCACATGAACGGCAACCGATTCTGATCACGTTCTAACTCATTTCAGTAGCTGCAAGCAGATGCATGTTTAAAAGCCAAGCTCATGTCATTGAACCATTTTGCCGACTGAATTTCAAACAAGTTACACACTTTACGGAAAAACTGTTGCAATTATATGAAACGATGCGAAAACATAGCGATTTTCACACATATCTAAAATGCAAGAATATGGAAGACGGAGACCAATCTAAATATAAACATACCGATGAAGATATTATAAACATTGTGCGCATAAATAGACATAAAACGACCAGATTTGCATGTTCTATGTACAGTTCATTACACTCGATCGATTGGTTTTGCTATTTGGTTCAATTCCATAATTCACCGTTCGAACTCTGAAGTGCAATGCACTTTGCATAATAACCGTTTTTTTTTTCTTGCTGCCATTTATTGTTGTGCTCTTTGTGCGTGTTCTTCAGAGAATCAAATGAACGTGAAGCAATTGCAGTTTCAATAGGAAAAAAAAATTGATCTGCACTGAGAAATTCCATGTCTTAAAACATTTTATGGAGAAAAAAAATAATACAAAAACAAAACAAAAATTCGAAGAAGCCTCACGTCACATGCCACACGCCACACAGAATATTCATCAGAATGATAAAATGTTATTTATTTCTTCGATTCTCTGAAGCCCACAAACAACAAAACGCAATATGAAATAAATATATAAAATGATATTTGATCCTAGACACACAAAAAACGTTAGAAACGAACAGAAATGTTATTCTATTTTCAAGTGGGTTGCATTTGCCACCTACATGGTGGAATAGCCACTAAATCCTCTAGAATTTATGGCTTCCCGCGATTCAAAAAATCATTCAAATCGTTCGGACTATTCAAAATCATAACAAAACAAAACCTGTGGTGAGAGAACGGCATGTGTGTCGGTCATTGTATCGTTAAAATGCATGTGTCCAAGTGCCTATGCATTAAGTGCCTATTGTTATTGTGTTGGCCTGTTGTTCTGACGCCCGATGTCGTGATATCGTGAAAATTAATTATTTATATCGATTCGGATTACAATTTTTCGTGACTCAAGCATAATTTCCTAACATGTAAAAAATCGCATATCAATGTGATGTTTTTGTTGCGATTAGATCAGTGTTTTATGCTGTGCTTCCTCTTATGTACAAAAGAAAGAGAGAGAGAGAGAGATGGAGCGAGAAAGAGTGAAATCTAAACCATAGAAAAACGAAAGTTGAAACTGTCAACCTCGTGCTTTCAATATTTTCAAATTCGATCAGATTGCATCATTTTGTTGTGCGCGTGACAAAGGATTACTTGGTTGGTAGTTTTGAATTTTACTGTTTGGAGCGTTGTTTTGCATTGAAATTTCAAACGAAACATGACAATCAAACTGAACGACGACGAGATTGCTTTCATTTATGAGAAGATACATGTGATTTTATCAAACTGTCTCCAACATCATTTAAAAGCAACGTCTCCAATTTTTATCTAGCCACACCAATCGAAATCATTTACCATTCGCTTCGAAATGTATTCATTTTGAAATTTCAATCAATAAATTATGGCGCAGTGTGCTGTCGAAGAAAGACAATCGAAATGAGATATCGTTATGCGGACAAAGAGTGCGCTTGTGTTAAACAGTGTTGGAGCCACATCGCCGCTGTGAATGTTATCTCAAGCTCGTTAAAGTTCTCTATTTTCTCCCTTTGGATCATAAAATGCATAAAATCGATCGATACTTTAATTTATGAAGATGCTCAAACACATCTTTATTACCAATCCTTTCAATTAAGTCTCCATTTTTCTTTCGTTTTTTTTTATCAATATTCTTGACTTCACATCCTTTTCGATGTTTTTAACTATGAAAAAACGACTTTGATTACTTTAATAAAACGATATAAACCGGTTTCGTGACTTTAATTGAAAAGAAAAAAAGTGAAACGTATCACCTAAAAATACAAGAAAAAAAAGCAAGATTGAATCAAATGCGGCAGTTATGATAAATGATACAAAGATACGTTTTATGATTGAAAGAAATTGTCTTGGATGTGTTTCGCTTTTTTTCATTCCGAACAACTCTTTCATTATTATCACACACACACATACAACCAATTGAAATTGAAATTATAAGCATCAATTCATTTGCATGCTTCCAGTATTTTCCTACCCGATAGCTATCTGCAAGCGATAATTAATTGAAAGTGCGATTGAATTGTAAATGAAAATGTAATAAAAAAAAAAAAAAATTAGCACACTCTCGGAAGGTGAACGGTCTCTTTGCGTATGTATTTATGTGTCTTTCTCTCATCGTACATGTTTCGAATGTATGAGCAATTTGGCATTTTGAAAGCGATATCTCTGCACTAGATTTATTCATCTAACATTGAATGCGGTGTTTTTTTGGTTGTGTTTGTTGATTTATCTCACGACCGGAACAATTATTAAATAATAGGCTTTCATTCATTTACCTGCATTAAGTTGATAACATAAAATTAAACAAACAAAACAAAAATAAAATAAAGAAGACGATGAGATTCAATGAGTTAAATGGGAAGTGTTCTTTGGTCGGGCTTTGATAAATATTAGCTTTTCCCTTATCAAATGTGTCTGATTCCAAAACCAAATGTAAATGATTTTAAAAAAAAAAACGCACAATTTTCCAAAACAAAAGTAATATAGAGAAACTATAATGATAATGAAGTTAAATAGTTACGCATATTTTATGATAAGTGGTTATCTGTTAGCTTATCGAGCAAATGAAATTTAACGCCACTCCATTAGTAGAGCGAAACGAGACTTTGAAACACATTGAAATACAAAATCAGTTTTTTTCCCACTTGAGCTGTGTGTTTAGTGTTAAAGTATTGACCATCCAAATGGATGGAATCCATTTTATAAGAGCCTTTGAATTTAAACGAATCATTGTTTGATAGTGAAGACAATTAATTTTCTTTGTGTATGATACTGAATGTGTTGCGTTTCCTCTCAATCGAGAAACGTTTGTTACAAAATCGCTCTGGGTCTTTGTTACTAAAACTGAATTAAAATGAAGATTCTGAATTGATTCTGTATATTTTAACGTGAACAGTGGGAGGGAAGGAGAGAAAGGGAGAGAGAGAAAGAATACTTGAAATTCTTTTGGAGCTATGCATCGAAAATGAACGATTATCCATGGCTACACATATCGCATCAACGGAGCACCAAGAGGCGAATTAAAACTCTTTCGATTCGATTTGTGATTTAAGCGTGACCGTCCAAGAGCCTGATGCATCAACCTTTTGGCCACACACACCAAAAAAAGAAACTGTGTATTTTTGTTTGTGAATTTCATAACTTGTTCATTTCTCATTGTGAAGATCATGGTTGGCCTGATGGTGTGTTGTACATGTTCACATTTACATCAACTGTCGACGCTCGTGATTCTGACCAATTTCAAGTGTCTGCGTAAACAATTCAGGCAATTCCAATGTGTGTGTGTGTGTGTGTGTGCAAGCGCTCATACAAATTGGCAACAATTTATTATACGAGAGGCTCATGGCGCGCCAACAGCACAACAAACCATGCGAATAATTTATAGCAAAACTTTCATGCTTGACTGATTTAAGTCTTTCGTTTGGCACGAACTAAAAAAAAAATAATAGTAATAACAGAAACAACGAAAAGCATAAAATGTATGCGCATTTCACCCATCTCAAAATGCAACCCTCTCATCATGTGTTATGCTGTGTGTGAATGCCAATAAACACATTACTTTGAAAAGTAAATTGGAAATTAAAATGACCATTGACTTTGAGTTTGCAATTGAACACCAGTTTTGTTTTTAAAGCTCACGCTTTGCGTTCAGCCAATTCAACGAGCCAAATGAATTGCCTGACGATGCTCTGATGCTCGAAACAATAAATAATCTGTTTTTGATTACATACAAATCGTTTTTCGTTTTGCGTTCATTATTTCAACATTTCAACATGACTCGATTTGTGTTATGTGGTTGTGCCGCTTGCCCGGTTTCGTTTCGTTTCGTTTCGTTTTTATATTTCAACTGGAGCTGGAAATTGATTTAATTGATTATAATTGCTAGTGACATGGAAAAATTCTTAAGCATCATCATTTGCTCTTTGTGGTGTTCACAAGTAACAGAAAACACTGTGTGCACAAAATGTGTGTAATTCAAACTGAAGACAACAACATTCAACGAACAACACAAACAAAAAAAAAACGGATAAAAAACTTTCCGTGAAAATAAATCAAAATCGATGCTGACATGATGCTGCATGCGCTCGCGCCACACCAGATGAACAACGATAACATTCCTCTTGGGCATCCGCAGCCCAGCAAGCAAACAAATTAAATGACAATGATGCAGCCAAACACAAAATGCATCTCGAATGCGAGATGATAATCACAATATCAAATCTATGAATTATGATTTTGAGACGAGCTCATCATAACTCATTTGGTCTGATGATACCAATTGTGTGTGCGCATTGTACATTGCATTCAACTGGTTTTCGAGATCAAGCACAAACAAATCATCTGATTTATGAGCATTTTATCGCCCGTTCATTGTTTGCAAATGCAAACGCAGCCCATTTGATTTAATTAACTAAAATTATTACATTAGCAAGATCACGTATGAATATATCAATGGTTCCCAGGTGATTTGGAAGCTCGTTTGAATCGTTTCAATTTTGCTTCGAAACGAAGTTCTGCTTATCTTGGTGGCCTTTATCGTTGTTTCATCGTTCAAGTGGGGTTCAAACCGGGAAGATAAGCCATTTGCCCTCGAATCAGCTACTGATTTGTGCAATGCTTTACTTCGCATCGCTTTTGAATTGTCGATAAATGACTATTCTACACTGTAGAATCTACAGTTGCTTGAATGAAGCAACTCATTAAAAAAAAAATTGCTGCTAATTTCATGGCAATATCTCGAAATTCCCATAAAAAAAAACCCAAAGCAAAAGAATGTGTCATTGAATATCTATTTGAATACGGACTTCCATTAGCAGGAGTGTCATTCGTGAATCCATTTCATTTGCATTTGCATTTTGATTGCTTGATGTACAATTGTACACAGTACAGTGCGATGTGCGCACACATGGTCAATTGTTCGTTGGATATGAATTCGATTTGCTGTGTGCGCACAGGCGCATTGAGCGTTTACTGTGACTGCAGTCACAAACTGCATGCAATACAAATTGATCAATTCACTTGTTGTGTGCGCGGCATTGCATCGAAAATGGCAAATAACAACAAATTAAAACCGGCACCTTTTGTCAACCAACGGGGGGGAAAATATAGAACCGAGAAACCAGTTTTGTTAACCAGCAACGTCGATGCAATTCCATGGCGTAGTTATTGTGCAACAATTGAACGATTTGTAATTTTGCCGTCATCAAGAGGAAATAAGCACGGCACTTTACAGCAACACACAATCGATTGTTGTTCTCAATGGATCACAATCAACCCAGATTTGCAATTTGATTGATTCTTCTAATGGAAAACAAGACATTCTATTTCTTCTTCGTTCACATCTCGCAGCTGAACTTTCTTTAACAACTAAACACACCAAACACAAAAATTTGTATGCGTAAGCAGTTTCAAGAGAAGTTCATTATTTTCCTTTGCTTTGCTCTCTCGTTATTTTCATTACAAAGAAAATGAAGAAAACCTGTTTCGCTTTCCAAAGATTCGCGCGCCATACGGTTTCAATCCATATTTGGCATTTACACCAGCTGAAAATCGCTGGTTGTTTCGTCGATGGAATAATGTTTTGCGTGTAGAGCTCAAGTGTTGTCCAATCGAACGCATGGAACAGACGTTCGTGAGAGAATAAAACAGCCGTCTCAATGCGATTCACAAACATTTTTATTACGTTGAAATTGCGAAGAGCATATAATATTATGGGCGCAATATGCGTGTTATTTTAGCTAAAGGTGCAATGCATCGCAACCAAAATGAAGACACGCTTTACTTGTCCTTGGAATCATTTAAATGAGTTTCTCTTCTCTTCACAAGATCCCAAGAGTGCAACCGATTTATTGCCTGTTACCATCTAAAACGGCGTAAATTTATTCATTTTCTGAATTCAACATTTTATTTAAACACGAAAATGTTCTAAATCATGTGATTTTATGAGAGTTTTATTTTGCTTTCATAAATTTCAACTTTCAAACGCCAACTCATAATGACTGGGCTGTTTTTGATTCTAATCGTTAAAAGAGCTTAAAAATACCTTCTAATACTGCGAATAAATTGAATTTATCGTCTCACAAATGAATGAAGTTGAACGTTTCGATGCATTGAGCTACTTTTGGTCATTTGTTGTTCCAGTCATGTGTTATCAAAAACATCATCTGTTTAAAATCACTTACATGTTACACACATCTTGATTCAAGATTCTTGAATGATGTTTAATTTTATAAATCAAACTCATACGACCGAATGGTCTTACAACATTCTTCTTGCATACAATATTCTCTTACGAATTGCAAAGACCTCATTTTGTGTGTCTCTTAAATCATAAACCTTTCGAATCGAACGTTTCAAATCCACAAATAACGTTCATTTTTTTCAGGCAAAATCTATTTACATTGTGACAATGTGGCTTAAAACGCTCGTCCACCTCCTCAATTACACACACACACACAAGCATAAACAATAAACATTAATCATACAACAAATCCATGTATAAAAAAATCGTGTAGTCAATTCATCAAACTTCTTTGCCTCTTTGCCCAAAATAACGCTCAATTGTTACAGTTAAATAGCAATTTCTTGTTCTTTTAATACGTGCTCGTCAAGGTTTTTGCTAACATTTTCATACTGACAATCTACCTACGGTAAATTTCAGCACAATCATCGAGAATATGTTGACATTTTAAACATTTTAAATTAACAAATGTTAACTTTTTTTGTCAAACGATTTATTTGCGATTTTATTTGCAATTTTCAATTTCAAAGAGAAATCGTCGAAACAAAAATACAACTGTAATTTTTAGCAGCCACCGGAAACAAGTTTGCTTTCAATAACGTCTACTTTGCGTTCAATTAACAGATGAATGATGTTAAACGTTAACAAGATTGCAGGTAAAACACGGAAGCATTTGTATTTTGTAAAGCCAAGCAACAGTTTAAAACCTATCAAACAAAGGAAAACAAAAAACCGTTCAAAAGTATTTTGAGTTTAAACTTGGCAGCTTCGATGGTAATAAGCTTTGATCGTTTGTTGAAAGCTTTTCGAAACCGATTGCACATTTGAACGTTTTTGATCGTTTGTTGATCGTAACCGACTTGTTTATGTGAATGAGCGCAGTTGTGTATTTCTTTTCTCGAATGTTCACTCCTTATAATAATCTATAGATGTTGCAATAGATAAACGGCTCTACCTTTTGATGCACATGAAAATGAACTACATTTAATGTGCGTCCCTCATATGCAAATTCCATTCTTAGGCCGCTCTTCGTTCGTTCAATGATTTGATCTGTTCCGTTCCACACAACAGCAGTCATACACTACAAACACTGCAAGTGTAGAATAGAATTTAAAAAAAAAAAAAAAATGCGTTTTATTTTATAGCCACGGCATTCGCTACGGACGGTTGACCAAACGAAGAGCCCGACTGTCAAAATGATCGACAATAATTATAAAATGTTATTGTTTATTCATTGCATGAACATCCGCTTCAAGTGGAATTATCTTCTTTTTTTTTTGTTGCGATTCCCTTTCATTCCACATTTATTGCAGGTACATTTTTATACTCGACGCAGAACGTTATTGAAGAGTCGGTTTTATTTCTCTTTCGAGTAGTAGCTAGCACTACTATTCTACTGGATGTACGCTATCCTAACGTTTGTTCACCGTGGTAACAATTAAACTATATTTAAAATAAGCAAACGATTGACATTTTTGTTCCGGTTTTGCACGTGGAATTGACATTGATGTGATTAAAAACAACAACAAAAATAGTCAGGAAAAAAAACCGTTAAATGTTTGAATTCCAATCAATTCCTATTTGCAGTCTGGAATTTTGGGTGTGTCAGGAGTCACCTTGAAAAGTATTCAAATATGAAATAAAAAATTCAATCGAGAGATTGCATCATTAAGAAATTCAACAACAAAAAAAAACACACATCAACTCTTTTGAATCGTCTAATAATACGAAACAAGTCTATAATCTTCGCAAAAAAAAAGTCAATAAAAAGAATTTTACCTTCAAGCAGTCCACCAAATCACCAAATCGCCCAATTACTAGCAATTACATAAATTCAACAAATTATACAAATTCTATACACACACAAAAAATGCACTTACAAAATAGCGTTTTTTTTTTGTATTTCTGGTCCAATAAATTTCGGCAAGTTTGCGTGTGCCAACCATGTGCAGTGTGTGTATGTGTGTAATCGAGGGAAAGCCAACGGAAGCCAAAGTCTAATCAAAAAATAATTTTGCAATCACAATAAATTTATAATTGAGGTGCACGAAATCACAATGCAAATTGGAAGCGGTCAAATCAATAGAAAATATCAAATGAAAATACAACAACAAAAAAGAGATCGCAATCGTTCCACTTCATTTCAAAATTCCAAAAACAGAATAGTTGGACGATCATTTGATTGGCATATTTCAGTGCATATATTTCTTTTTATGTTTGTCTGTCTCATTTTCCAATTCGATTTGTTGTTAATTTTTGATTCGTCGTCTTATTAGAAATTCTAAAAAATGGATTTATTCACGAACCATTGACCTAAAACCAATGATACACATTTATTTTTTTACTAATTACCGGATCGTGTTACATACTCATTCGAAATGGTGTGGCACCGCTCGAAAATCGGTAGCTTATTGTTTTTCACACTTAAACCGTTCTATTTGTGAGCATCAAGCATAGCATTTGTTTAAATATTGCCTGCTCACAATGGCTCTTTCAGTTCAGCCCGTGTCGAGTGTGAATTGCTTCGATCGAAATAAGCAGCCGTGTGCACCTGAAATTATAACTTTCGCTTCGATACGTCGTCAAATTGAATCATCAGTACAAAATAATCACATCGAAACCGAGTGATAATCAATTTTTGACAAATTCCATAGCCGCTTCAAGTGTTTTTTTTTTTGAGTGTGTGTATGAAATGTGATTTGACGTTTGTTGAACATTTCATTTGCTTCTGCTGCTGTTGTTGTTGTTGTTGTTGTTGCTCAACATTATTCGTTGCTTGATGCAATTCACTACACTCTTGCTCATTCTCTTGCTGTTTCGCTTCACACACCTGCGAGGCATCCAACATTCATTGTTTGTCGGGGGGCCTCACACCGACAACACCAACAGACAGATCCAAAACAAATTTCAAACACACACCCATACAGTGAAAGCCGAATAGCAGCTCATCGACAATAGCGCTACAACGTTCATATGAGGGTCAGTCTTTAGTAAACAGTCAACGTGAACTGTTCCCCGTTTGCTGTAACTTTCGGTATTTGTGTACCTTTTGCGCGCTGCTGTGTCTTGTTTTCTCTCTCTCTGTGTGTTGTTTGTTTTACTATCTTGGATTGTTTTTTTTAAAACATTTTGTGACACAGAATGCGAAATATTTCCGCATAAAAACTGATAAGCAAAAAAATGCCTTTTTGAAAACTGATAAACAAGAAAAGGTTGTGTTCTGTTTTTTTCATTGCAAGTGATTTAGTGACAAGTGACAAGAGTTTATTTACTTACACTGAAACCGATTCTCTTTTGGAATTGCTCAACAGAATTCCGTTTGAAGTGTTTTGAATTGTGGATTTATTGATGTTGAACGCTAAATCGCAGTTTTACTGAGTCAGTAAAAATAGTGAACAAGAAACACACAAAAAAAGAATCAAATTGAGAAAGAGGTTTTGAGAAAGCGAAACCTAATTTTGGTTGTTATGTTAAAGGTTGACCGAAATCTATACGAATTGTGATTTTTGGTTTTTGTTTTTTGCTATTTTAGATTGGTTTTTGAAACGGTGCAAACTGACTTGAAATATGATCAGGTCATATCAAATCAGATGATTGATCACGGTGTTTTCTTCAAACTGGATTTGATTTGTGTGCTCTATTTTGCATTACCATGCCAAATCCAAAATGCCAAGTTGCTTCAGCTTAATCAGAATCAGACAAATCAACGAACAACCACCAATTTGTCATTTGAAATACTTCTAACGCTTCTACGTGTAACAAATGAAATGTAATCTTGCAAACGCAATTACCCTAGAATTGAATTTGGAACAAAAGATGCACGAAAGTGCTTCAAGCAAACAATTGAAATGGGCAATAGCCGATGCGAACGCACACGCATACACATTGTTTAAACCGACTGATATTTTCGCTTTTTGTATTACTCTAAGAACATAAAACGTGCGGTTTTCAATTTCTAGCTTTTACAAATTTTTGGATTCATTTGTTGTTGTTGTTGTTGTTGTTTTTGTTTCATTCTGCTTTGTTCTCGTCACTCGGTTCGTTGCTGACGTGCGATTTTCATGTGATACGTTTTTCACGATTTATTGTAATTCAGATTTCGAGGTCAAACAAACGTGTATTATCTCTCTCTCTTTCTGACAATTTATACATTGTTAACATCGTTTCTGCAATTAGCAGAATGTTCATATCTATATATTTTTCCGTTGTTTGGGGGTTTCATGGTCATAACATATAAGCCAAAATGAATTGTGATCGCATACAGGTGAGCTCCTGTGATTGACAGAGGAAGAATAATGAAAATTTAACAAACAAAAACGAACGAAACGCGATGCCATCAAAACACTTTGCCCAACGGTGGTGTCAAAAGCTAATTATTTTTATTCGACAGTTTGTTCGCGCAATTTATTACCTCATGTGTACATTTGGCAATCCATTCACCGAAAAATTACTGTTAAAACCAAACGATGAAACCGCTAATTGAAAGGAAAAATCGAATGGAATTAGACACATTTTGTTTTTGTTTTTTTGGGCCATTGAATGTTCTCAATGCTGAGTGTTGAGTGCGAATGATGTGTAAATTGTGCACAGCTGGATATACTGATCGATTACATTGGAGGCCATTCATGGCTGGAAACACGCTCAAGTGAATCAAATAACAACAAATGCCTGAAGAATGCAGTAATTATTTTTTGGCCATCCAACAACAACAAAAAACAACACAGTTAAACTAAAAATGTAATTGACGATCGTTAGCGTTTGCAAAATGCTGATTTTATTTGACTTTTCACAATTGAGGCAATTTATTGTTAAATCGATATGCAATCACATAGAAAATGTGAGTAAGAGTCTTAATATCCATTAAGCTATTGAATGGTGGCTAGAAGTTCAAACGTGCCATTAAATTGATGGCATTCGTTGTGTTTGAAGCTTCAAAAGAATTTCGAAACGTGCCTAGAAATAATTTCTTGCAAAAATGTGTGACTCAAAAAGCCTTTCGGGCTGGCTTTTTATCTGATAAAGCAATCGTAATGTGATTAGAGCAGATAATAAATATTTGTAGTTTTTTGTTCAGTCTAAAAATAGACAAGGATATAAAATCAACTAATTTAGGGCCGTACCGCAATCGCAGCGGGTCTTCAGCTCAACACCCAATCTATAAATCCTTAGTTTAATGACTGCAAATACCAGTCAAGTGCAGTAAAAACCAAATAACACTATAAATTGAATCACATGCATGTGATAAATATGTTATTGTTGATTTCCAGAAACGTAGTTTTTTGTTGTTGTTGTTGTTTATCAAAACGTAAATTACATTCAACCTTGAGGGTATTTTAGAAAACTTTGATTGGAATCGCGCTGCAAGCAATTACTAATTTCCGAATCGGAAATTCTGATAATCATATCACGATTTTTCTATTCAAAATATTAATTGAAAACAAAAAGAGAGACGCAATTGCATTGATAGATTGCATGGAATTTTACATAAGATGTTTGAAGAATGGTCGAAAAAAAAATCAGATTTTTGTGTGCAACAGAAGCCCCGTAAGCTACTATCACGTTATTTGGAGCATATTAGGTCGAAAAAATGACTTGAGCTGAACATTTATGGTAATAAATACTTTGAACTCATATAATATGATCAAGTATTTTGACACTTTATCACTCATTAAATTGTTTGTTATTTTGTCAATTGTTTTTTCCTCCATTTAGGTCTCTTGAGTCTTTTCAGTCTCTGAATTCTCACATTTCTCTTTCTCGTTCTCTCACATAAATTGCTGCACATCTCAGTGGCTGGTGTGTGTTTTTTTTTTATTAACAAGCTTTTCCATAAACGCTCAATCAAATTCACACCTCTTTTTGTTGTTGTCATAAGCATTCAACGTAATTCATTCAGCAGGCAGCAAACATTAAAGCAGCATGCATTTATGATGATTTTTAGCAATCCGCATTCGCAGTAAATTGATGTGTATGAATGTTGAAATCGGAGCCCAATCAAAGTGGATTTGATGTGAATCGAAAAAGAAACCTTATTGAGCCCGAAATGATCTGTGAGCAGCGTTAGTTTTTGTTGTTGTTGCCTTCGCCTAGAGAAGGCGAAAAAAAAACCTACACCGTTTGAATAGTAAATTCACATAATTATAGTAACGATGTCTTCAATTTATGAGCTAAGATGAGCTTGGCTTTTGTTATTGTTGTTGTTGCGTGAAGAGGCATCGATCGCTGCTTGAAGCCTGAGAAAAATGGTGATGATGTACTGTTGAAGGTCTTGTCAATGTGAACATACAAACTGGAGCCCACAAACTTGGCTATAAATTTCACGAAGCGAAGACAATTTTTTTCAAAATTAAGACTGGGTGCTGCTTGTGAAATTGTATGTGGAAATTGATATTTTGAGTGCATAATTCACTCGACAAACTAGGTCTTGGATGAAAATGTGCGCGTAAAAGAAAGTGCGGTCGATGTGTGTGTGTGTGTGAACAGTGAAGTGTACACACATCGATGTGTTTGCTCAGCGATTGCGGTAATCGGAGCAATGTTTTTTATTTTCAAGATTCATTACGACTGACGATTCGCGCAAGCAATGAATTAAATTTTTTTCATAAAAGTAAATCTTCTCAATCTGCTTTGTACATGTGAATTGGCGATGCGGTATGATCACCATGAACTGAAGTGCAGAATGCTAGAAAAACAAATCTACTTTTTCATACGTTCATCAGTAGCAAAATCATAAATAGTGTTTTGTTTCGTTTGGACTATCACACACAGCCAACAGCTTACAATAAACCTGTATGCTGACTACATGCTGACCAACAAATTTCCAAGCAAAATGCTGTTTGATGCCGCACATTTTGGTGCGGCGGTAATTTATAATTGAATCTGTTTTTAGAAGAAAATCACACAATAAAACATAAACCAAAACTATGATGTGGTTTGGCGATCACAATTTGCTATGCCAATTCGACTCCTCGAATTATGCGGCCAAGCTGAACGCGGGGTATGCATTTACGGTTACAAAATAAAAATGTATGCATCACGCTGAACCAAATAGATAAAAAAAAAACCATAAAACAAATGCACATAATAATGAAGGAAAAAGCAGTGGTCAATTTGTAATTTATATTATTTCATCTTTTACATTTGAGTTGGTTTTCCGTTTTCGTTGTTCACAAATCACCATTTTCCACGGACAGTAGGCAGTTGGAATTGCGTTTAATGCACACCACACAGCTCAACTCAACACAGATCAGTTTCTATTTTTTGTGTTTTTTTTTTCTATCATTTTTTATCTACGACAATTGTGAGACCGTGACGAACACAAGACCCACAAATATCATCATTTGCTTAGGTTTTTGTTGTACAATTGCACATGAATTTTAAAGATGCTAGACAATTTTCATGAAATACCATTTCAAAATGGACATTTGTATGCAGACCAACTTAAAAATGTTACTCGTCGTTTCTCATGTGCAATTTTCTATAAAAAAAATATTTCATTGCAATTCCGAAAAAAAATTTCATGCAATTTCATTCGTTTTCATGAAATCGATTGGAAATCTGGGTTTGTGAAAATAGTAATCACATTAATGTTGGTGAAAAGTGAATTGTCGCTACTGCTTGAGTTTTGTTGTTCGTTCACTAACTCAATCGGCTCACTCAGCTCATTCGCGCATCGATTTTCGATTTTTCCCGAATTCCGCAATTCAATGACCGGAAATTTCACTTTGCTCATTCATGAGAAATTTATAGTATGTGTGTTTCTCTTTATTGGGCAATTTCTTTTATTCATTGCACCGGCACTTCTCTTTCGTTAACGGTCGTTTCGGTTTCTGAACGCTGGAGACGTGCATGCTTCATGTATTGCATCGTTATTTCGATTCTATTAATCAAATTCACAGCAAAATTAATCGAATGATCATGCGATGGTGGCCAATAATATTTTTTTTTTAAACCAATTTCAATGCATCAAATGCATTTTTAGTTTTTACTCGAACACAGACAATGAGAGACGCGTATACACATTTTCGGTATGTGTGTGTGCAATTCAATGCAACCGAGAAGAAAAAACAACTCTCTCGCAATTCATTTGCCAATAGCCCAGCTGATACAGCCACAAAAACGTGGAAGAATCATTTAATGACGAAAATGAAAAGAGAAACAAACCGCTGCGATTTATTTGCATTAAACGTTTATTAATTCCTTAAATGAAGCCGCATAATAGCGTGATATTAACACTTTTCACATGAAATGGTGCTTTTATTTCATTTGTTGGTTTTTGTCGGGCTGCCAATTTTTTTTTTTTTTTTTTTTGCTTCGCCATAATTTCAATTCCATTTGGTGAATTTTCTGTCTGTACATCATGCACTTTTCTCTTTCTTTCTCTTTCTCTTAAAAAGGCGTTCATTTGATCTCTTCAATGCTTTGTTACACCAATGAGTTTGGTCGGTGGCAATTTTTTTTTTGGTTTTTGCTCTCTTCGCTCGATGTTCGTGTGGCGACGATGTCCACAATTTGAACAAAAATAGTAAAACATTTTGCGTTCACTTTTAACAAAAAACAATCGAAAAACAATACTGAAAAAGGCACCACCATTGTTTTCCATTTGATTTGAATGCGTTAAGTTCCCATTGAGAAATGCCTTCGATTTGTTTTCGTCTTTGGTTTGTTTTTTCTCCATTTGCACGAACTGAAGGAAAAAAAAAACGCTTAAAAAGTCGGCAACGACGAGAGAGTCGCACCAACAAATGCTTGGTTAAATGCAATGATCACAGATAAAAGGTATCGCTTTGAGTGAAAATTTACATTCATTGAGCTCCGGTTGGCCGCGAGAATTTCCAAGCCGATAGAAAAAAAAACCATCGAGTACAACAACAGCAACAACAACAACAACAACACCAAGAAATATTCCACGTCGTTTCATTGATAAGTCAAATAGATGATTCGTTTCGGATAAAGGGCCCTTCCATTGCCACACATAAACACACTCACACATATGCATCATGTACAATCACTTGTATCGATCGGTAAAAGCAGCTGCTGATGCTATTGCAGCAGCATTCATGTATCGAGTCTGTTTGGTGTTCATGTTCATTCATTCTCGACACACACAAAAATAAAAAACAAAATAAATTCCGATGCCAAATATGGACTAAAAAGTGATTCGCTGGTGAACGATTCAAATGTGTATAGATGTTATATTGTGTTCATGTGTGTCAAAAGCGCACCCATTGAAGAACCAATGAAACACGGTGTGGCTTTGGCAAATCTTTGAAAGAGTTAAGCTGCACGAGCGCTCGCGCGCGCACACACACACACACACACACGATCACTCGTTCGCGTTCGCAACATTCAAGTCAATGAACTGTTTACTGGAAGTGGACATATATACACATGTTTACATGTTGCTTTCATCGGCGGTGCCGTTGTTTCATTCCAAAATGATCTGAAATGTTTACATAAATTGTTGGAATTGTTGGCTTCACTTTGCGAACCATCTCTCTGTGAATTGAATAAATGCAAAATCCAAAGCCATTTCAAAGTGGCAAAATTAAACGACAACAACACACACACACAATATATATATATATATGGTAAGTTACCATTGGTAACACTGGCTGACTATATTTGTGCACTACAATTTGATGAATGTGACTAAAGTGATAAATGGCAATTGGTGCAGTATTTGGGTCGATTGATTGATTGACGCAGCCGTTGGCTTCTCCATTGAATGTTTCTCAAAGTTCGCTATGCGATTCACAATACGCTGTCTCAAATATGGCTTATTTTGATGATAGAATCAGCAAAACGATGTACAAATGTGCAAAATTGCGCCTTAGTTACATTTAGTGCGCTGACGATTTTTTTTTGTTCGCGACCCGTTCACGTTACAGTGTGTAATGTGATTAGTATAGCGTGAAGCCGCAAAAAAAAGTGTGCTTTAACACACGATCTAACGGATTTTCGCCCATTTTGCCAAGGCATAAAAAATCACACCATTCTCTCAAGCAATGACGATGCATTTTTGTTTAAACCGAGCATTGCTAGGCAAGCAACAGAAGTTGTAAAAGCCTCGAAATGAACCAGTTTAATTATTTAGACTAATATTGTCTTAAATGCTAATAAACCGATTGAAAATTCTGTTTGAACTGCAACATTGATAAAAAAAATAATGATTGCGGCGCCGCCTTTATCATTTCAAAGCTGATATTCTTCGTCTGTTTTTGTCTTTCTCATTCTTTAAATTTGATTTAGAGATTATTGTACTTGTTCACGTTGTTCGAAATCTTTAATTTATGATTATGACAATTACATGCCAGTTTTTTGTTTCATTACGATTAATCTACCGTTATCTGTTAATAATACACACACACACTCATCTCGCGGTTTTTCGCAATTTTCCCATCATTTTGATTTTGCCGCACACACACACAACTTCTCTATTCTTTGTGTGATGCACGAAAAGAAGTATCTTGGTATATCGAGAATAATGGCGCCGAAGCTGAAGCGCTGATAAGAGTACAACCTCTCTCGATCTGTTTTTTTTTTCTTCACTATACACCATAATTACGATAGATTGGTGGCTGTAAACAAGCGACATACTTGGCGTATGGAAGTGACTTATTTTTCACACAATTCCTGTCTAAATGTATTTCTCTATGTTTTTTTTTTTTATATTCTCGTGTGTTGTGTGCGCGTTTTACATTCTCGGTTCTTGTACGTTGTTATTGTGTGTTGACGAGACGCATTCCGCGAACGCATAACAAAACTCGTCCAATTTGCAGTAAGCGCCTGCCTTGGAAACCTCCACATTGCGTTTATCATCATTTAGTCGATAAACAGAAGCTAGAATCAAAGTCATACGCAACAACAACAACAACAACAAAAGTGGGCAACAAGAGAAATTACGCAACAATTATGTTTGGTTAAGTGCAATTGCGCGAAGTGCTCAACAGAGACGTTACGAACGCTTTACCATTTTTAATGACGATGCCAAAATGAAATGAGGCAAACGTTAGAACGTGAGCGGATCGTGTAATGCACATTGAATGTAGCATATGCCCGTTGGCAGTTGCACGTAGCTTCCATTCAAAAAGGTTTTTATTTTCTAACTGTCAAATATGCATGCAAATCGTTTGCAATAATTGCTAAGTAAAGGAAGTGGAAGGGAAAAAAAAGCTGCAATAACAACCAAACCATTTTTGTATTGAACATTAGAAGCGTCAATATTTCTTACCATGAATGATCGTTAGCCTATTTTTTGTGCCGTGTTTCAATCATTCATTCACTTCAAACTCTCCGATTGGAAACTCTCGCAACTTTCCAACATTTCGAGTCGATCGATTCTCTTTTGTTGTTGTTGTTGTGTGCAATGGAATGACATTTGAAAACCACAAACAAGAAATTTGTTTGCATTGATGTTAACTGTGAGTGTTCCTAACGAAATTCTTATTCAAACAAATCTATTTGGTATGGAATTCTTAGCTTGAGAGCCTTACGAGTGTCGGACGAAAAGATAGACAGCGAGAGAGGTAGAGATAGAGGTAGAGAGAGAGAGAGGGAGAGAGGGCTTGCAGCACAAAAACTATTGAGTTAAAAAAAATCGCTCAATCATTGTTTGCCGTTAAAATAAGAACTGATCGTTTTTTTTTTCTAAGTAGGTGTCGATTGAATATACGAACGGGGGAAAATACATAATTGCCACTTTTGCCCTAAAAGCAAACAATGTTTTACTTCTTTTTTGTACATTCAAATTGAATGGTATCGTATTTTATGTTACCGATCATTTTTTTTTTGAAACGGTTATGTGAATGCCAACAATATATGGGTTGTTTGAGTGATTTTTATGCAAATAAATATGGTGAAATGATTACGATACGCCAACTAAAAATAATGAAATTTCACATTTCAATCGTCTTATAGAGATTGTTTTGTGTGTTCAACACCGTGTTGGTTAAATTCTCAATGGAACAAAAAAAAAAAAAACAGAACAGGAAATCGATGCGAAAAATGAACACGATTTATGATTATAGTTTGTTGTATGAATAAAATATTTTTCATTGAACAAATATAGAAAATGGAATCTATAGAAAGGCTTTGGTTTTAAATTTCATTGTAAAGAAAGCGAAGAATTTTTTTTTAAAGAGTGCGATAAAAAAAAATCCGACTCGGCAAAGTGATAGATATCCAACAATGAAAAAAATCCGTCTAAAAATTAATATCATTCTCAATGCATTCGAGAACCATCCATTACACACACACACACACACATAATAAAATGTGTAAGCAGTGAGCATATTCATTCGACAAACAAAGACGTTCGTAATCCGAACAAAAATGCTAACCTCGGTCTGAGCCGATAAAAAAAAGGTATATTATGATGAGTGACAACAATGAAATGAAAGGAAATTGTACAGAGACATGGGGCCCGTTAATGTGTTCTGTCAGTATGTCGCATTGATAGACACTATTTTGATGTTAGTTATGGTTTAATACGAAACAAAGAATAACAGAGCGCTACTGCAAATGCACACATTCAGAGAAGGCACTCTGATAAGCCCAAAAAAAAAACCAACCAACCAATACACCGTCAAGGCACTGAGTCATTTGAGGCAATGGGCGAGAGTGTTACGGCTATGCCGTACAACAAGTGCGGTTTAATTGGTTTAGTGCATGTAGTAGTCGGTTGGTATACTTGATTATGAAACATGTCGCCCCCTGTATAAACATCAATACCGCAAAACCAGCCAAACCAAATTTACAGTAATGTTGGTGTGTTTGGCACGTTGACAATCGACACACACACAGTCCGATGTGAAAGTGTTCGTCTATACTAGACACAAAATGTGTAATGCATGATAGCTGGCAATTCCATAAAGCAGGTACAAAAACCCATATCAAGGCGAAAGAGAATCGTAGTCGCAGCGCACACAGACACACAGAATGTGAGATAGACAGAGACAGAAAATAAAAACGTAAATCTAAGGCAAATATTCGAACAATGGCAACGTTAAATAGCGAAATCATCATCAACAATTGTTATTCAACATGTTCACAAGCAAAAACCCAAAAATGCTCACAGAGACATTACAACAACAAAAAAATGTCTATTTTCAGTCATTTTTATCTGATATTCGTTCTCTGTCTTGCCCATTTACTCGCACAGCTGAGCCAAGCACATTTCGGTTGATGTCTTCTTTCGCTTTGTGTGCGCTCACAAATTTAAAAAAAAAAACAGAATTATTATTACAGACGTGCATTTTCACCTGAATATGGTTCAGTCGAGCAATTTTTTGTGTGCTGTTCAGTCGATTTATCTGTTATTTGCAGTGATCATTTCAGGCTATTAATTTGCAACAGTGTGAAATATCGGTTCGTTCGACAGTTAGCTGACTTTCAATTCAATTGTACCTCATTTCATTTTTTCAGTAGCAACAAATTGATACTTGATTTTTTATTCATTTTTTTTCATGCTCTCTCAAAGTGATCCCAATATTTCGAAAGTTTTGTACGTCTTACGGCAAAATTGTAATAGTTTTATTTTTTTTCCCCGTTGTTCACGAATGATCGATAATTGATAATTGCATACATGTTTGATTGGCAGACTTTAAATTTTTTTTTTCAGTTATTCATACGTTTGTTGTTTACTAATCGATCTTTTTACGTATTTTAACGTATATTTTAAGTATTTCTTTTTTTTCCGGTAAAAAAAAAAAAATATGCCGAAATTTCGTTGTTGTATTCAGTATTTTGTGAACAGTTTATCGAACATTTTCATCACATATACGATTATGCAATCCATGTGTCTCTCACCAAAAGATATATAGAAAAAAAAACCAGTACACACAGATTGTGCTTTAGTCAAGTTGTGAAATTGCTATTTTTATGTAATTTGCTTTTGTTGTTTGCAATTGCTGGTGCTTTAAAGAAAAAATTTGGTTGCGCGTGCACACAAAAAAAATCAATTCAAATTCATCGTCCATTAAATTGTTTTGTCCAGTTGTGTTCTTTCATTCAAATCGATTCCCAACGCAAATAAAATATTAAATAGAAAAAAAAACAAATGCAAATTTAATTACGAATTATGCAAAATAAAACTGTTTGAAGAAAACATACGGTGATCGAATGTGATAAAAAACGAAAAAAAAAACAAAATAAGATGTAATGAATGATCCAACTGAAGTGATGTTGATGTTTGCATGTCTTGAATTTTTCAGAGCGTTTAATTACCCATAAAAATCACACATAAATGAGGTCACAGTGAAACGAAACATGCTTAACGGATTACTCTGAGGCGATTGCATCGATGATGACGGCTTTTTTCTTCAATCAAATTTTCGGCCAATATCCAAATTGTTAAAACAACATGTAGTGATTTTGTGAGATTGATATTTGTGATATGTGATTGAAGAAGAAGAATACAAATCGCGAAAATATGTTTGACGTACCACCAAAGTGTCCGGCATTAGCCGACAAATTGACTGGTTTATTTAGTTGGCGCCAAACGTATCGTGTGCAACATCGACAAAAAGGCATTACGCACACATCGTACTTGAACAAAAGACACTCTTTAACATTATCACGAAGCGGAAGCTCTGATCGAGCTGCTGATACATCGAGCACGGTAAACAAACACACAAAATCCATTCATTTTCAAACAGTGCGATTACATCTGAATGATATTATTTTGAAATGTACAAAACCAAACAACAACAACGACAAAAAATAGGAAAAAATATTTTACACCAAAAATAATATTACTGTTTTGTTATTGACATTAGTCATTGTGTACTTCGAAGAAGAGTCAACGTAAAAGTGCAATGATAAGCAAACTCATGATTTGGTCGTTTATTTTAACTGTACGGCCACAAAAATGCTGTTACGATAACCGTGTGTTGTTTTATACTCGAAAGTTTTTTTTTTCATGATTATTTACATTGTTTTTTGTGTATTCGGTTTTTATCTACGTTTTTTTTTTTGTTTATCTTCATATGTAAACTCACAAAACATTTTCTTTTGTTCGTTTGATTAATTACAGGATCCTGACTCATGGACGGTCGTACATCATTTAGAAACGCAATCAGGTGGCATACTTGATACAGACGATCAAGTGAACGATGTTGCAGACGATCGCGAAGTGATAATAGCCAATTTTGAAGATGCCGGACCGGATCCAGGTGTACCACAAGGCGGTGGCGATGGTGCCAGCGGTAGTTCCGTTGGTACGGGTAGTCCCGATCTATTTTATGCACCAAATGAAACGAAATATGGTTCAACACATGAACCAAATACCGATACCAATATTGCACCTCATATTGAGGTTACTGTCGATACCAATCAATTGAATACGTCCGGTGTTGGGCTGCAAGTGCGACGAAGTAGCGATCCATCGCTGCATCAGCTCGGTATGGAAATTCCAAATAATCCATTAGTGAATAATTTTAGCCAATACAATGATGCAACGAAACGTTGGTCAGCAGCACCAGTGTGCCGAAGTGAATCGGATCAAGTGGATCGATTGCTAATGGAGGGTGATAGAAAGACAAATGCTAGTCAATTGTCGCCATCATGGGAATGTCAATTGGAAGAATCAGACCAATACCATCAGCAAAATCAACAACATCAACAGCAGCAGCAGCAGCTACACCATCATCAACATCTGCAAAAGAGTCAGCAATTAACAACGATTGACACAACACCAACGCAATTTTCTCGCTCTGGTCGATTGTCAATGCAATTTCTGGGCGATGGAAGTGGATACAAATGGATCGATGCCGCCGAAAAAATTCAAAACACACAATCATCATACACATCAAAATCATTGCCACGTGAATTGAAGCGAAAGGAACCGCTTGGTCAAGCGTACGAATCGATTCGTGAAAAAAATGGTAAAATGCTATTGATTATTAACGAAAACCGTGGACCGCTCGGTTTGACAGCCATACCAGATCCGAAGAATGGTGGACTTTTAGTGCAAAATGTTGATAAAGACAGTCCAGCCGAACGTGGCCAATTGCAACGGGGCGATCGCATTTTGGAAATTAACGGTTTTAAATTGATGGGCGTATCGGAGAGTTCGATACAAGATTATTTACGACAAAATTGTGCTGCACCGGAATTACGATTGCGTGTGATCAAAACGACAAATCTTATTCAGAAATTGAAAAAAGAAATTGACGACATGGTCGAAGCCGAAGAAAAACAACAACAGCAGCAACAGCAACAGCAACAGCAAGCAGCCAAATCAGCAATTAATTCATCACCAACACGCAAAGTGCCTGGTACATTGTCATCGAATGCGCTCGCTCTGCAAATGGCCAACAAACGAAAAATCGGACGTAAAATCGAAATTGAACTGTGCAAAGGACCGCAAGGACTTGGTTTCAGTGTTACGACTAGAGATCATCAAACGGGCGGCGATTCATTGATTTACATTAAGAAAATTTTATCGATTGGCGCTGCCATCGAAGATGGTAGATTGCGACCAGGCGATCGTTTACTTGAAGTTGATGGTGTCACAATGACCGGCAAATCACAAAGCGAAGTGGTTGAAATATTGAGAGCCACAAAACCCGGTTCGAGAGTTCGACTTGTCGTTTCAAGACAACAAGATCTCAGCGAACTATCCGATGATAAAGATATCATCACAGAGGTAAGCTTAATGGATTTCCGTTATTCGATTTATAGCTGAACATTTCTGATTGAGTTTGTATCCATTTCACAGACAAACATCGAACAAGAAAACGACAAATCGACTCCACCAAAACCTCCACCACCAGTTCTACCACAGAAGCCATGTTTAAGACAGCCAGCAAGGAAATCCCTTGACCTATCACAAACCGAAGAAAACGTAAACATGCAAAACTCGTTCAAGGAGATCGGTCGCGAATCGATATCCTCGAATGTAGGTTTTTTCATTCCAAAACTGCAATGTACCCCATTGAAATTGTATTGCTATAAAATCTCTTCGTTTTATTTTTTTTTTTTGTTCTTTCTTTAAACAATTCTAGGAAAGTGCACACAATTTCTCGTTTTCGTTTCGTAATCGTGAAATACTCACACTTCACATTCCAGTCAATGACACTGAAAAAGCGGGCCTCGGTGTTAGCGTAAAGGGTAAAACTGGTTCACAAAACTCATCGAATGACAGTAACGGTTCACGAACGGACGGTGATCTTGGTATATTTGTAAAAAGTGTGCTAAAAGGTGGAGCTGCATCACGTGATGGCCGACTTAAAATGAACGATCAATTGCTTATGGTGAATGGTGTTTCATTGCTTGGGCAATCGAATGCCGAAGCAATGGCAACATTACGCAAAACAATGGTTCATCTGCCGGGCAAATATCCAAAAATGATTACATTGCAAGTGGCCCGGCGTGTCATACGACCAAACAGTACAATCGAATCGAATGAAATCAGCAATAATTCGACATCAAGTGCCAGCGAACAATCCGGAAAAACGGTTATTTACTTAAGTCCCGATAAAAGCAATCACAATGAATCGATGCATCTATTGAAAAATGGCAACTCTGGTTCACAGCGATCTATGAATAGGTATGTATTTTGTATTAATCAAAATGACGTTGATTGGAAGAGCCGTTAATTGTATTTTATTACTTTAGCCGATGGAGCAATCCAGTATTAGATCGACTAACGGGCGGAGTTGGAAATCATATGAATTCCAATCACAAAGTGAATGGAATGCCACCACATTTGGCTGCATCGAGTGGTTTGCGTAACGATAGCTATTACATGGCAACAAATGAATCATGGAGTCCAATGCAAATGAAGGAAAACAATTCCGTTTTAATTGAAGATGATCAGGAGCCATTGGCACCGTAAGTACCAAACCAAATGTTAAAAATGTTTGAAATTACAAATCAAAACTGATGAAATAACCAACTTTTTTTTTTTTGGTGCAGCATTTTCAATATGGATACTTCATTGAACCGAACACATGATTCAAATAGTAGCATACATAAGCAAATTCCCGCATCACCATCATCACCAAACCCATGCGAAACCACATACTCAAGTCAACTGTCACTAGAAACGAATCCACCAGTGGATCCATTCAGTCGTGATGCCATTGGACGGCGCAGTATGTCAGAAAAACATCATGCCGCACTTGATGCCAAGGAAACGGATACATATCAACGGAATAAAAAGTTACGCGAGGAACGTGAACGTCGTAATCGGCCAAAAACTATCGCTGGTTTGGGATCAATGGAATCAATTGTGAATGGTGGCAAAAATACATCGAAAAATTCTGACTTAAGCCGGGAAGCTCTCGATCGAATAACAGATTTGGGACCATCACTGGGTTTAAAGAAATCATCGAGCTTAGAATCACTTCAAACAATCATACAGGAGATTCAGTTGTCAGACGAACCAAGGGGACCGTCAGCGTTGCGAACGCCTCGGGGTCGTGGACGGGATGAGTTTGTACGCGCCGAAGTTGAAAGACGTATGTCCATGCACCAGAACTTTTTAATAATTTTGGTTTTAAGAACATTTTTTTTTTTTTTTTTGTCAATTTTACATCAAGATTCAATACATTTTAAATAACACTAACATTTCATTGCAGCTTCACGAAAGCATTGGCTTCTTGAAGGAAACACTGGTACAGCTGAAAATGATGATGGCTTTATAAACCGCCATGGACCATTCCAGAGTTCACTGAATGAGGGAAAACACAAACGTGCAAAGAAACCCGGAATTTTGCGTGGCATTGGACACATGTTCCGTTTTGGCAAACATCGTAAAGATGGCATCGCTGCAGTTGATTCTTTCGATGCAAATGTAACATTAAATATGTCAACATCTAAGTCATCGAACAAAGAAAATAAGTCAATGGCAATTACAAACGGTACAGTGTCAAGTCGTTCAAAGCCACCAAACTATCAGCCACCGCCACCAGTCGCTGTGGGCATTCCAGTTGCATCAAACGGTATCCATCAGGGTGATGTGTTTAATCATCGATACTCACATTACGTCAACTATGATGAATTGCAGCAACAAATTAGGTATGGCAACTCAACTTTCTACACAAAAAAATCGTATAGCAACATTTAGAAGTGGCACTCCAATAGCGTAGATGATCTAACTGTCTAAACATAACATCCGATAAAATCTAAAACACACTAATCCTATTCTATTGAAATCTAATTTCATTTCTAATTTATTCTTCAAAACTCTCACATTTCTTTTAATTATTTCAAAAACCAAAACAAAAACCATTCACTTTAACACTGAAATGCCAAAATCACTTAGAAATTTCGTACTTAATCCATATAAATTGAATTAATTGAATGAATTTAATTTCTATTAACCAAAAATCGAATCAATATAAATAATACGTACCGTATTGCACGCAGTCCATCTCCCCAAAATGAGCAATTATCAGAATCAACGTTAGCTCAAATGCGTCTTCAAGTAATGCAACAAAGGTTTAAGGTGGAAGAGGAAAGGTAAATGTAATTATTGGTTACAAACATTCACAACAGTGTGCTGGCCTGAAACTTAGCATAGAGAAAAACTGTAAATGCAAATCCATTAGATTCATGCATTTTTTTTTCTTCATACAAAATGCGCACACCATCAGTCGAGCGTGTTTAATTGTTGATTTTTTTTTGTTTATCCACGAAGAATCGATCAATAGAAATTGTAATTTGGCTCAAACGTGCGGACACTTTGTCAAAACAAAACGAATTTATTTTTGTGTAATTCTTTAGCAATTCATTCATGTCAATTATCAGTTTTTGCGTATTTAATATTTTTTTTTTTAGTTTTTGTAGTGTAAAAATCCAATAGCGTAAATTGTGTGTTCGAGTAAAATTGCTAGTATTTTTTTTTTAATTTTTCGTTTAGACTTCACATGAAGATAGTTAGCAATTTTGTCATTAAATGTTTTTAGAAGCAAATGAAACTAATCGATTGTCTTAATTTTGTTTTCATTTCATTCATTGAATTGAACAAAATGTTCGTATTTAGTTTTAAATAAAATTGAGCCATTCAAACAGAACCGAATCGATTCTTGTGTTTTCTCATTATTCATATGCATGAGTTCTACACCCCCTTCCTCCCCCCCCCCCCCCAAAAAGATGCAGTACAAGAGTGTACAGATTTTGTAAATTTCGACTTTTTGTTGTTGTATAAAAACCGAAACAAAATACTCTAATACACTTAACCGTATGCCATTTTAAATCATAATCATAACAATCATACAGCACGATTTTTAATGTTTGCAATTAACGTTCATTTTTTTTTGTTTTCTTTTTTTTTTTTTGGTAAAATTTCACGTGTTTTTGCACCGCACGCTCATAACCTCATACATGTTTGGTGTTTATGTTTGTTTAAAAAAAAAACCGTTTTAATTGTGTGTCACATAGAAAATTGCGTTTGCAGCAAAAGAAAATAACCTTGCAATAAACAAAATAACACAATAAGAAAACAAAATTGATAAATTCTAATCGATTGTAAATCCTCCAAAAAAAAAAAACCAAAACCAATGTACTAATTTACAGTCGGCGCCATCAACATTACCACTCGCAACGTTCGACGCGAACGGTTGACTTGAATAATCATCATCAGCGACCCACATCCACTTACTATGAATATGAAACGTTTCAGTACAATGGAGGCATCGGTACATACAATCCGAATATAACGACGAGTCCGCCATCCAATTTTAATCATCACATTGCGCTGAATGGTAGCCAACGTAAAATTCACAATGGCCAATCATCGCTCAAATATCGATCACCAAATGGACACAACAGTAGTATTCGAAGTCGTGGACCATTTGTTACACAGGTCACCATCCGTGAGCAGCATCCACAGTCACCCAATGGATCGAGTGCGGTGACATCGGCATCGAAAGTCTGACACTGGGCACCCAACCAATCAATTACCATGAATCTAAATCTCCAAGCAAGTGTCGTCTAGTGTCCTGCGTTTATCATACAATTTTTACTTCATTTTCATTTCCATTTCAGTTGAACTGAATGTAATTTTTAGATTAATTCTATACAATAACAGTCGAGATTATAGCCACGCATTCAATTTATCATTTCTTTTGTTCATGTGTCTTTTTTTTCTCTCTTTGAGGGGCAACAAAACAAAAAGGGCGTTGTGTTTAGTTCGTTTAAATTAATTCACAATAAAATTTCAAATCATCTTTTCAGTAGGAAAAATTTAGCTTGACTTTGTAAATAGAAATTATTTTCTTATCGTTAGGACCATAGAAGAACCAAAAGCAATATTCTTTCATTGGAATATCGAGAGAAAAAAAAAAATGGGCGAATTTAAGCCGAATATTATTTCGGTCTTATGATTTTGTACATTTTGAAGCACAAAAGCCATTTATTGGACACTCAGTTAACATTTAAATGCAATGAATGCTCGAATGAACCGAATTTGATATTGAATTCGAAAAAAAAAATAGTAAACTTCCAAAAAACGAAGCAAAATATTTCCACTATAGCAAGAAATTAAGATTTTATTCCAAACTGGGATTTCCCACACTTTGAAAACCACAATAAATTTTGTTTTAAATGGATAGAATTTTTAACATTCTGCTGTAAATTCGCATTTAGAGCTAAACGTACCACAGCAGATACACAGCTACAAATCCTGAAACTGTACTTATTTTTTTTTTTTTTTTTTTTAAACAAAATCTGTGTAGATAAACAATAATAATAAAATGTATGTGCCTATTTTTCGTACGCGTGTGTACTTATTACTTATCTGAATATCCATTACATTTTAAGCCAAATTCATTAAATCGCCTCATTTAAGAGAAATAGTATTCGTCGATCAAACCCCCCATAATCTATATGAACATGTAAATAAATTATGTTTCCTTTGAATAAAAAAAAAAAGCAATGATTTAATCGAAACGACATTTTTTTGGCTATGATTTTTTTTCAGAGAAATGAACAACAAATGCATAATTATTCATGTATGGTAAGCATGCTCTAGCTTGTATTTGAACAGGATTAAGTTGGTCATTGATTAGGCTGAGGATAGAAAATTTACAGATTTGAAAAATAAAAAAAATTGGATTGTGATGTTCATTTACTTTGGTGTAATTTTCGCAATTAACTTTCAAAAGTTTCTTTCATAAGGAAATCAATTACGTCAAACATTTTATCAAAACAAAAGATTGATTTTCATATTGTAAATACAACAATTTGATATCCGTATTCAAAATATGCAGTACAACATTTGTATTAGGTTATCTGTGTTATCGTGTATTGATGTTAATTGGTATATATCAAACCCCGGCTACAATGACAGCTCGGCAACACATTTGACCCAAATTTGTGTCAGTTGCCAATTTTTTGTCCCAAATTTGTGCCAATTGCCAAAGTTTAAGTTGTGTTTTTGTTAATTTCGTCAGCAACCGCATGGAGGCGCTTGCAATCAATTTGACCTGTCGCCGAGTTTTGGTATATATATATTTCCTTTTCACATATTTGGATGCGCGAACACTTTGAAATCATTTCACAAATATCTAAGAAATACATCAGTGTTGCCATATCATTGTGTTTATCATTGTTCGCAATCGGGGTTTTTAAGCGTTTTTTCAAACAATATCAGAACGCCATGAAATTTTGGTTTCGGATATTCCGAGCCAAAACTAGTCAGACATTTTTTTTCGCGTCGGTTTGGGTTTTTCCAACCAACATTTTTTTGCTTTCTTTTAGTCCGAAACACAAGGGGCGAACAACTACCAATACTACTAAACAAACGTCAAAAGTGCCGACAAGTACTGAATCAATATCTGCACATACCGATGTGCGAGATGCGATTCTGTCGATTCTCTCTATCTATTCAGTTTCGCATGCCTTCTAGTTGCGCATCAGTAGATGCAGATTTTGTTTCAGTTCTATCCGGTACTTTTGACGTTTGTTTAGTAGTATTGGTAGTCATTTGCCCCTCGCCGAAACACCTAGAAACAAAATTTCATGTCATTCTGAGGGACTCCGAAAAACCCCCGAAAAAAACCCGATTGCGAACACTGGTGTTTATACATGAACTGTCAAATGATTCCAATTTCGGCAAAAAATGCTCATTATTCTTTGGTTTATTTTCGTTGTTTTGTTTTTTTTGTTTTTTTTTTTTTTTTTTGAATAAGAATATCTGTAGATATCTGAAAAGATTTCTTATCTTATCTTATCTTTTTCGACTAGAAGCTAATAATATCTATTATTCATCTAGATACGAAAACCAAAAAACGTCCCATATCTATTATTTATCTAGATATCAAAATTTCAAGAAATGCATAACACTGTTCTTAAAAATTTAAATGATAAAGCTATTAAACCGAACCGATTCCAGTTTGTTGAATTTGCACAGAAAATAATATACTTTTATAATGTAATTTTTTTGTTTTTTGATAAGTTTCAATTTCAAAAGTATTTTAATGATTATTTTGGTGAGATTGAAAGAAAATTTCTGAAATTACATACGAAATAACATCTAATTCGAACTTTTCGACCATATTAACAAGGTTAATTTAGACGGAACCACTCACTGGTTTGATTGATCAATTTGGTAAATGCTCAAATCCTCTACACTTTAAAAAGGAGACGTCAATGCAACATTTTTCTTCTCTGAAAGTAAAAATTACATTTGCATCTCAAATGTTGCTCCAAAGACTGTTTTTAAACAAAACCATAGCTACAGAGCTGCAGAATTCATAGAAATTTAGAAAATAGGTCGTAATTTCAACAAACGAATTTCAAAATCATTACAAACGAAATTATAAATGCGATAAAAACGTATAAATTGCAGCCTTGGTTGCAGTTTAAAACAGATCTTGCTTCATTGCATCTATGGAATTTTGAAATTAATGAAAAAAAAAAACAAAGATTTTATTGATAAAATGCATACTTCACGACATTTTTATATCAATCGAACGGAATGGAAATTATTTGAATGTTACTTTATTGAGGAATTGAATTGTAATAACTGTTTCGAACCAAATATAAATAAAATTTCAAAATTGGATCTTTCATCAAAATAGTACGATACACCATCATAATATTCACCTCAATTCACCATCCAGAGAATGAAAATGGATGTATTCAATGCCACATGAAAAATGACAATTTCACCACTAGAACATCTTTGACACTTGTGTCAATGTATTTTTGTTTTTGTTGTTATGACAGCTCTTACATTTACTACAAAGTTAAACCTCAATTTTTCCGGATAAAGAAATTTAGTAAATATTATTGTTTTTCTTCAAGTTCAATTATTTACAAATCACCATCAAAATGGTTTCATTTACCGATGCCCTTAATTACGTAGCATACAAAAACCCGGTGAGTCAAATGACAATCACCGCTGCCAGTCAGTTGGTTAGAGCAACGGTAAGTACTTGAAATGATGCAAATCATTTTTTGTTGCGAAATATGCATATTGCAGCGATTTATTATGTCTGAAAATGGTGTTTCTCCTTTTGCTCAAACAGGGCTTACAAGCAAAACCATCACATGCTCGATCCATTGCATCAAAAGTGGTGTCTGATGTGGTTCCGATTTCAAGGCAATTGGGCTCTAGCTATAATCTGATTCGAGTTGCTGCTTTGAGTGGAGCAGCGGCTGTTTGTTTGGCTGCATATGGACGGCATAGTGTGAAGGATACAGCAGAAAATAAAGAATATCGGCTCATTTATGAAAGCGCAAGCAACATACATTTTATCCATTCAGTAGCTCTCCTTGCTACTCCTCTAACAAAAAGACCGTTCATTGTAATACTTTATTTCTGTTCTCATTTTAACATATACGTTTTTAGTCAGAACTTTTGACAACTGATTTTTTAAATTGCATTCTCTTTCAGACTGGAACATTATTCATCTCTGGAATGCTACTATTTAGTGGAACTTGTTATTATAAGGCAATCAAAAAGTCAAAAGGAGAACCGGTTGAACATATTCCAAAACATTTGGCACCATATGGAGGTGTTTGCTTGATTCTTGGCTGGTTGAGCATGCTTTTTTAATGAAAATGCTTGAAATAATGTCTTTCCAAAAAAGTGAAATGTGAGAACTATTTATCTTCATATTTATAAAGACTTCAATCAGAATGGCATTTCAGATAAAATCGCATAAATTGTAAATGCTTTATTTTGATAATTATACATGTACTGTGAAAATAAATGAACATATATGTTGATCAAAGGAAGGTGCTGTTTGAGAGTGAACTGTTTTACTAAGTCGCTGAAAGAGTCGCTATTCATAATAAAATTTTGTTTACGCATATTTTCATCCTGAAATTCAATTATTGTATCTTAACAGTAAAATGTTCAAATGCGATGACTGACCAGCAACAAGAAATTTATAATCATCAACAAATAAATTTAAAATGACCAAGGAATTTCATGTGCTTAAGGCAACTATGTTTCGAGATAATTCGCTTGTGTTTATGTCAAAACAGCTCGTCAAGTTTGAAAATTGTTCATGTTTCCGCCATTCCATTTGCACATCCAATTAATTTTTAACGTTCTTCAGTTTAAACAACTTGTTTAAACCAGAAAGAAACTCCCTTTTCATGAGAGACATGAGTAGACAAAACAATATCCCCTTAAATGTAACATATACCAATTGACCTCTATCAGGAAGTACTCACCACAAAGTCTATCGGACGCATTCGCAATGCTACTCATGTATAAAATACACCAGAAATATTTGGAAAATTAATAGTTTTGGAATATTACTTCAAGGCTTCGCCAAACGGTTCATGATTTATGCGTGTCAAACTCCAGTCAAATTGTGTATGTAAAATTGTACGCAATGATTAGCTTATACAAGCAATTGTTAATCAATGGTAGCTTTAAACGGGCTGATAATTATAAATTTGAAAAGTCGTAGTATTTTTATCATGGTAAAATAGTAAATGATTTGTGTCCGTTATGACGACCTTCGTCCTATAGAAAAATAGGAACAAAAATTTCAATCGTGCTACAAATCTAAATTACTATCACAATCTAGTCAATTTATTTGCAATTTTACCATTTCACATAGTTTCCATATGACGAAAAAAAAAATAGTTCACGTTTATTTGATTGCTGATAAAGCGAAAACATGCAATCGAAATCAGTTTGCTTATTGCCATTATTTCTTTGTCAAACGGCTTCTAAAAAACCAATTAGTGGAAAATGTAGTGTACTTTGTAGTCTCAGATTATAAAAGTCAAAGTGTAGAAAAGGCGAAAAGGCAATTTCATTTTCATATTATCCTTATCACTTCTTCACACGCGCTGTAATTGAATACAAAGAAGGCGTGGAAAGCTCGAAAATTACACTGAAATTGAAAAAAAAAATTGATTTCAATCGATGGAACAATTGAATACAACAACAAAAAATGTGTTAGCAATGACAAACACTTGTTTGACCAAATCAAACGGGTTTTCACAGGGTGTTAACGAAATTTCATGAATTCAATGAAACTTCTACAGCATAAATTCCAAAGCGGTGCAACGATGAGACTCTGTGCCCCAACTACGCTATGCAAATCATATGGCGTAGCTTACTTAGTGCCCTAGCGCATTTGTAATATCCCAAATAATGTGCATTGACATTTTTTCATCCCTAAAACTGCCATGTTTACTCCTTACTGTCACTTGACTGCCAAATTAAAGACTCTTTATTTCCCAGACTTTTGCGCTGTAGTAACGAATCTTTGATAAATGAGGTCTGTTCAAGTGTATCTGTTCAAGTGTATTCATTTATACCCCGTTTTTCTAGAAACGGTGAGCTATTTTCGGTAGATATTTGTTGCTTGCTTAATTCCAGTTAATTAAAAACTGTATAATCTCGTAAAAATTGAAATGCGTAGTCGTCTGTAGTTCAGTAACCGACAATTATAGTCTTATTTTTTTTATATTCTATCACTCGGTCATTCAATGAACATATGTTACAATATCATCCTCTACGTTATCAACATGTGCAATTCATTGTATTTTGTTTACTATTTTGGACTGAGCTGCTGATAACCTATGCATTTATATTCAGATGTTTTACATCGTATTTAGTCTAGACATATGTTCAACCAAATCGAAGAAGCATTTGAATTCTGCTTGACATAGTTTTGATAGTTTTTCTGAAATACAAGGAAACATCGCTAGCTTCAAATAACTAACGATTTATTAATTTAACAAACACTTGACATTTTCGGCAAAATGTTTCGTTTATTTTTGAGTGATCTTATTCTTATTAATGGTGATTTCTATAACGGTGGAATTGTGGTGAATAAAGATGGTAGAATCGATCAAGTATTCAAAGACCACATAGAACTTGATGAGTGGCTGGATTCACATAGACATGTTGAGGTAAATAGTGGTGAAAATACCGCTTAAATGGTTACATTTAAAGTTTATTACCTCTTTACTCTCAAAATGAGAAGAGAAGATTTGTTTGAAACAAAACGGAAAAGATCTTCACCTTCTTGAGCCTAGAATTTAATGATGAATAGTGAAAACAAAAGTGAAATGTGTGTTTTTTTTTTATTTCCCAAAATATAGACCTACGACTACACAGGTTTGGTAATAATGCCAGGCTTAATAGATTCACACGTGCATATAAACGAACCTGGTCGCACTCAATGGGAAGGTTTTGAAACAGCAACAAAAGCAGCTGCGGCTGGTGGCTTCACAACCATCGTCGATATGCCATTGTAAGTAAAAACAGAGAGTAACTCAATTTGTTGTTGCAAAATCATAAGGGAAATTCGCTCTTTATTTACATTAGATAACATAAACATAAAATTGGTATAACATTGGAATGGGCTTTGCTCAAATTGCAATTGTCGTTTGACGCTATTTCAGGTACGAATCACATGCGCCGGATTTTAACTACGATGTTTTTGCTTTTAGCTCATTATAAAGTGCAACACAATGGTTTTCCAAAAATTCAATTTTTTCCGTTTGTTTGGCCAGTTGACGTTGAAGTTTAACGATTCGATCGATTAGTGCTTTTTTTGATGGTTCTTGATTGTCGTTTAGTGTGCTGCTGGAAGTTGGTTGTTCGGATCGATTTTCACCATCAGTACCGAAACCGCTATCCGCCGATGGTGATGATTCATTTGAACGCTTTCTCAGTGTCACCAATTCACGATTCAATTCTTTAACTACTTGACAATGCTTATTCTTTGACGCCTCCAAATCACCAATCACATTATCTAGCTTATTTTGTAACGTTTCACTGTGATTTTTCTCATCGGCCAAAATTCGATTGAACAGTTTAATTTCTTCAGAATGTTTTAATTTCACTTTTACAAGCTCCTCTTCCATTTCTTTGACCAGTTTCACTTTAACCTTATGCTCCTTATTCAATCGCTCATTGTCCAGCATTAAGGCTGATGATTTGGAATTTGCTAAAATTAATTTATTTTCCACCAAAACGCATTTTTCCGTTAAATCTTTTAACAATGACAAATATTCATCTTCTTTTGTTCTCAGCGTAGCCATTTCTTCCGATTGATCTTTGTAATTCTCCTCAATATATTTCAATTTGTTGATGGCTGTTATCAAATTCTCATTTTCAATGCGTTGATTGTTCAAACTACTTTCGCTTAACTCTAATTTTGACTGAAGATCTTCCAAGTCTCGGCACTTTTCCCCCGTTGACGTTTCCAATTCATTGAGTTTATCTTGAAGTCGTGTAGATTTTTCCTTTTCCAATTCAAAATCTTTGCTTAAATTGTCATTTTTCTCGAATATTGTCGCAAATTCCGATTTCAAGTCACTCAAACTTTTTTGCAATTGGCCAATATTTCGATCTTTTTCATCAATCATATGCTTTAGCATAATCATTTGAGCGCCTTGCTCTTGTTCACATCTCTTTTCTGTATTGATTTGATGCTGTCGCTCTTCATTCAATTGATTCAATTGCTCCGTTACATCGCTCAGTTTCTTTTCCAATTCGAGTTTGAATGCCTTTTCTTGGGTCAAATTTCGTTGATTCCATTTCATTTTGGTTTCACACGTTTGCAAATCATATTTTAAATTTTCATTTTCTCGTATGTATTCACGCATTTCTTTATGCGCTTTATCACGTTCACCGCAAACGAATTTCAGTCGATTTTGTAATGCTTCGGTTTCTTTTTGTGAGTCGCGTAATTTTCGTGCTGACAAATCTTTTGCTGCATTTGCATCGATAAGATTCTTTTCGAGCATAACATACCGTACAACGGCATGTTCTTTTTCCTTTTTTCCAGTTTCAAATTCGCGTCGTAGTGAATTTTTTTCAGCTTCAAGCAGAGACAGCTCTTTCTTTTGCAGCTCAATCACCTCTTCATTGTGACGCAAAAGACTTTTTATGTTGCCATATTGTTCTTTTGATTTTTCAAGTGCCTCCTTTAACTGTGCATTTTCCAAAGCTAAATCATTTTCGATACTCGTTTCAGTCGCTTCGTATGAAAATTCATTGATATTTTCACTATTTTGTTGGCATTGTGTCAATGTAACTTCGGTTGAATTTCTTGAAGTTATTTCACCATTTAACTCATGAATCGATTTGTGTTCACTGAGCCTTTGTGCACCATCGATCGTGTCTGTTGCACCATCTATGCCATCTGGTTCATTGTCTGATCTTTCAATTTCATCACTCATTTTCTTAAAATAAAAACATCGGATTAAAACCAAAATATTGTTCAATTATTTGTTCAAATTTAACTTACTACACCCCAAAATAAATCCAATGACTTGTCTTTTCTATGGTAAAATGACAAATGTTCCATCTGCCATCCAGTTAGTCACTGCGCATGCTTCCCACATATTCAGTGTGACAATCAAACAATGTTGAAATGTTCATACGTTTTTATTTGTTTTTGAATTTTGGTTTACGTAGAAATTCCATACCACCGACGACAACCGTTAATAATTTATTGGAAAAACACGAAGCGGCTGAGGATAAAATTTGCGTTGATGTTGGCTTTTGGGGTGGCATTGTTCCTGGCAATGAAAAAGAATTACGCAAAATGATTGACCAAGGTGTTGTTGGCTTCAAATGCTTTTTATGCCCAAGCGGTGTCGATGAATTCCCAAATGTTACCGAAGATGATATTGAATTGGCATACAAACAGTTGGATGGCATGAATGGATTGATTGCAGTAAGTAGTTCTAGCTGAATTATATTGAAATTCAGCATAAAAATATCAATGAAAACAATTAACGTGATTTTTTTTTTTTCATTCCTATTTCAAGTTCCATGCTGAAAAATGCCATGGAGATGAAGAGACGAATGGATGTTCGGTTAAAGAATGTAATGATGAAGATGATGTTCATGAATTCAAAACATATTTAAAAACTCGACCACCATCTCTCGAAGTAAATGCCATCGAAATGATAACACGAATTGCCCGAAAATATGACGGGTAAATATTAATGCGTGGAAACAAACGATTGGATTGTTATTAACATCAATTTCATTTTTGTTTTCAGTATTCGAACGCACATTGTTCACTTGTCAGCGGCCAGTGCTCTACCTCTTATCAAAAATTTCCGATCTACCTTTCCAAATCGCCTGACGGTGGAGACCTGCCATCATTATCTGAGCATCAATGCTGATGAGGTGCCCAGAAATCGTGTTGATTTTAAATGCTGTCCACCAGTTAGAGATCTCAGCAATCAAAAAGCTCTCTGGGATGGTATCAAAAATGGACACATTGATATGATTGTTTCAGATCATTCACCAAGTACGGCTGAAATGAAATTACTTGTGGACGGTCCAGACTATGGAAATTTTATGAAATCTTGGGGTGGAATTTCGTCCGTTCAATTTGGTAAGATGAAAATCACTAGTATTCAATCGGGTTCATTTGTGACACCAATTATATAATAACAATTTATTAATATTAATGTTTTTTTTTTATTCATTATTTGCGCTGCCAAATAGGTTTGTCATTATTCTGGACGAAATGTGTAAAGTATGGCTTAGGTATCAACGATATGATTCGTTTGATGTGCGAACAACCAGCAAAATTATGTAGTTTTGATGATCGAAAAGGAAAAATTGCAAAAGGATACGATGCGGATTTTTGTATATGGGATCCATCAGCCGAGTTTACAGTCACATCTGATATGATTCATTTTCGTAACAAAGCCAATCCGTATATGGGCAAACAATTAAATGGTTTGGTTCATGCTACTATTGTTCGTGGCCAATTCGCATATAAACGAACAAACACAGAAATATTCAATTGTGTTGGCCGATTATTAGCATCACAAAGACATGCAATTGAAATTAAATCAAAATGATGTATATTTTTTTTGAAAAATTGTTTGTATTCTAAACGGTATTATTTTTAAATAAAGTTAAGTTTTTATCGAAATAACCAAATCAGATTTTCTGAAACAGTATGATAGTTCAGTTTGATTTTATTATTTTAGTCACAATGTTGTGTTCATTGTTCACATTTGACAGTTTGACCATTGAACTTATGTAAACAAATGGGACGTATCATCCGTGTTTGTATAGGTGGTTTTGGAAATGAACAATGACCTGATCCATTTGTTTACATAAGTTCAATGGTCAACTGTTAAATTTGAACATTTTCATGAGGTTTTGTTCGTATGAGGTTGCCTTGTTCAATACTTTTTGTCTCTTTGTAGCTCATTCCTGCCATATTCATCACAGTCATTTGCTCTTCACTAAAGTACGTTTTTTTTTTATCATATTCTAAACTTACACTGTTTTTTTTAATCTTTTACTATATTTTATTTGGCGTGTGTAATTCATTCCGTCTTCCTTTCCATGCACCCCTGTTAATAAAATTATTTGTGCTTCGGCTTTGATGCTCGGCAAAACTTTCTTTTGTATGAATCACCTAACCATATCGCCAGTTACGATACTATCAACCGCCCACAACTTCTTTCCATTTCTGTTTATAAAATGGGTAAAATTGGCTACGCCTTTTCTTCTATCACATTTATCACAGTCACAATCACTTATCACATATGGTTCTGCTAATCCCTGCAATTCTCCAAAAGTTGGTACTCTCAAATTGTTTTGATGCATTGTTGGTCCCACGAGTTTGTAAACTTTATAAAATGAAAAAAATATTTGATGTGATGTTACATTGGAATAATGTTCGAAACGAGGCGCATCCGCGCAAACATGCTAAAACACACAGCGCATAGCAGTTCAATACCAAAAATCGGATGACCATCGTTCTTTTAATCTGTGCTACAGATAAGTCAGTTTTGAATGCTGAATTTGATATTACAGTAAACCAAAATATTTAAGAGTGAACGGCACAAATATTATGGGTATTTGTCAATCAAAGATTGTGATGTTATCGCAATCCAAGACACATGGATTCGGATTCATAAGATTCTTAAGATTCTCCCTTTTATTTAAATAGCATTGTTGTTGTTTCTCTCGTCCGCTTTGTTCGAATATTCTTCATATGCTTTGTTTTGCTAGTGAGATTCGTGGATTCACGGATTCGTAAGATTCACGATTTTAGTTTTGGACTCGTTGGTTACCAGCCCCTAGGGTCTGGGTCCCTCCGGTGCGCGCACTCAATTTATATCAGTATCATCAGTATGCAATACGCTTAACATTTACACTGTCAAATGCAGGCCCTACGTACCCGGTTGGTGCGCACCGGATTGGTAAAAAAAACATTTCCGTTGAGAATTGACAAAATTACATTCGAAATCTAATTGATTAAAAAACCAAAAAAAGTTGATTAAAACCAATAAATGATTAAAATAATAGAAAAAAAAAATGTTCTAATCGATTTATATATTTGATTATTCGAACGATGTAGCAATCAAATATCAAGAAATAAGATTAGAGGTGAACCAAATGATGTCTCTTTGTTACGGGTCAAAAGTAATCACACAGCTTTATTCCAAACTCTTGAAATAGCGAAAATTAATTAATTGAATCTGTTGATTTGTTGCAAGCTAGAAATTGTAAAAAATGTGTCGTTTCAAATCCATTGATCAGCAATTTTGTGCAATTTCTTTTTCTTTTCGTCACTTTTTTTCTGTTATCTGTATATGCATTTAATTAATACATTGTTGCGATAATGTCGCTTATCAGTTTACCTTAAGATAACCTTTTGCATGCATTTTTGCTCTGATCATTATTGATTTTTCCATAGACAGTCTAAACATCAACTCTTTCGGTTGTATTCTAAAAATAATTTTAAAGCACAAAATATCAAACTTTTTTTTTCCACAAAATTAAGAAAAATTTGGCAATTGATAAAATGTTTCGTTTGTTTTTAAGTGATCGTGTTTTCATCGATGGTAGTTTTCATAATGGTGGAATTGTAGTAAATTATGATGGTAAAATAGAAGAAGTGTACAAAGATCGAGTTGAAGTTGATAAATGGTTAAACTTAGTAAGCCATGTTGAGGTAAAAGTCCGCCATTGGATTTCGTGATGACATTTCTTTTATTCAAATTATTGGATCGTTGCTCATTTTTTGAATTAGATTTACGATTATACAGGTTTGGTTATAATGCCAGGTTTAATCGATACACACGTTCACATGAGTGAACCTGGTCGTGCTGAATTGGAAGGCTTTGAAACTGGAACAAAGGCAGCAGCAGCCGGCGGTTTTACAACCATCGTCGATATGCCATTGTAAGTTTTTTAATAAAAAATAATCAATAGACGATCGTCTATAAGTTGAAATCACAATATCAAAATGTTTTGCTTCAATACCAAAGTTCTCTCGAGTTGGAATCATAACGCTTTAAAGCGCCTACAGGCCCACAGTGCATCAATATCAGTCATTACATTCACATAATCCTAATAGGAAATCCAAACGATTAGGCGCTAATCGAAATTCCTATTTTCACATCATCGGTGTACGTGACTCTGTGTGTGCGCCTGTATGAGTGCGACTATATGCATTTGCATTCGAAAAGAAATGCGTTAATCCTGATTATATATCGAGCGCCTAGACGAGCGCCTAGATCAGCGCTTGAAATCGCATTCAAGCGCCTAAGATGCCAACTGGACATGCCAACAAAATGTCCGGATTGACAATCAAACAATATTAAAATGCACAATTCAAACCCTTATAGGAATTCAATTCCACCGACAACGACCGTTACAAATCTTCTGGAAAAGCAAAAGGCATCATCGGGAAAAATCTGTGTCGATGTTGGATTCTGGGGCGGAATCGTTCCAGGTAATTTAAACGATTTACGATCATTATACGAAGCGGGCGTTGTTGGTTTCAAGTGCTTCCTTCATCCAAGCGGTGACGAAGCTTTCCCCTATGTAACAGAACCCCAAGTTGAATTGGCATGCCAACAATTGGTTGGCTTAAATGCCTTGGTTGCGGTAAGATTTGACTATTTCTTGTTCAAATGAATTTGAATATATAAAGATTGAGATGACATGAAAACTGTCACCAATTGCAGTTCCATGCAGAAAAGTGTGACGAATGTGCTGTTGAAACGGATGATAACAGTGAAGATGTTTACGAATACAATACATATTTAAAAACTCGACCCGATTCTATGGAGCTAAATGCCATCGAAATGGTAACACGTCTAGCGCAAAAATTTGATACGTAAGCGTTTTAATTGAACACACAAAGTGGCATTTAACATGATGGAACGCACTTTTTTCAGAATTCGAGCACACATTGTCCATTTGTCCGCAGCCAGTGCTTTGCCGCTGATTAAACAATTCCGAATTGCCCATGGAGATCGTTTAACAGTGGAAACTTGTCATCATTATTTGACCTTGAACGCTGAAGATATACCAAGATATCGAGTCGATTACAAATGTTGTCCACCAATAAGAGATTTGCAAAACCAAGCTGATCTATGGGAAGCACTGAAAATCGGTCACATAAATATGATTGTATCCGACCATTCACCAAATTTACCTGATAAAAAATTACTCATCAAAGGATCGCCTGATTATGGAAATTTTGTAAAATCCTGGGGTGGTATTCCTGGTGTACAGTTTGGTATGTCAACTTTTTTTCATTTGACCTGTTTGAATTATTCAGATTTAATTTGATTTGATTTGATTACGTTAAATCCAATTTAGTAAATTGACTTTGACATTGAACCAAACAAAATGTCTAATCATGATATTAATTTTTTTTTTTTTCAAGGTTTATCATTATTCTGGACGGTTTGCGAGAGTCATGGTTTGGGAATTAGTGATGTAATTCGTTTGATGTGTGAAGAGCCGGCAAAGATGTGCAGATTTGACCATCGCAAAGGAAAATTAGCAAAAGGATTTGATGCGGATTTTTGTATATGGGATCCGTCGGCTGAATTCACAGTCACCCCAGAAATGATTCACTTCCGCAACAAGGCCAATCCGTATATGGGCAAACGACTGAAGGGTCTCGTCCATGCCACAATTGTTCGTGGTCAATTCGCCTACAAACGAACAAACACTGAAACTTTCAATTTTGTTGGCAGTTTATTGATAAGAAGAAGAGCATAAAACAACAACGTAAATAATATTGAACCCATTAACAATGTACATGAATTCCAAATGGTCTATCTTTAAATAAAGAAGAAAAAAAAAACAAAAACAATTCATTTGTTCAGCAGTTTTGAAAAGGTTGTGCATTTAAATGATTAAATAATATAATAAAAATTACGAATATTAAAATTCCAAAACAAATGTAAAATGCTCAATGTCGCGACATTGTAAATAATAGAAAGAACAGTAGACCAATTTGCAATCGCTTTTCCATATTGAAATGTTGTTAAATGTAAAAAAAAAACCGAAATGAAAATGAAAAAAAAAAAATGTCAAAAGTGTTGAATCGATGACGTAAAACCACAATGAAATTGGTTAGTAAACAGAAGCCAAACAACTAGTTGCATTTGAATTATTGAGAGGGAGTACGCCAAGCGCACACAACCAACGCAGAAAAACGAGTTAGCCGAGTCGAAGGCGAATGGTGGGCCAATTGCATTGGACAAACAAGGAGAGTGCATGTACTGAAAATTGGAAGAAAATAACAAGTTTGCAACAGTGAATTTACATTGCATGTTAAACGTAAGCAAATGTATAATTCAGTGTAAACGTTTGAATTTCGCGTGTACATGACAACCGAAACGAAACCATTTTTTTTTGTTGTTGTTCATTTCATTTCATTACAAACGGAATGTAAATCGTTGGTTACGTTTTTCAAAAGGAAAGGGATTGGCGAACGACGAATTGGTGAAAAGAGAGAGAGAGAGAGAGAGAGAGATTGTAATCCGAAACAATAAAACGGCATAAAATGTATAAGTTCTGAAGCACACAGTTCGCTGTGTGATCTGCTTCTATTGTTATTGTTTTGATGGCGATGACGTCATTGGTGTGGTTTTGTGTGCTACGCTGACGTCAGCCGTGGGCTCCCCGTTCGAATGTTCGTTGAATGTTAAATGTTAAACTTTACGTACGTTCTGTCTATAGCCTATCTCTGTGTATTCCAAATGTTTGTGCTGTGTACGTAAGCAAGCTCGTCAGCAGCGAACGACGAGAACAGACAATCCATCGACGAAATCTAATATCATTCTTCATATTCGCCCTCCAAAATGATTTTCATTTTGCTGCAAAGCATCTGCGCCTCGTTCATTCGGCGACGTTTATCCATTTTTAACCGATTCTCTGTTTTCAATTGTGTTTTGAAATGCGTTGGTTTTTGGTTTTCCAAACCCGAAATGCTTTTCTATGCCTTTCCCCGGCATCGTTCGATGTATGAGTGTCTGTGCATTTACAAAACATTGATAACTATTTAATTTTGCCTTAACCTTCGGCGCGCTGGTGAAACTATAAAAGCCAGTCAATTTTTTTCCTATTACATTATAGAACGTGACGCCAAATAAAGCAACAGCCGTTTCGATTCAACAGCGCGCGCCTTTTAATTGCATATTTTATGACATAGGTGTCGGAAAGGACACGGGATAAGTTGATGTCAGCAGCGTCAAAACGCGCAATATTCTCTCATCAACTGAAAATGTTATCAACAAATAAACATTGATTGTCATCAATTCAGCTTCGATTTCGTAGTTAATAATTTGTTGTGTGCAAAAATTGCAACAGGATTTTGTTTTGTTCTTTCGTTTTGCAACTGGAAAATTTCAATTTGCGAAATTCAGGAAACAATTACGAAAAAGAGAGAATGAAAAATGTGTGCGAAAGTAAGAAAAAGCAGCAGCAACAGTAGCAGCAATAAATAGCGTATGGAAATTAATTGATCGCAATAAAATAAAAAAAAAAAACGTAACAAAATTGCGATACACACCATTTGTATACACATGCTCAAAACATTCGGACTCAATCAACACGTACAAATGTTAATGGTGTGTGTGTGTATGTGGTGCGATGTGTGTGCAACGTAAAAATGTTGCGAAAGTCTAAAAAAAACGACACACTGACGCGAGACGCACCGAAGAGAAAATGACAAAAATGCTGAATTGAGTAAAAAAAAAAAAAATGATTGTTGGAACAGCGAGACAACGTGAGTCAATCGATTACATAAAATGAAACTTCAACAAGGCGATTTAATTTTTTGTTTTGTTTCATTCGAATCCATTTTAACAATGTCCGTAGCTCCAGTAACCCAAAAGTGATTGTTGTAGAAATGAATGAGTAAATGAGTAAATGTTCGAAGGCAAGCACTAAGGTTGATGGCTTATTATTGTTATAATTTTGCGTGTTTATTTTTTCTGTATTTCATTCTCATTTCGTTTGAATGTGGAATGTGGAATACGTCATCAATGTTTTTTTTTGGCCTGGCCAGAGTACAATTGTATGACCATCGACGGGTTTGCTGGGTGGCTCTTTTCACTTGAACATCACACATAATATTTATTATTTATTTCAATCATATTTTCCCGATCCGCTTTTATCGAATTCCGTCGCTTGGAGGGAAAAAACCAATTCTTATTGGACAAGTTGGCCCAGTTCTGTGTATTCTATCACACGCCTATAGTGTGTGCTTGGCCTTTGGCATTGTGAATATGTGCACTCCACTCGCTGGAAAAAAAAAATCCAACCATACAATTTCATGTCATACGTTTTGCTTATGGAATGAGAATCGAATGAGCCGAAGACACATTTTTCGGTACGATGTAATTTCTCGCATACACTAGAAGGCGTAGTTTGTTGTTGTTGTTGTTGTTGTTGTCCATACACAAAATATACACATAGCACACACACACACACACAGCGCAATGGGTTCGCATATGAATTCAAATTTCAAACGAAAAACCAACAACAACAACAGAAAACCGAGAAAAATTACGTCGTTCGCTTAGGCTTGCGTGTTTGTGTTGATTGAGTTACGAGTTTTTCTGGTGTGCACATATACGTATTCGGGTTCAATAAATATTCGTCGTCAATGTATGACGCTGTGAGCTAGTGAAACGTATCACAATGAAACTGTAAGTGAGCACACGTTTTGCTGGCGCTTTGTATGTGTTAGTTTTGTGTTTTGTTTGTGTGTGTGTGCGGTGTGTGCGTGTGAAGCAAGTAGAAAATTAAAAACAAAAAAAAAACAAAAATGAAGAAAGATTATGGCATATGTATGGGTTTCCCGAATTAAAATAACATTCGAACAAGAATCTGTGATGACCGAACAAAGTCACATTCATAGAATGTGCCCCGTTTCGTATTCGATCAAGTACGAATCGGTTGAATGTGTTTGTGTGTAATGTTGTGGCTGCGTGTGACTGTCAGCATATGTCTGTCTCATGCTCGCCAACATTACAACCAAATGTTGCTGTCTTGCATTCGAAATTTGTTGGGTTCCCGAATACTAAGACATTAACGCGCAGCCCGCACCGTACAATACACGATGTGGTGCTGTCTCTATTGCACCGGCCATCATCCAAGTGGAGTGAACGATAAGATAAATGTTCGACCGAATCACTGGCAATGCTTTTGACGTGGCTTTTACGTCGTTTAGTACAGTAGACTATATGGGTTGCGAGTGAGAGCGATCACAGCGACTGCGACAGCAACAGCACCGTGTGTGACGAATACGTGATATACGTAAGTGGTAAGTATTCAAATCCTCATATTATGATTTTGTACTGCTGTTGTTTTTTTTTTTTTTTTTTCATCCACACTTTGCATTTTGATTTTGTCTTCGTTTTTGCCTTTCGATTCGTCATTTGATTCGCCATAATAGATAGGAATTCAACAGAAAAAAAAAACACAGAAAATATTTATTATGATTTGATCTCAATTAGGTAATAATTTTGTTTGTGTATCAATATTATAATTTTGAATTTTTATTGAATTTGTTTTTTTTTTTGACAAAGTGTATTTCTTGTGCTAGTTTAGACGTGTGCATGCGATTGTAAATTGCCTGGATTCCAAAACAACAACAGCAACACTGTTTTATTTTTCATTTTTTTTTAATATTCTCTCATTCATTTCACATATTGACGTTGACGATATGCAGAGCCATTTGTCGAAATAGTTTTCTCAATTAAATTCGGATCTCATTCGTAATCTGGTTGTTTCTGTAAATGTTTTTGTAAAAGTTCATTGGTGTTTTTTGTTTGTTCGTGTGTGTGTTTTATTTAGTGGCGATTTTTTTTTGTTCATCTCATTATCATTCGTCGACAAACGACGACACAATTTCGTATCAAAACGAAATAATCTGTTGGATTATATTCTTCTTGTATATACAAATACAGTTGTTTTTTTTTTTTTTACTTCTCTCGTCACATTATTTTGTTCCCTCGCTCAAGAGATATCGATGTCATAAGAGAGCCAGTTGAAAAAAGAAATAAAAAAAAAAACAAAAATACAACAAATATGAAAGAAATGATACGAACGTGAGTGCTTGTGTATTTGTGTATATTCATGACCGAGGCAACGACGATATGAAGGAAAATTCTTTTATCATTGTATTCGTGAAATTGTATGTGAATGTGTCACACATTTTGGTTTTGAATTTCAACCAATTTCATCGATGATATCGTTTTATTTACTTTTATTTTATTTCAATGGACGGTATAACCACACAAAAAAAAAGCAAACCAAATCAAAACCAAAGACAAAAAAATTAAGTGTTTGAAAATGTATGGAAAATCCAAGTGCCGAATAACAAAATCCCATTTTCTAATTTTGACAAATAGCAACGTGAGCAATAGCATTTCTTCGGTTGTTTCTTTCTCGTTTCATTTTACTACACTTCGTGCACGAGTTTGTGAAACGGGAGAGTGTGTGTTTGATTTGATTTTGATTGTTGCGAAAAAAAAAAAAATAAAGGCGCGAATATTTGTTGCCTGTAAATGTGCACCCGAAAGAAAAATTTCGAAACTTGTTGGTGATGTGTGTTTGCTTTACAAGTCATTGTTAACGTTGTTGTTGGTTTTGTTTTTCGTGTGTGATTTCATTCAAAGTATTTATTTTATTCATAATAAAAATATGTTTGTTTTTTTTCGGTAGTTCATCAATCAATTGAGCAACAAACTCATGCACATATGTGCACATGCACCAGGTCATTTTAACCAATAACATTAACAACAAATACCAAATTTCATCAATGTACAATTCCCAACAACAAATTACCAATTTACATAATAGTCAAAATGAATGCCCCACAAAGTGAGGGAGTAAGAGAGAGAGGGTAAAGAAAGAGAAAACAATATGGTGTTGGATGAAATGTGAACTCGTTCCCATTTTCCGCGCGCACGCTGTCAGTGATAATTTAGCCCAACAAACAAACAAACACACACACACGCGGGGGCACATGCACACGAATTTCATATCAATTAAATGGTCTCTCTTGTCTTCCCGCATTTCCCATAATTGACATCCAATGTTGTTCGCATTACATGCTGTTGAAATGATTAAAGAACAGAACAGCGAAGTACATACAATTGAATGAAACCAAATTTCGTTGGAAAAAGATGAAGCAAACAAATTATTGAAACTTGTACAACATGTGAAGACCCCAAGGGAGAATTTTAACAATTGTCCAAAAAAATGTGTACGGAATCAAAAGTTTGTGTGTGTGTGTGTGTGTGTGGTATTTTATCAGAGCGAGTGCATATATGTTAATTGGTGTGAGTGACCGTTTATCTATGTAGCCTACCTACAGCCTATAGGCTATATAGCCTACAACTTGTAGGTTTTACATTTTCCATATGCTTCACACGGAACAAAAATATTGTTCGCATTTTTCATTTCTCTAGCTCAATCGAAATACTGTAATATTTTTAGCGGGAGAATGCAAATTCTCAGTTTTTCATCCCGAAATTATTTCCAAAGCTACAACAGTTTTGTGTGTGTGTGTGTGACAGAAGTGCAGAAAATAATATTTTACCGTGATTGACTTGCAGATGTGTGTGATTTGGTTTTTTTTTTGGCAACGTCCAAATCAAACGAAAAGAAGAAAAAAAAACTGTTTAGTCGTACAAACCATTCAACATTCATCAATTGATCTTGCCACGAATTTTCCATTTCGAAAAGTGCTATTTGACGCGCGTGATTCTTATTCGGTGTGCTCTTAATATTTTTTTTATTTTTGTCCTTCTCCGTTCACCGTTCTGTTTACTTATTCTGCTGTTGCTCTCGTCGTTGTTTCAGAAATTTTGTTGTTGATTTTTTTTTCTGCTTGCTTGCTCACTTACTTCTTTTCGTTTTTCATTCGTATTTTTAAACTATGGCGTCATCAGTACACACAAATTGTGTGCTTCTCCGCTCAATATAATCGCATACATGTATTATATTGAATGCTTCCCTGCCGCGCGCGCGCTCGCTCCACCATCGCACACATACGATACGAATGAATAGAGCATAATCAACAAAATAGCCGTACAGTCACAAAATATATATAATTTTTTGTTGTTGTTGTTGTTGTTGTTCTGTTTACAAAAATGTCTCACATTGGATTTTAATACAGTTTGTGATTGCCATTGCCGCTCATCTCTCAATTTGGGAACAAAAAAATGGTTTTTTTTTTTATCCGGCTTCTGTGTGTTGCATTAACCGAGAGTTTAAGTAATCTCTGAATTTCTGACTGTGCATGGGCACATGGGTACGTTTGTTTTTATCAAAACAGTTGCAAAGTAAAAATTCAAATTCCAATTGATGCAATTTGGATTTGTCTCCATCTATTTTGTTACATTTCAATTTTTACATGGTTCAATTTTATCGGAATCGATTTATAGATTAGCAAGTTGCCATATTTACGCGATTTAGCTAAGTCGCGCTCGCGCACATGCACGTTTCTTGTCATGCCTAATTGGTTTTATTTGCTTCATTGAAATTTAAATGTAATTATCGGTGAAATGTAAATGTGATAAGTGCATAAGAGTTGACGTTACGCTTGTTACAGTTGCTATGTTCCCGTTGAAATTGCTGTTTTTTTTCAACAACAACAACAAATTTGTTTCACTTTATACACAATTTTTTTTTTATCTCATTTTCGAACTCATGTAAAACTTACGGGTTTTTTTTCCGGCGGCAACTAAACATGACATGTCCCATGTATTTTTCGTTTTTATTTTTGACACCCAGAAAATTTTTCCATTGGCATGACATTCTTATTAGAGTTGATTTATTTTCAAACTGGATTTTCGATTGCATTTTTTTTAATTCGTTGGTCTTTTTTTTGTGTGTCTTTCAGATATCATTCACTGGTGAATATACAAAGAAACTATAAAATCGATTGAAAATAACTGTGAAAATTCTTGGCGCAAGAAAATTGAAAATAAACTTTTTAATTTTGGGAAGTTGAAAAAAGAAGGGACAAAAAAGTGAACGAAACAATTAAGTGGTAACAGCAAATTGGTTTTGACGACATCGAGTGCGGCAACAAGGTTGCTATGGCAAGCAACATGGTCGAAGAAAACGGTAATTCAAGCCTCGACCCGTTGGGCGGTGAATCGGCATCAGCACACAATAATGCGGACGAAACGTCCACACATCAATCGCAACAATCACAGCTATCCTCATCGTTGCATCATCATCAACAACAACAACAACAACAGCAACAACAGGATGCTTCACCGTCGGGTGCTGTTCTGGCCACATCAGCGAATATTGTTCAATTTATTCCAACCCAAAGCGTTCAGGTGAGCGAATAGCGAGTCCATCATTTCGTCAATATCATTTCAAAGCAATTGCCAATGTTGATTGTGTCTTAGCCATTGAATTGTTTATCTTGTAAATGGGCCCAATAACAACGTTGTTAAAACGTTCGATTTAAATGAAGAAAAGACATTCGTTCGTCTGCATCCAATCAAGAAATTCTGATAAATTTGTCGATGTTATGCCATAGTAATGTGACCATTTATACAGAACACGGCTATTAAATATCAATATCTTATTTGATTATGAATTTGTATTAACTTCTGTTTCCAAGGTGCTCAAATCCAAAGCCGATGCAATGATATGATCACAAGAAATTCGATCCGTTGTTGAAAATCCGTTCAATTTATCCGTAGAAATGTCTGCATGCAAACAGTTTGATAAACATGATTTGTGTATCGAACATGTAAATAGAAAGTGTAGCCGTCGTTACAACAACAACAACCAAATAATTCTGTAATTTCTCATCGCATCGGCTTCCTATATCTTTTCTCTCTCTCTCTCTCTCTCTTTCTCTTCTCTCTCTTCTTCTCTGTCTGTTCATCGTCCACATTTCCCGCGCAATTAATTTTAGGCTCAATCTGTAATACAGGCCAATCAATCGTCGGTCATACAAACAGCAGCTAATCTACAGCCATTACTGGGGAAAAGCGTTTTGTACGTGAATAAAGGCAACTCAGTCATCCATACGGCGCCTGGTATCCATGTTCAGGTTCGTTTTTAACCGATTTGTAGAAAGAAAACAAAAATGACGTCACGTTATTTTCCGCAATTGCGTCATTCAAATCCTTTTTTTTTGCACTTCATTTGTTCAAGATTGAATCGGAACTAATATCCATTCTATTCGAGTGAACATTCATTTGACCTTGACTATTTTATTTTCAGATCAAACCGGAACCAAATGTGGTACAGCATCAAATGCATGCCGCCGACACGAACAGTGATAATGACAGCATCAGCGATGATGATTCATTGAAACGGCGAAGGGATTTGCTGACAAGACGACCATCCTACCATAGAATTCTGAAAGACATCACCGGCCCTGACATTGCTGGTAATTATAAATGTAAACATTGCCGATTTAGTTTGATTTCTATTCTATTCTTTTTTCTTTTTTTTTGGATTTTGCTCACCGTCGAGCAACACACACATCACGTTGACTAATTTAAATGTTACTTTGTCTTTCGATTACAGTACTTCCAACATCAGCGCTACAAATTGCTAACGTACAAGGTCCTGACGGTTTACATACGATACAAACCAGTGGAAGTGGTGGAACAATTGTGCAATATGCGGCACAAAATCCAGATGGACAATTTTTCGTACCTGGTAAGCATTGAATGAACAATAATTTCATGAAAACATTTGGTGCATTTGTTTTTCTCACTCTAACATTTGTTTCAATTGCAGCTGAAGATCAATCACGAAAACGTGAAATTCGATTGCAAAAGAATCGAGAAGCAGCTCGCGAATGTCGCCGCAAAAAGAAGGAGTATATCAAGTGCCTGGAAAATCGTGTTGCCGTGTTAGAGAATCAAAATAAAGCGTTAATCGAAGAGCTAAAGTCATTAAAAGAGCTCTATTGCCAGCAAAAAACGGATTGAGATGTGAACGTGAAATAAACCACAAGCTGAATACAAAATCGAACAGTTGTAGACGAAGAAGGATGCGATTTGTGTTTTTTACCGTATTTTCTAATTGTAAGCTGCAGAAAAAAAAATTGAAGAAGAAGAAGAAGAAGAAGAAGAAATGAAAAAGCAACAAAGCAAAAACCAACAGTTAAACTTTCCAGCAAAGAGTATCGCTAGAGACATTCAAGTTATTCGTGCATCATCACACCAATGACCATCAGAGGTCTGTGACTAACTGGGTTAGTGTGCTGTTAATCTGTTAACTGTCATCATCGAAAAACGAATGGAAAAAGAACAAGAAAATTGCACATATGTTTTCCATTGACCTTTAAACAGTTTCGATTCTCTTCATTTAATTTAGCTGAGCTCTGCTATTGGTCAACTTGCATTCTTACTTTTTATTTCTTTGTTTTTTTTTCTTTTTTAAATTCTAATGAGAAAAAATTAATATGTTTTCTTTGGTAATTTTAAGGAAAAAAAAACAATTATTATAAATGTATGTATAAAGAGAATCTATATGTATATTTAAAACGACACATTTGAAAATCTATGAAACAAAACAAAAAAATATGGAATATTTTTATTACGTATAAAAGTTATATATTTAAAGTGAGAGTGAATGAAATCTATGGGATATGAACGTAAAATAGTGCGCCATGGATTTTACTGAGTTTGATTCAAGAAAACAAGAAACAAACAAAACAAACAAATATTAGATATTTTTTTGTTTGGAGGAATCAGAGTTAAATTTACAGCTCGGTGTTTTTTGTTGACACTTCAATTGATTTTGATTTGAAAATCATGGATTTTCGCGCCATTTTTTTCTTGGCCGACCGAATGTTTTGAACAATTTTTTTTTGTTGTTGTTGGTAAAATTATACATTTTTAAGTCAAGACGCGATTCCAGAGAGGAGACTTAAACCAAATGTATCAGAGTAAAGTGAGCGCAACGATTCATGAATCTTCCTTGTATGGATCGTGTGGTTTGGATGAGCCATGTACCATGTACCATTTTTTTTTTCTTTCTTATGTTACCCATTTATCTCATATTCAAAGTCATATCCTTGGGGTAACAGATTTTAGTCTCGCTGTCCTTCTGTGCGTCCGTCCAACCTCAATGGACCGATGGAATGGACGGACGGACGGATGGACAGGGAAATTAATGTCCGTTAGCCAAATCCTTGCATTGTTTCGTAATGCTTTTCGGTTGTCAGAGAGACCTACCATCCACTCATAGCTCATAGCACCCTTTCACAGCCGAATCCTCGGCACACCCATCGGTGTTACACATAATTTTATTTGAAATACTAAAAACAATGAAAAAGTGTATATAAAATTGTCATAGTTAAATACATTTAAAATTACCACAAAAACAAAAACAACCACATAAAAAAGCCGAAACGAAAAAAAAAACACTTGAAAAAGAGATACAAAACAAAACAAAAAATCAAAGAAGTCGAGAAAAAAAAAACTCTTATATTTGTACAAAATAAACTGTAAGTTTGAATGAAGAGAACGACTATTGAGGATTTTATTATTGATGAGTGTGGACAAAATGAAAATGAAATACAAACGTTCTTTTTGTAAATAGACCTCTTTGAAACGGGGGGACGTTAAATACATAAAAGAAGGGAAACAAAACAAGCTACACTAAAAGTTTGATGTTTTCACAGTTTTTAAGCGTTTTGTTTTTTTTTTTTTTTTGTTCGTGTATGTTTGGAATTCTTTTTTCAGTCACTTTGGGCGGCTAATGTTCAAAAATTGCACCATTTTCTGTTTCGGTCTGATCAAAAACAAAAAATATGCAAAATACAACCGAATTTCGCATAATTGTTTTTTGTTTTAACGTGCATATATTTTAAAGAGCCAATCATCTTCCGTCTACCTTGTATGTCATCTGTGTGTTGTTATTGTTGGAGAAAATAAGTGTTTTATGTACTTATTTAAGATCTCATAATCATAGTTTTGAGAGGGGCAGCACTTTTTTTTTTCTTTCTTGTACAAAAGAAGCAAACGTTTCCTCTTTAAAAGGCGAACGTGCAACAATTTTCTTTTTTTTTATATTATTTCAATTTCATAAAAAATTTGAAAGAAGCAAGCACAAAACCATCCGAATATGAGATTTCATAGGCACTAATGCTGATTCATTCAGCCAAAAGTTAAATTAATCAATATTTAGTCGGTCGTTTTGTTCATTGATAAACAAACATTCACAAAATTACCTTTGTAAAGCTACCATTTTAAATGATGCCATCCGATAGAGAGAGAAAACAAAACAGTGGCAAAGAGCAGGCTTAGCAAAAATGCCAAAAGTGTTATAATTGCGCCAATTTTTGTTTTGCAAAAATTAAAGAGCCAGAAATGAATCTGATTTTATTCTGTTGCCCCTAAGATCATAAAAACAATATGAAGCCGGATGAAAGAACCAAAAATTAATCAAATGAAAGAATAGCTAACAGTCTATCTTTTAAAAATAAAAGTCAAAACGGTCATACTAGGAAAAAAAAGAGCCTCCATATTTTTGCAAAATCCAAATGGTTTTAGTCGATTTTAGTCAAGTGAAGGGAGACACAAAAGAAAAGAAGAAACACAAATAACAAATGTTTTAACCAAATTCATGTAGGACTATGTAGATAGATAATGGTCTTATTTGTTTAATTTTTTTTTTTTTTTTTTTAAATCGAAATCACAATTTTATGGCGATACATGTTGATGGTTGGAAATAATCAACACAGTTGATTTGTTTTGACATTTTCATTTCATTTTTCCACACACACACACACACACACACACACACAAAACAAATGATTGTTGTCTTGTTGAGCTGAAATTGATTGAATTCCTAAGAAATGTCACTTTCGCTCAATATTTGATGCTAAAACATTGTAGGTTAATTGGTACCAATGTATTTACACACAAAAAATGAGAAAAATATAAACTTTGAAACTTGAGAAAATGAAAACCACATCTTTTACTGAGAGAATGATTGAAACGAGGCATGCAGTCGTTGACATGAGTTTGAAATGTGGGGAAATTTGTTGGTGTTCCGGCTAACTACTGTTGTCAATGTCATTGTGCCACCGAAGTGCACGGTGCAACAAAATATAAATGGAGAATACGAAAACGGAAACGAAACTATTGAAACAACAACATGCAAGAGGTGACAACTGAAATCGATTAAAATGAACACTTCGTGATTCAGTCATAATGAAAACCCGTTATTCACAGCACGTTTGTGTTGAGTAGCAAAGATTTTGGAACTGCGTAAAAAGTGGCACATTTTATCACAAGGGCAAACTGTACTTTTGTGCTAAAATAAAAGAGATTAACTGTTTGAATTGGATTCATGGCGTTTATTTGATCAATATTATTAACTGAAATGACAAAATTCTGATGACAAAACGTTTACATCTCTTTGATAGCATCATTGATCCCATCGGCATTTTCCATTAACGATTTCCATTGTTCTGGTGACAGTGAGATGCCCTTTTTGCCCGGAGCCATTTCATCGCCCTTCTGGTAAAATTCGCGAATATCAATCAAGACCTTTCCTTTGAATGAACGCACCGTAACACGACGATTTTTGCCCAACTCGAACACCGTACTGTCTTCGGTTTTCTTTGCCTTCTTTGCTGGAGTGCGCTTTATTTGTGCAATGAAAAAAAAAACACAAATTGAATCGATTGATAAAAAACCGAATGTCATATTTTCATTTGTTTTCTCTGAACATTCTTATAGTTGCAAATACTCACGTCATCTGGACCCGAATCACTATCCGAAGATGATGAAGATGCACCCTTCTTCTTTGGCATTTTTTCAACGAAATTTTTTCAACAGATTTGTCAAAAAAAAACAAACAAACAAAGAGTTTTCAATGTCTTTTCACAAGTATTTCGTCGAGAAACACTGAAAAATATTCCAAGTAGCTACTACTGTTCGGTATCAAACCAACACAGAGTCAAAATTTAACAATTATTTGCTCAATCTTATCGATACAATATTAACAATTTGATATAGTCTCGCGCTCAATCGAAACAGTTGTGGCGTTTGTTACCGGTTCACAATTTATTTTGCATCTGTATATTTGTGTTACTTGTCATATGTAGAATTGTCATCGCATTTGACATTGCGATGTTTCTGGTCGATTCGCCGATGCGATGTTTCGGTTTGAATGCTGGCGAAATTCACTTTCGGTTTCATTTCATTTTCTCATTAGAATTTAGATGCTGCTGCATAATTGAAACGAATGTCCTATTGATTGGCATTTTCGAAAGTTTTAATGAGACCTAAGATCATTTCAGGAAATATTTTGCTATTTTTAGATGAAAATTCAATTTGAGAGAAAAAAAAATTAATTTTTACATTTTTCAGCTTACCTTTTGATGATATTTATGCTTTCTGCCAACTCTGAAATTAAATCAAACCCCCAAGCAGATCATTTTTTTATTATGTTTTATTCCATTTTAAATATTATTTCATAATTTAATCCACTTAACTTCCAAATAATCAAATTAACTATTTACAAAATATGTTTAAATCGTTTCTCACGTGGTTTATCATCACCATATAGGCATGCCGTTTGCTGTTCATGCACATTTGTTCGGTATCTCGTCAATTTGTTTGACTATCATTACGTAAATATCAATAAAGTGTGTTTTTTCACTATTTTTTTTTAATTTTTTTTTTTTTTGTATTTAATTTACTTTGACAATGATCATTTCATTTGTAATGATTTAGAAAAAAAAAGTGATTTCAAAAGTGATTTTGTTCACTTTTACATTTTTGTTTGTTTGTTTATAACGTTTATAATGTGTCCTTCGAAATATTTCGCGCTTATCGCACCTATTTAGACTATTTGAGTTGTTTCCCTAAAAATGTGAATACATCTTTTTTTGGCTAGGCAAATAAAATATGTAGAAAAGTTGTTTTTTTTTTGGAATAAAGGAAGATAAATTAAGATAGAAGCTGAGAAGTTTTTTCGACGTGTTGCTGATGAGCAACGAAATACGTGGAAAATGATGATCAAATGGTGTAAAAATAAATGGATGCATTTCAAAATCATCCAAAAATTGTGTGTTGAAAGGCGCAAATCTTTCAGATCTAACAAACAAAAAAATGTATTATATTTGAGAGACATACATAGAACTCTATTTTCTAGGTTCGTTGATATATTTTGCATTCAAAATGAATAATTCAAATACTTCACATTGAAATGCAATTTCTGTCACCTGACATTGGCTCATTTACTCTTACAACGCCACACTTCTATCCATCCATTCAATCAGAATCTATAGAACTCTACTTTTCGCCTCGCCAAAGACCATTTTCTCGGCCACTATATATCGATAGCTCTAAATCTTCTCAAAAATACCCATGGCCAAACACCTTTCACTTTCTCTCACTTGTTTCACTGTTTCCACCTCATTCTACGCCTATTTCGCAATTTTTGTTTTTTATTTATTTAGACATTTTAATACAATTATTTAGTCTAGGTAATGAGTAGTTCATTAAGTAAATGCGTTGAGCTTTCAAAATGAAACAAATCATTTATCTGATTTTTGCTTTGCTATGAGATGATATCGAGTTTTTATACGTAATGAATGTTTATTTATATTTCATTTTTTTTTTGGTTTGCTTTCTAGGTTTATTTGTAATATTATGGTTAGTATCTACACACTCAATACGCTTATCGAGAATGTTCAAAGATTTTTGCAATGATTTTTTTTTTCTCAAAAGAAGACAGAAAAGCGTTGATACACGAATCCATTTATACGCATTCGCATCCAGTTTAAAGAGATTTTACGTTCGTACGGTGAAATCATTTTCAGAAGTTTATTTTTGTGAAGAAACTAAAAATGTCCGATCTTGTTGTTCTGATTTATATGTCAATATATTTGTTAATTTCACTTCCTATTCTGCGTTGTTAATATGTCACTATTAATCTGAACCATGCATGATAAGCCATGGCTTAGACCCTCCAAGACATTTCCCTTCATTTGAATCGTTCAGTGGCATCTGTTGAATAGAGCGAGTGAGGCAAATTTGGGACTCAAGCCGAGAGGTAAATGACAGCAAATGACTACCAATATTACTAAACAAACGTCAAAAGTACCGGATACTATCCGGCGGATAGTACTGAGACAATATCTGCACCTACTGATGCGCAACTAGTCATCATTTATGTTTGCCTTTAAAAGGCATGCGAAACAGAATTGATCGAGAGAATCGATAGAATCGCATCTCGCACATCGGTATGTGCAGATATTGATTCAGAACTATTCGGTACTGTTGACGTTTGTTTAGTAGTTATGGTAGTCGTTCGCCCCTTGTCCCAAACCCCACCTCAATGGGAATTGGTTTTTGTTCTTCATTGTCCTGTAAAATGACGGTGGTCTTCGTACTACTGCAGTAGGTGTGCAATCACCAAATTGCCAAATCTAAATATCTAAATACAGTTTCAATTGTAATTTTACATTCAACAATTCATTATAAATTCGGTGCGAGAGTTTAAATGAATGTGAATGAATGCGATGCAAGTTCAACTGTACGAATGAAACTCGAAGAAATATTTGTGTTAAAGCAAAGAATAGATTTCGTCTGTGAAAAGGTAACAGAAACTGTATTCTGCAGACCCGTTAGATACTCTTCGACATCAGCATCTGCTATTGACGCTAATATGAAGCGTAAATCGGCGCTCCAGCATCAATTGACACTACATATTTGCGTAAACGTTCAAATTTTGATGCTGATCAGCAATCAACGTGTCTGCAAAATACATTTTCTGAAAGTCAATTTTTGGGCTATACTACCAATAAATTTTATTGACAGGCAGTGCCTGTCAGGCACATGTTAACTCCAATTTGTGAAGGCGTTTTGATTTCGATAAGAATGATTTCCGTACACGGATTATGGCAAACGAACTCCATCTCATGACCTTGACATATCAGTTGATCAATATGCATATGCAAAATGGTCCATCATTTAGCAAACAAACAAAAAAAAAGCAACATAAAACAGAATGATCCAATCCTGTTGAGAAAAAAGGAGATGTGGTGGTGTTTTGTTTTTTTTTGTTCTTTTGGAAACAATAAAAAAAAATGCAGAAATAATTGAAATCAAATGTGATTTTTACTTCAAATATTTTGATGAAGTTGACTTTTTTGGATTTTCGTTTTGAATTTATTGAATTGAATCCATTTGTTTTGTAACTTGTATTCTTTTCTTTTCTCGCCATTTTCTCATATTTCAATATCTCAATAATATATTATAAGAATAATAATAATCATAATAATAATTAGATTTAAACCAAATATTATAACCTAGATCTTTGCTGGAGGCAAATAAAACTTAAAATTACAACTGCATTTCATGTTTCAATCATTCATCGTTTATTTTTGTTTATTTTTGTTTGTTTTTTTTTTTGTTTATCCCATGTTAAATGTTAAATTTTGATAAGATATTGTTTTTTGTTTTGCTTTAATTCCTTTCCATAGAAATTTTAAATGTATACGTAAAAAAAAAGAACGGAAAATCTCTTCATATCATGTTAAATGTTTGAAATTGCGTTTACATTTATGCTTCGCTTTCTGTCTGATGCTATTTAGATTGTTGGTTTGTTTTTTTTTATTTTGTCATTCTTTTCATCGTATTTTGTTTCTGCATGTTACTTTTGGGCGTTTTATTGTTGCGTGTCGGTCTGTGTGTTTGGTGCACAACAAATTAGCAGCAATAATAATCATAATGATAAAATATTTGTAATAATATGTTCTTGTTTTCTTTAGCACACATTGACACATTTCATTTTCATGTCTTGCTTTTTCTCATTCTATACAATTTGCTTATGTTCTTCGTTTTATACAATGAATACATAATTATGTGTGTGTGTGTGTGTTTTTTTTCTGAGTGAGAGTGTGTAATTCAAATTCTCATTTATGTGTTGTTTCCCTTGTTTTTTTTTCGGTAATAAACTGCGGTTGATGTGATCGATTCGCTACTTAATTGGTTTGCTATTTTCAATGAAATAATGTGTTCGACGCAATGCATTTTTAGATGTTTTTTTTTCCACAAGCATTTTGCGAATAATCAATTTAATGTCAACAAATTTTATAACGAACTGGAGAAAAATGATGAAAAAACCAAAAAAAGAGGATAGAATCCGTTGAAATTAGGCGCTTTAAGCAAGTTTGGAATTGAATACGGTTTCAAATTAAACCGAATAAATGACAATATGCCATCACATTAAATTTAACGTTTCAAAAAACGATCGATTTCATTTGACTATTTCCGTTTCGTTATTGTTGTTTTGTGGAAATTTACTGTTAAAATCTGGTGGTGACTCAAACGAAATTGATACCAGAGGGGAAATCGAAATGTTTGCATTTTAGCCACAAACGAACCAAATCGAATCAAAAACTGTACATTTGTTCAGTGAACGAACGACCACATGGTGTTTGTTGATGTTTTCAGCTATGCCGTGATAAGACAAGCCATCCGATTCAGTTATGTGGTTTGATGATGTGTGTTTCGATTGAATACAAATCGCTAGATCACTTTATGAAATGAATATTTCTATTTTGCTGATGAATATTAAATCCTTGACTTTGTCGTTATACTAAAAAAAAAATACAGAATCTTTGAACGAATTGTTTGTTTTGCCTTTGTCATTCCCTCACACACTCTATCTGTAGCCATCGTCTACAAAATTCGAGAAAGCAATTTTAATCTATTTTATAAATTGTGTTGATGTGATAAGTTTGGTATTGAGTTTATCCATGTTTAGTACGACTATATTTTTTTGTTTTGTTTTTGTTTTAGCGATGTTAATATACGGTAGTATTCATTCTTTTCCATCTGTTTGTGTGTGTGTGTGTTTTTAATAAATTCTTATTTGCATTTTGTTACAAATTTAGCCAAAAAAGAGTGAAACTCTATTCATTTCATTCGTATTCACAGATATTTTTTTGTCTCTTATTATTTAAAACTGTTCTAATCGCTTCGGTTCGATTTTTGCAGTTTTTTTTTGTTGTTGTTGCTTTCTTTTTATAGCTGACGGTATGCATTTGTGGCGCGTAATATTCATGAATCGTTTTTTCTTTTCTATCTTTTTCCTCACTTTCTTCTCACTATTTAGTGGCTATTTTAAATGTACGTATGAATGATGGTTTTGTCTATTGTTAAGAATATGATAAGTATTTATGCTGTGGACAGTGTTTTGGGGTTTTGTGTGTGTGCGTGTGTCTGCTATCGGAATTTTACACACACACACACACAACATATACAATTTTACATTGTTTTTTTTTTTTTTGGAGAGGTAGGAATCAATGTTCATTAGATTCACTTGTGGTCTAGTTGATGAATGAATGTTTTTGGTTGGTGGTTTTTGTTTATTTGTTAATTCGGACATACAAATGTGATATCGTGTGAGAGACGAGAAGAGATAGGAATTTATCTGTTTGGGCTGCTGTGTGATATTGGGTTTTTTTTTTCATTCTCGTTTGAAGGATTTCACATTTCCTTCCATTCACTATTTCTGTTTTGTTTTCTCCTAAAACTTATGTGATGGATTGTTTTTGTTTTTGTATTAAACTTCTTTTTCTTTTATCATGTTTGAAGTGTAAACTTGTGTATTCTATAATACATAAACTTTGCCTATAAATGTGTTCAAAAAAAAAAAAAATGGTTGTCTTTTGGCTATTGAATCTTAAAATTTTCATTTTGACATTTACATTTACAATCAGCTGCATGTGTGTTTTCATTTTATTTAGAACAAACAAAAAGCAAAACTAAAAATGTTTTATCAATTATTGGCATTTTCACGAATTGTGTTTTTTTTTCTCTTCTTTCATATAAAAAAAAAATAACTCCTAATTGTTTAAAAAAAAAAAAAAATGTATAAAAGCGAAACAGAGCGAAAAACAACACAAATCATTGAACTTTTTGAAAACAAAAGTCAACGACTATATTTCGAATTTCAATTTAAAAAAAAAAAAAAATGGAAAATAATAATTAGCAATAAATAGTCTTGTTTTGTCATCCGTTCAAGTGGTCACTCACTTTCGCAAGATTCTTGAACGAATGCGGACAAAACAAATGAACAAACTCTTAAAAAATTGAACGCAAACAAATGAATAATGTTTGATATGAATATACATATAATTTATTACTTGCTTTATTTTGTTAATCTTTTCATCGATTCATTTTTTTTTCTCCACTTTTTATAACAAAGATTTTTATTTTTTTTTTCTCTTCAGATTATTGTATAAATTACAGTTGTCTCACTTTTTGCGTTTTTTTGTTTGTTTGTTTTTTTTTATTAATGTGTGTGTGTTTTAATTCGCATTTTCATCAATGTAGCTGTGATTAAGAATATCATCCATACAATATATAAATATGTATGATTTTATTTCTTCTATGAATGTGCAATTGTTTTTTCCCTCACTTGTTTTTTTTCGATTTGACGGTTCTTGTTTTGTCTTTGCTGTTTCTATTTTGTATTTTTGTTTTTTACTCATGATATATTATTGATGCGCCTAACAAATAATCTGTGGTGTTTGTTTTTGTGTGTGTGTGTGTGTAATACATTTTTCAATTCATCCACCCTATTTCATGTATCTAAATGTTTCTCGCTCACTTTTTATTTGTATACGACTTGGTTTTTAGCATCAACCCCCATTTTCATCATCATTATAATAAGTATAATAAATGTTTTTTTTAAAATATTTGTTTTCCACTCAATTTGCTTTCATTTTCCATGCATGCTTTTTGTCTTGCTACTGTTTGCAAATTCGCATTTTCATGTTTGTTTATTTTGTTGTTGCTTTTAAAACGTTTATCTGTTTTTGTTTTTGTGAATCTGTCTCTCTCTCATTCAGTTTTTTTTTTCTTTTCTTTCTTTTCTCATCATGAAGTGTTTATGCTTTAAATATGATTATTAATTTTAATTATTTGAATTATTTACTTTTATGTCACTAAAATCGGAAATTTGTTTCATGTGTGTTTCATTTTCTCCTTCGTTTTATTCATCTGTTCTTTTTTTTTCTTCTTCTTCTTATTGTTCTTCTTTGTGTTCAATGATTTTTCACTGTCTCGTTTGTTTTTAATTCGTTTCCACTGTTTCGTCGTCACTCGGCACATGCCTCCTTTTGCTCTCATTTTCATTTTTAGTATCTTGTTAAGTCTATGAATTTGAATGCTAGATGAACAGCTAAGATGAACTCGATTGATTCATGTTACCAAAGAGTCCGGCCGAAAATGATGCTGGCTGATTTTGCTGTGAGCTACCTGTGTGATTCAAAATACAAATGACACAACATCGATTTGCATTAGTGATATATATATGTACAAAACTGTTTTGATTGGAGTGCACACATGCACAGACACCACTTACCACTTTGTTGATTATTGCCACTAATTGCATTTGAACCGCTACTACCGCTGCCACCACTGCCAGTCGATTGCTGTTGTCGTCCATGCTTCGGTACCGGCGGTTGCAAATATTCATGTCGTGATAATCCAAATACGTCCATTCGGTCTTCTTTGCGATAAGCCAAACAGCCTCGAATGAAGCTCTGTGAATAAAAGTTAAAACAAATAGCAAAAAAAAAAAAAAAAAAACGTAAATAACAAATCACATCATCACATTCATCAATGACAATCAACTAATCCAGTTGCATCTTACCTTTGCTTCATTCGAAACCGTGGGTTTATTTGAAAACTGCACCTCGGTCGCTTTCAGTATTGTGTTTTCTTCTAAAATTGTCGCTTGAGATTGATTATGACCGAATGGCTTTTTTCCATACAAACACTGATAAAATATTACGCCTACACTCCAAACATCAACTTTTGAGGAAATTTTTGGTGGATTTTTACCAACGACAAAACATTCCGGTGGTAGGTACCTGTGTGAATTGGAATTAGACATAATGGAAACCATTAGCATGAAATGTACTATGTCATATGGTGTCGATGATAATGAGACTTACCAGTACGTTCCAGCGCCTTGTGATGTTAAATCCATACCATGGTCCGGGTTGTAGTTCTCTTCGTCCATCACTTTGGACAAACCGAAATCGGTGATTTTAATTTCACCGCAGACATTGCCTTCGGTCAGTAAAATGTTGCCCGGCTTTAGATCGTAGTGAATAACTGGTGGTTTGATTTCGTTCAGGTACTTGAGCGCTGAAACAACCTGCATTATTATCGATCTAGCCTCACGTTCTGGTATCATTTTGTGCTGCTTCAAGTAGAAATCTAAATCGTGCCCATCACAATATTCTAAAACTGTGCAAAATGAGTTTGCGTCTATTTCGAATACGTCATACAATTTGACCACTCGTGGATGATCCAATGCCTTGTGTATGTTATATTCTCTTAATGCGTGCCTAAAAACGAAAAACAACACAAAAAAACAGAGAATATCCACGGATTAGTTAAGGATGATTGGAAATACATTTGATGTGCATTGATCATTTGATCGAAACTTAGTTGTTACTTACTTAATGTAGTTCGCCTTTTTATCTTCTTTCCAATCTTTGTTGAGTTGATGCACTTTGCATGCCACGTATCGCTGTTCCTTTAGGTCAAATGCTTTGTGTACTTCGGAAAATCCACCTTTGCCCAGCAGCATCAGCAGCAAATATCGATCGTTCAATACCGGATGATTGTTGAATCGAGACTGGATCGTGGCGGCGAGAAGATATATGAAAATAGATAAAAATGGATAAAAATGTGTTAGTTATGATTTGAAAATGTGTCAAAATGCGAACAGATGCAACGAAATATACAGATGCATGCCGAAACACTCACTTGATCCTCATTGTGTATCCGCTTTAATTCTCTAATGTGTAAATTACGTTCTCTTTCTAATTTCTCAGTTTCTAATTGTAAATCGGCATCTTCTTTTTTAAGCGTATTCTGTCTCAGCTTTAAAATTTCATCACACTCGTAGTATTCTTGCATTGTGTAGTTACCGGATACGGGATCGGGCTTTAAGAATGTTGCATCGCTGCCATTATGCAAATTATTTGTCGCACCGGAGCCCGATTGATTTGTCGCCTGGTTATTTGATTGCTGCTGTTGTTGCGTGGTCGTGGAATTGTTACGTTTGCGACCGGTTTCTGGATTCGTTGGTCGTTTTTTCAATAGGATTTTCTTTTGGCGATCGATTTCCTCACGTTCGGCGGCAATCTCCTCCTGCCGTCTCGCCAACTCTTGGAACGCATAACCATCAGTCCAATTCTCTTGGAACGTTGCGCCAACACGCTGCGTTACAAATTGTCCTAGTCTTAATCTATTTTGCATGCACTTCTGTCGTGCCTCTTTCTTTTCAATGTTACTCTTTTCCATGAGCAACTTTTTAACTACGTCTATGCACTTGTTAATATGATTTTTATGCTGGTCGATCGTCTTCTGGTGCGCATTGATCTGTAACTTTTGTTCGTCGGACAGCCGTGACAGTTCGTCCACCTTTGATTTACTTAATTCGAAGTCACAGTCACGCTCTTCAATTTCCAAATATGATAGATCCGTTTGGGTGGCCATTGAAATTTTCGCTTGCTGCGGTTGCGGGGGTGGCAGTTGGCATTGGGTCAATTGCTGTTGAATTGTTTGCGCCGATGAAATGATATTGGAAGTGTTACGATTTCGGAAATCTGGCGTACCCAATACCGGTCCAATCACATTCATTTGTGATTGTGTGGTGGGCGCGTACATCGGAAAACCATGCTGTGAACTTGGACTCTTTGCACCACCGGTGGCACCGCTGCCGGGTTGCCGGATCGGACTGGTGCCGGTATGCTTAAAATAATCATTGATTTTCTTATTTTCGGGCAACGGCAACACCACTCTAGCCCCCTTGCTATTGTGTATGTGCTGTTGAATTGTATTATTTGTTCCTAAGCCGACATTTAGACCGGTGCCGCCATTATTGCTGCAACTTCGGTCACTTCCACCCCGTTCACCGCTATTATCATCTAATGCTTTTCGTTTACGTTTTCGCTCTGATGTTGTCCGTGAAATTTTATCAGGCGTACCAGCAGACTCAACCTCTTTATCACTGTGAGAGGATCCAGTGCTCATATTTGAGTCCTGGTTATGAACTGTTGTCTGTTGACCGCCTTGAACTACTGTTGTTTGCGGTGCCATCTGCAACTGTGTACCGGCAGACATCTACAGAAAACAAAGAGAGAGAGAAAAAATAGCAATTAATCAATTGTTCAAACATAAACGAGGCATAAACATGTATTTGTTTCAAACATGAGCTCTTATATAAAAGTGACAAAGTGAAAATCGATTCTAAATGAATTTCATCTGATTTGATCAGGCTCGTTCAATTTGGCACACATTGAAACCGTCACACCAAATCATCAAATGAAAGCAAAAATGTGATTTTGGTAAAATTCCATTCTCAATTGTCTCAATTTAGCAAATGCTTTTTTTTGTTTTTGAAACCGGCATAAAATGGCAGCCCAACACTAACTGTGTAAAATGTGAAGTAAGACGAATACAAATTAAAAAAAAATTGTCTCGATTTCATTGAATGCATTTTGCAAAAGATGCAACGGGCATTTGAGTTCTTGGTTTTTTGATTTTGTTCATTCATTCAACATGGACGACTCTGACGGCACTTTCTACTCGCGAACAACCTCTTTTTTTCGCTTTGTTTTTCTTTTTCGTTCAATTTGCCGTGTGTTGTTGCTGCTGCTGTTTTTGTTGTTGTTGTTGTTGGATGTGTGGTTGTGCTCTGCTGTGTGTGATTTTTTTTTTCATTATTTTTTCGTTATTCACTCACTCTTCACAATGCACATTTCGCTATATGTGCAATGGAAGTGTGTGTATCCGATTATATGTAGGGTACCCCATTGTATTCGGCAGTCGTGCACTCCATTTTAATCTTTCGTCTACTCAAACACAATATACGAAATGCTATAAGTTATTCTTACACATTTAATATTATGTTGTGTGTGATATTAGTTAAGGAGTAGTTAACGAAAATAAAAAAAATAAAAATGAAAAAAAAAAAAATAAAGAGAGCACAGTGTACGCAAATACACAAACAAAATGGCGAATGAAATCGTAATCCATATAAAAATTTTGTTTTGTGCGAGCCGCAAACAGCAGAAGAAATGAAATATTTATTAAAACAAATCATACAGAAGAGAGGAGAACACACCAACAACAAAAATATAATGTTGAAAAAGCGAATCGCCAACAACAACAACATCGGCAACAGCAACGGCAACAGCAACGCACAGACACACTTAAGTGATCAACCATATGAGCCAATCTAATGCGGTACCATCGTACACACGATGTTCACACAGCACTTCGAACGCTATAAAATGGATTTCGGAATGTATGGCATTTAAATATACACACTTCAGATGCACGTCTCTTTATTTGATTTCTGATTCTGCTTGTTATTGGCGTTTAAGTTGTTTTTTTTATATATATCGTTGAAACGACCAAAGAAACACTCTATTCGATATGGAGTAGTCGAGGAGAGTTGGAAGAAAATTTTAATAAAGTTATACACATCGATACTGTGCAATAAGAAACAAAAATGGAGCACCTGGTCAATCGATGACGAAATGTAAATATTGGCTTTTGCACACGACCTATGCCCATTTGCGATCGTATTTAATCATCAAACTGGTTAGAATGTGTGGTGTTTTTTTTTCGGTGTGTTTTTCTTGACATGTTTCGATTGCGATTTTACGATTTTACATCAGACAAATTTACACTTCTCTATCTATATACATCAATGAATCAAACGGCAGAGAAAAAAAAAATGTCACGGCGATAACGTGAATTTCGTGAACAATGTGAAAGCAATAATACAGAAGAAGAAGCAGCAGCAAAAAAAAAAACGAACGGAACAACGCGATTGGGTCTTTCAAATAGCGCAATTTCCATTTGGGTTTTATTCTATTAAACAGCAGCAATTTTACGTACATATTTACAACATTGTTCATACTTTTTTCCGTCATCTCCTTTCGTATTTGCATTTGCGTATACGCAATAATCATCTACTCGAGTCACTGATTCGCATGCTCTCCATTTTTCTTTTCTTGAATATTTGTTGTTGTTGTTGTTGTTGCTTCTTCGTGTCTATACAACGGCGAAATCAACGTTGACGATTTACGGTTTCGACTGAAAATCGACAAAGAAAATCAACTCCGTTGATTTTTACGTCACCGCAGATTAAAACTTTTCATTCGGTTAATTTTAGTCAAACTAATGTGATTTAATGAAAAATATTGTTTCTTTTTTTCGTCGTTTCCTCGTTCAGGGAAATAAAAAATTTCACAAAATATTTCAAATGTCAACGTTAAAAAACGGTGATACAAAATCCAAATCGTTGATCAAAAACAGAACCGAAAATTTACATTTAAAACCCCCCCCCCAAAAAAAATGTCTCACTTATTGAAAAATACAGGCAATTTAATGACAAGCACACACACTGTACATAAGGCGACACCGTATCAAAGATATAAAAATTCACTTCGAAGCACCATGAATTTTGTATTGTGTAAAATATCGACGACTCGAAATAAAAACGGAACCGATGAACGAACAAGGGAATTTATATAAAAAAAAAAAAAAAAAATGAAAACAATTTCGTTGTATATTCACAATAGGTGCTTTTCAAGTTAAAAAACAAACTTATAAATTAATAATTTGTGTCGTTTGTTTAGCTACTTATTCGAAGTCAGCGGTCGCTCATTGAACACTAAAGTTGTTATTTGTGTAATACAGAGACGGAGAGCAGCAGCGCACACACAAATGAATATAGCTTGCGAAAGAGAGCCTGTAAGTCTTTATGTTTTAAATGAGAACGTCTAAAGAAATTTTCGACGATTTACAGCACAGCACAGCACCGTACGAACAATTTTTTTTTACATTTAAAACAAACAACTACACGTAGAGAGAGAGAGAGAGAGTGTGTGTCGTGCACACATCCACTGAGAGGAATGATGAGAGCAGAGAGCAAAAGAACGAATGAGAGTGTGTGACGGCCGAGAGAGAGAGCGAACGGAACGGAGTAACAAAAAAAAAAAAATCTCTTGAACTAAAGGCAAATTTTATGAATTGTCAGCACTTTACACAAATACGACACCATCAACTGTCGACCATTTTCATAATCCGATCGAAATGTGAGGCGCTTCGGAAGAACGAATGTATGCGTTTCTCCAACTCATACACAAACGTTGCAACCAAAAAAAAAAAAAAAAAAATTATAATTTGGATATACGCTTTCGAACATACTGGCAATTTCAATGGTTCATGGTATTGGTTGCGTATATCGAGGGCTGTGTGCATGTGTATGTGTGTTGCCCGCTGCTGCTCCGTGTGTATTCGTCTGTTCACATAGCCTTTTAATTCACTTTTCGAACACCGGCTGTTCAACTGAATGCTCCGCTTATTTTCCGTTCTTCTTCTACCTTTTTAGATTCTTCTCATTTTGCTCATTCTCACAACAAACGTAGCATTTCATGTGTTGCATGTTTGATGTAAGATGGACGGTATCAGCTTGTGCAACTGTTCGTCGCCGAATGCTTCTTTTTATTTTTTATCATCGCTACATGTAAGTTGACTTAGCTAATTTACATGTTAGTGTGTGTGTCTGTGTGTGGATCGTAACAATGCAACAGAATGACATGTTTTGTTGCTTGCGTTAGGTTGTACGTCATTTCATCGACGTCATGTTACTTCAATCGAAAGAAACAGTGCCAATGCAACATTGCTAACTAGATTCATACAACGTCATTGCTCTTTACTATTCACTGTCATAACATATGATGTTAATGTGCAAATCGCCAATAAATCTAATCGATGTTTAAACATTTCCGACTTGAACAATAAAATTGTAATAATTTTCAATTTCAATGGCACTTCAATAAAAATAACAATTATTACAATTTTTAATTAATTCAATTTGTTAATTACAATCACCAAATCAAATTACAAAATTCCGACATAATTTTTTTTTTTTTTTGTTATCAGCAAATCGCATCGATAAATGCGTAAATTTGTTTAAATATACAAAAAAAAGATTGAAGAGACAAACGATACTATTCAAGTATGTATTCAAGGCCTTTTTGTATTGTTGGTGCTGTATTTTTTTTTTTATTTGTTCGCATGACGTTGCGTACGCGAACGCGCTCATCGATGTGTGTTCTTGAAATAAAAAATGAAAAAAAAAAATTGCAAAGCGCATTCATCGAATGAACGTTACGTGTTTGTTTACATCTACACGCTCGATGCGCGCTCGCGTGCGAGAGAGCAATCGCGTGCGTGTGCGTGTGTGTATATGTGTGTGAGTTTTGTTGTGTATGGTGCGCAGTTGTGTTACAATTTGAAAATATTTCGCCTTATATACAACGTTTCGGTTTATGGTTTCGGTGTGACGCAGACATTGAAATCGACCACGTGGGTCTGGCTCACCGATACAGTTTGTAAACATCTCTCCTGTTAACATACATTTGCAAACGAAAACACAACGGACCGGATTATTACGGTCGGAAACTCATACGTTTTACGCATTGTGCTTGTGTCTTCCGCAAGACTCATAACATATTCAAGTCGTAACAAACGTATAAATATGATGAATGCGAATGGATGAATAAAGTGAATAAAAAAAAACACACACACACACAACAGAAATAATACAAAACGGCATCGAGTCAACAGAGCGTTGTCGGTCGGATGTGTGTTTTATATGAGCGAATGAATGGTTTGCCCGTGTGTGTGTGTGTGGTTTTGACGATGGTGTGCTAAAGCATATCGCGATAACCCAGCAGTCAACTAGCTAAGCGCATACGTCGCTCAACTGAAATTAGCGGTGTTACATGAATTCTGAGCATTTTATCGGTTGCACGGGCAGGCAAGCGAGCACACACACCGTTGATGTTTATCGCTCGGTTCGGTTGTCATCGACAATTTCGTATCTTTCTCCTCGGCTTGTTTAGACCGTTCCATGATCATGAATTAACGATGACGTCACATTTAAAATGGCTACTAGTTAAACCGAGAGATGAGAAACGGCGTTAAACATGTGTTTGTAAACATATATTGTGTGTGTGTGTTTTTTTTTTGGTTTGAGGTGAATATTGAGAATCTCGATTGAGATTCTTTCATGCATTAAAAAGACGGATTACGGACTCTAGCGACCAAAAAAAGAGCTAAACGCAATTGTGGTTTGCTCACAATAGAGAAATTCACATACATTTATTTTCATTTTGGATGCGCCTTTATTTTCCTTGCTCGATACATTTTGAGCTCTATCGAAGTGATGTTTCCGTCTCCGGATTGATTGAGAGTATGAGATGGAGAGAGCGAGAGAGAGAGAGAGAGAGAGGCAAACGGAAAGAGAATTGGAGAGACAAAAACGTTAAGCCAAGAAAACTGAGAGTCAATTTCCGAATAAACTAACTGAATAAGAGTGTAGGTTTGTTCTGGTAACTGCCGAAGGTAATCGCGTTTTGCGCTCAACGATAGAGCGATATGACCAGCGTTTGAGGTGTTGATTTAATATGAATGGCACTAATGAAACGGCCAAACGATGAAATAAAATACTAAAATTGTTCACATTAACTTCGCACAGCGGTAATTAAACCGTGACCATAAATAAACAGCAGATATCCAATTCAAACGTATAACAACTCACACATACCACACTGGCATTCAGTGTGTATTTGCCGTTGTTTTTTTTTCTTCTTCTTTTATTTCTAATCATAAAATAATTTTTACTTAATATTTCTTATTAGTCTGTTAAATGATTAGCTAGTAAACATTTTCAAAGTGTGCGTACGCTTCGAGCGAGGTTCATAAAACTCGGTTACGTTGTAGCTGGAGCTGTTCTTTTCTTCTCTTCTTTCATTTCTTTATCAGCGAAATTCAAAAATAAACTAAAGAACGATAGACATTGTTACCAAGAAGCCAACAATTTCGATTTGCTTTTGGGTGGGTGAATCATAATTTGTAGCTCAAGTGTGCCTCTTGAAATATTGCATTTCATGGACAACGGAGAATTTCACTGATAAAGAAACGGAAATTATTTGGTATTTTTGGCCAATTAAAATGAGCAACAATTTGCGTTGCAGAGCACAACCAATTGAATTTTACACAAAAATCTTGGTTTGAATTTCATTGCGACGAATTTGGTCGGTTGCAATAAAATCGGTCGAACAAACGAACGAACGAACGAAAAAAAAAAGAAGAGAAGAGATGAGGTAGAAAAGTCGCATTATAAATAACACACAAAACATTCAACGTATTACAATGGTAGATACACTCATTTCTTTCGTACTCGTTTGCTTGTTACTTGATTTTTTTTCTTTCATTTATTTCGTGTATTCTCCTTGCTTGATTCGATTTCGAGAGATGTGCAAAAACAAAATGGCGTAACGTTGATTTATTCCAACGTAGGAATACACAATTTTTATTTATTTATTTATTTTTGTGTTTCTACTCTTGCTTGAAGTTGCGCTGCTGTTAACGATATGGATGTTTCAGTTGAGTCGTCGTTGTTGCTGTTGCTGTTGTTGTTGTTGTTGTTGTTGCTGTTTCCCTTTATATTTGCGCTTGTATTAAATAGCTTCGTATGCTTGTTTTCTTTGCTGGTCGCACCAATGGTGCTATGTGCTTCGAAAATTGGCTGTCTACGTGAACGTAACCATATCATCCATTTAATTATAAGCATTCCATTGGAAATATATGCGCCATATGTATCAAATGGTAATATAAGGTGTTTTTGGTTGGGCGGCAATTGGATGCAGCCAATGATCAAAAAATGTTGGTTTTTGGGAGCTATTGACTTTTTGCCATGACAAAAACACACACACACGAAAAAGATTCCGGAAATATAGAATTCTGTATGAAATACTCTCCTTCCGTATACAACCAGTTGGATTTTAGTTAAAGTTCAATTACTGGTCTCCATTTGGCATATATTTTATCGATCATTTATCGATTTTAATCCATTTACTGTGTGCATGAAAGCATTTACGTGTTAGATTTTCTGAGCTGTACGTTCAAGAACGCTCTCGGTTCAATTATAAAAAAAATGCTTACAGTTTTTTCTCTCTCTCTCTCTCTCTCTCTCTCTTCGTCATTTTCTTGTATATGGCATAAAAGTTTCAATGACACAAATTCGTTTGTTTATTTATCGCTTGCCAGCGAGCTCAACAACACACACAAAAAAAAACAAAGAAAATGGCAGAAAATTACAGGCGTAAAGAAGAATATCACACACACAGTGTGAGACAGAAGGAGAGAAATGGGGAGAGCGAAACAGAGATGGAATGAATTGAAAACACTGTAGAACCAGTTAGATAGAGAACTATAAATGTAATACGAGTTTTGATAGAAACGTCACGCAACATTTTTTTGTTTTGTTTTGTTTTCGTTGCAAATGTCGAAAATGGCCGCCGTCACGATGATTATTATTCAGTGAAAAACTTGAAAATCGACATTAATTTTGTTATCAATTTGCTTGGGCGAAATACTTCTGTACAGGTCATAGCATAAATGAGCTCTGTATACAGGCTGTTGTGATGAGAAATTGATCAATATTTTTTTTTTGGGCACTTTATTCCCATCACATTCAATGTTGATTTTTTTTCTATTTGTTCCAATTTTTTTTTTTTTTTCAGAAGGATATACGAAATATTTCCTGCAAGTGGATTTTCATTTTCAACACACAAACACACACATACAAAGAATACACATTTTCTCAGTACGTTTAGTAGCTTCATACATGACGATGTATTTTGTTACCCAGTCTAAATATAGATGTTTCTGTTTTTGTTGACTGGCATCATTTTTATTGGTATCCGTTTTCCCTCAATATTCAATTTTGATGTGAATTCACGTCAGCGCGATGGCGTTGAATATATATATACATCAGCAAGTAAACGGCTCATGGGAGCATTGATTGTCGACTAATCGAAGTTAGATGTGATGGAATATTCTCCCATTTTGAACTGTTTTCAAACGGAATTATGTTCCAATTGAACGACAGAGAGAGAGAGAGAGAGAGAGAGAGAGAGAGAGAGAGAGAGAGAGAGAGAGAGAGAGAAAAGCACATTGAGCATTTTCCTTGCGTGGGATGTGACCTTTAGAGAATTCTAAAGATTTGCCCAGCAATATTTGCACTCACTCTCTTATCTCAAGTGGGTAAAATTGGTTGTTTTCTGTCACTTGGGCGATGGTTTCTTTTGCAATTTGAATATGACCTTTACACATCCTACGAAATGTAAGCAATGGATGTAATTTTTTAACCAAAGAAATTCCGAAAATGTGTATCGCACGCATTACTGTAATTGAATGGCAGTAAACAATTATCATCGTTTGATAGTACAATAGATAGTGCTTTGCAGCTCAACAAAGTTAGTTTTCGTTTTTCAATTCATTTGTGTATATCCGAAAAATATCACATAAAATGTCATACACGTGCAAAATTCATTGTATATGAAAGCACAAAAATGGCGAAGAACAAAAAAATAGCTTTACGAAAGCGATTGAATGGAATTTTCCATTAAATAGCCCCGAACATCGTACAATCGTTCACGCGCGCCATACATAGCGAGAGTGCGCGGCCCATAATAGCAATATAACAGCAACCGTTGACGACGGAATCACACGAAAAAAAAAAAATATGAGTACTCATTAACTCATTTAAATGTGACAATAAATTGAGAGAGCTTCGAATTACGTCGACACTGTGCCGCTGTACAACTAAGTCGGGGAACGTAAATCGGACGGAGACGCTCAACGGAATCAAAATCGACAACAACCAAAACATACAAGCAACAACAATAACAACAACCAAGTACCGAATGCACGAAACAAAAATATGTTAAATTCAACGGAAACTTGCTCAGTACACGTTAACATTACAATAAGTACGTGATAGAAAACACATATATGCTATTTTTATCTACATCAAAGTATTTGTTTAGATATGGTTAATTTGAACCACATTCATTTCAATTTTTTTTTTTTTGTGAGCTGCTTCGGTATATCTGGTTCAAATGGCGCTGCACAATACGATGTCGTAATTGCTTATTTATTATTGAAATGCTGAAATATAAATGAAGCCATTTTATATCAATGCCAACGACAGTTGACATCAGACCATCATTTGCTCAAGCTCATGTTTTGAGGCTTAACAAAATCGCTATTTTAAGTATGCCGAAAACTATTTTCCGAATTGGATTCTCTCTCTCTGTGTGTTCATTGTTCTAAAGCATTCTAGCTGAAGACTTTAACCTCTCAAATGAAACCAACAAAAATGATATGGTCGATGGTGTTTGCAATATAGAACGGTGCTCTTGCTATGAAATCTGTCCAATTTCGTTGTTACGGTAACGACCTCTTTCTTCAAGAAATGCTAATTTCCGACCACTTTGAAAGCTTTATTTTCCATCGACAATCGATATCGTATGCATTCTCACATTTTAACAACTGTTTCGTTTTTGCTGGTTTTGCAAGTTTATTTAAAGCTAAATGAAGTTTTATGCCGAAAAAAATACTTCAAATGGCATTTACATGATGGCCCTTTGGCCATGATTTAACTGTTTGCTTTTGCTCGATTATAATTTGAAATTCTTTCGCGTTGTGAACGTGTATTGTTCGTTTGGTATGTGTGTGTGTGTGTGTGTGTGTGTGTGCATGACCTTTCCGTTTTATACTTTTCACTTGAATCTGTTAATTCTTTTCAACGATGGTCAAACGATGTGTGTAGATATTTCAGATGGTTTGACAACGGAATTGAGAAAGGGAGAGAATATGAATAAGATCAGCATCAGATTCAATTCTGCCTTTTTTTCTGTTCTTTTTCTCTCGCTCACCACCAACCGAACCGAAAGAAGCGAACGAAAACAAAAATTCAGAATACCATTTTTTTTTCTTCTGTTTTGAAAAAAACCGGTCCGTGCAATCATCACGGTTTGTGAATTGTTACGATGTTGTTGTTGTTGCCATTTTTTTGTATGAATTTTCTCACATAATTGCATGCTATTCATGTCTCTTCAGTCTGTTTTGTGTGTGTGTGTGTGTGTGATGAGAAGTTAGTTCTTTATCTCATCGGGGTCCGTTGTTTTATTTGATTCGCTGAGAGAGCGTTGCACACACCAAATGGATATAAAATATATATTCATATAGATTGTGGCATTGCCGACAATCTCATCAATTATGTGCACAGTCAGCACACACTGATTCATTCGATGAACAAAGGCCTAGGCTCTCTGTTCACAAGCCAAATAGATTTCTGGCCTGCGCCTGGCAATAGTTTACCAAAGCGTATGGGCAAGTCTTTCGATCTTTCGAAGTCAGTTGACTCTCGTCTCTCAATCGCTTGTGCATGTGCTAACGGTGGGCTTTAGAGTGCGATACGCCAATTAGAAAACGACAACACCGCAAGAAGAAAGACAAGCAAATGAACGAACAAAACGAAAAAAAAAACAAATCACTATTTCACATGAACAGTGAACACGTTCCATGCCTTTTCTCCTTTGTAGTGCGACTGCTGTTGCTGTTGTCTTTGCTTGTTTTATTTAGTACGTTGTGTTTTTTGTTGTTGTTGTTGTCTTCTTATCGAATTTCATTCTTTCTTTCGCCTGCGCGCGCGATTATTTCACAGCAAAATAAATTGAAAACTGCGAATATTACGCGTTAATATGTGCAACTTGCAACAGTTTTTGAAATTTTGCAATCACACACACACACACACACACAGCGATACGCTCACATCCACACACCACTGCCTATATACATGTGCACGATCACGTCGATGACTGAAAGAGACCAAAGATGAGAGTACGAAATGCAACTACAACAACAACAACAAAATTTCAAAAAGAAAAATGGTGGAAAAAAATATACGAAAAAAAAAAAATAAATAAATTGTTGTTGAAGGTTTTTTTTTTTATTTGTCTTCTATAATTGCTCGTACACAGTGCACAGTGCATATTGCATATGGTGTATTCGGTATGTTGTGTGCTGTGTGCATTGTACTTGGGGTCTATGGATATAGCCGTTCGCATAATATTGTATCGTATTCTTGCTTGAACTGTGCAAATATTTATGTAAATGGATAATAATTTTATTTTTGTGTTGTTGCTCGGTCGATATCTTCATGCATACCTTTAACAACAACAACAACAAAAAAAACATTTCATTTTTAATTAATTTTTTTTATTTTTGTGAGCAAGCATTTTTGTCGTCTGAGCTCATGACGTTCGTCTTTGTATTCGAATAAATAAATTGTTCATCGTAAAAATGTGTTCATTTTATTTTCGACATAATATCGGCAGTCAATAGCACGATAAATGATATCTGTTGGCTCGCAAAATGGCCGACACACAGAATGTATCAAAACACCTCTCAATTGAAACTTTCTGATTTGAATGAGGTTCAAGTAAAAAAGACAACGAACAAGTTTCTATTTTTGATATGCATGTTTTAGTTCGGACGAAATTGTGATTTATGTGGGCCTCAACATCAAACTAAAAGCCATCAAGCTGCCAGGTATTTTAAGCAACAGTTCAAATCGGGTGTTTGGTTTGATGCGAAAAATTTCACTTTTTCAAAGACAATTTTTTGCTGTTGTTGTTGTTGTTGTCTTGATCGTTTTGTCGTTTCAATTGATTTTCAATGTGCATTAATCAAATTTGTCGAGAAACAGCAAACAAACCCAATGGAGCTGATTATCTACAACGAGAGGCAAACATTTAATCGATCGAAGTACTTGATCGCTTTTCTTCATGCACTTTCTCAATATATTTATACAATAAACGAATGTTTATTTTAGCCCTATTTTTAGATTCGACAAAGTGCACGGAAAAGAGTCAGCGATAAAATACCGCACAATAGGTTCAACCATATTTGTATTTTTTTGTTTTTTTTTTTTTTTTGTAAATGAACGAAAAAAAAATCATAATAAATAAATGACGTATCTCTACACCTAATGCACACGAATATCCCATAATAACAATGATTTACCGACTTGCTACAAAAAGAAGTCGACTTGATTTCAATATGTTCATGCGAATTTGAATCGAACAAAACGAATGAACGAAGGAAAAAAGCAGCAGCAGCAGCAGCAACAACAACAATATGCGGCACGATACCAAAATGTTATATAGAAAACAAATAAACGACGAACAAAAGAGAAATATCAATAGCGGCTCAAATACTTGTCGAGCAGATAGCGCGAATTATCTGTGCAGCAGCGGCCAAACGATGATGTGTTGGTGAACAAGCGCTGGTGGCATTGGTATGCGTTTGAATGAAGTAATACAACGGCGCATATCACACGGAACACACACACACACACACACACACACACACACACACACACAAATGCACATCTATCAAGTAGACGGAGTTGAAATGAATGTGAATGCGCTTGTCAAAGTGCTCAACCATAATTTATTGTGTGCATGAATCGCGCAGCTCGATCCCAACCACGACCACCACCACCACCATTACCACGCAGCGTCGTCACACATACACATCGACTCAATGAAAACAAACTATTATCTCTATCAGCGCAAATCGAGGTTTAACCTATATGATTGGCTATTTTTAGCACATTTGCACGAACCAACAACAACCAAAAAAAAAAAAAAATCCATTTACTTGATTTTACTTTATAATTTGAGCAACAAAACGAAAAAAAAAACAACAAAATCGTTCGTATTTCTTGGCTTTTTCATTTATTTCACACATTGGCCGCAACATCATCATTTCGATTATTGTTGCGATTGAATGTGTAAATTTAAAACAAATTGCTTATGATTGGACCCACTCAACACTCTTGTCAATATGCATAGTGCTAACCATATTTTAAATCGTAACAAATTTTTGCACAACGCCTGTGTGCGTTCAGAGCTCGCTTGCGTTCTTCGTCACTGTTGTTGTTGTCATCGTCGATCTTACGGTTGATTTTGCTATTTTTAATAAAAGATCATTGTTGTTCCAACGCCATTTTTAGCTTTCCAATAATTTCGTTTGGAAAAGCACACACACGAAAAAAAAAACACCGTGTGATGAGACAACACCCAAAGTCAAAAGCGAAACAAAATGCAGAGCATGAAATTAACGGAGAAAATCCACAACTTCAATACTGGATTCGAACAACAACAACAACAACAACAACGAAAAAAGAAGAACGTATGCCATTAGTTTTGCTATTCTACATGAAAACGTAGCATCGTTTGTTTTTTCCTCATTCTACTTATGCCACTTAATTGTATCCATTTTATAAAGTTTATTGTGCTTATTTCGATTACATTTAGTTCGTTCAACGCTTGAACGAGTCAACAGTTTTTCGATATGTTAGCAAATAGAATGGTAGCGTTCAAGGTTTTTCACTCTAATCTATCAAATTCATTATGACTATTCTGATTAAAAAAAAATAAATAAATCCCATTCACGCTATTGTCTACTACTTGGTCTCTAGCTGAAAAATTGGTTCGATCCGTTAACGATCTTCGTCACCACAAAATTACTCGTTTGGTGAAGCACAATATTTTTGTGTTGTTGTTTTTCAATTGATTTAAATTGGAACAATCTCGTGTTTACATGCTTCGTTTTTTTCTCCCCCCAGTTATTTATCACTTTATTGAGATAACAAAACAAAAACTTGCTGATAAGTGAATTTGGTTTGGATTTTTTTTGCTTTTGGGGCGTTGAAAGGTTGCAATCGGAGACGCAACGTGAATGGTTTCAATCAAAATGGAAGTCAATTTTGGACAACGAATAATAAAAACTTCAAAACCTTGACAAGATTGAAGCTTGAACCGTTTAAAGCATGAAGATTCATTTCAATGTATGAAATTCCATAAATCGCATTTTCACTCGTGTCGGGTTCATGGTATTCAAGTCGTTGCTTTATGCGTACCATTTTCTTCTTCTTTACATTTTGTATAGTACTTTTCGGTTGCTTTGCCGATTCTTTTGCAAATTTGTTATATTGCTGTTTCACTTTGGCAGAAAAAAAAAAAACAAAGACGAAGAAAGACAAATTATGTCCGCATTTGCCAATCATTATTTTTATACTATATTCTTTTCTGCATGTTTGTTGTTGTTGTTATTTTATCCATTTTACTTGTGGATGGTATTGTAAATGTTTCGTTGGTTCGGTTGATCGGTCGGTTGGTTTGTTGTGTGCTTTATTTTCTGCGTGGTTTTTTTTTTCTTCTTCTCTGCTTCAGCTGTGCGCTTTTGCTAGAAAATTGTAAATGGTGTCGACGGAATGGAATTTCACCGTTCACAAGTCACAATGTTAATCGAGTCCAAAGCAAACGATCCCATTGTTGTTATTGTGTGTACTACACACAGCGCACAACAACAACAACAACAACAATATTTCGTTGAAACTAATCAGCCACAGCAAAATTAAACATACGATTTAGTAAAACGAAATATTGTGAACGCATGTCGGCGATCACTTCACATTGATTCGAGACAAATCAAATTGAAAAAAAAGCACACACACGAGCGAGACAGAGAGAGAGAGGCAGAGAGAGAAAGAGATAGAAAACGCACACGAGAAGTACACGGCACAAACACTTCGCAGAGAACATAGAAACAGCGAAAAAAAACTAACTTTAACTCTATGATTATTGCGATACGACGTACGCTTAATATGCAACGGTATTTTAAATACGAAACATTGAAAAAAAAAAATCGTTCGCAGCAAAACTGAATATAGCAACAACAAAAAATGATATCGTTGTCTACACGGCACGCACATTGCCATAAGAAAACCTGCAAAAAAAAGTGAATAAATTGAAGCAATGTCGATTGTGTTTGTGTGTTTCGGACGAAGAAAAGCAAAGAAAAAGGGAAACATTTTTTATGAGAAGAAAAAAAAAAACACGATCAAATGCGCTGTTGCCAATACGCAGTGGCGGCCCATCCATTGACGTTGCATTTATACATTTTAAAATTACATTTTGTTGAGTTTTTAGTTTTCAGCTGGCAAATATCTAGCAACTAGCACTATGGGATACAAGTAATTGCCGAATAACATTTCCACTTTCAAAGCTTTCGGATGCGGAAGTTCAAAGTGAATTAATTAAAAACTTGGATCAGGATCAGGATATACTTTAATGAACATAAAATGTTCTCAAGGAAACCATTGAGGAAATGAACCCTGGCCAAGGATAACATTCAAAATGTGTAACAAACCGGGTTGTCTGCATACACTGCAGATTCATCTTCACCCAATCCATATGCAAAGTTCATCGAGAAATCGCAACATTGCCTACAACATGCTACATTCAGACCGATTCAATCATACTCGTTGTTGCAAGCCACAACTCAGTTATGCAGAACAAAAAAAGCAAAAACAAAATGCCAAACACAAACCCATTTCGAATTGAAGCGATAACTGAAACTGCATTTTAAATGGATGATGGACTTTTGCATAGTTTTGCCAGTTTATGTTATGGCACTATTGACACTGCACTTATTTTCGCCGTAAATCCGTAAATGTGCAGCCATTTTATTGGCTATTTTGAATCGTTCAGTCCATACCAGTGCAACGCGTGCAATCAATGATATCGATTTTAATATATCGTATTGCAGCGAATGACAGGTTTTCGATCTTTCAATGCTCTCGGCACGGTATGCAAAAAACTAAAAAAAAACAGTCCCCACATTGGCCTTACATATTTTCACAATCTGACGGACATTATTTTGATTGCCTTCGAAAGAGTTGTGTGCAACTTTTAGTTCATTTTATTTTTCATCTTGGTGCAAATACTTCAAACATTCGGCACTGATTTCTCATCGCAAAGTAATATTTCATGTATATTTCTGCTCTTTGTGTGTGTGTGTGTTTGTTTGTTGTTGTTTTTTTTGCGGGCGAATACGTTGTGTGGCGTTCGTGTTTCGTGTTCACGATGATCGATGGCGAAAAGTGCAAGCAACAACAAAAAAAACTTGCATTATTACAAACCACATAACCATAGTTAATAACAAACAGCTATCAAAGCATTGCGCTTTGATGCATTAGATGCGCACTTTAACCATACACTTTCACATTTTTTTTTCTTCTTCTTCGTTTCCTCGGATTTTTGGTTTTTGCTGCTACTGTCTGCTCACTTGGAAGTCCGATTGAAGCAACAAACAACAACACTCTACGAAATGCAAAACAAACAAAAAATGGAGCATCATAACAAAAAGCAATAGAAAGAAAAAACGTCAAATGAAATCTCTCGACAAGAGAAAATCATCGTCATGAAATGCACACACGAAATTATGATTGCGTTTTTTTTTTTCCTTCAGATAAATTAATTTAGCGATTTGCATTTGTGTGTTGGTGTAGCTGTGTGCATAGAGATGTTTGGTGGCGTGCATTACAAGGTGGTTATCTGGTTTGCAAAGGAAGAAACAGCGCTACCTTGGATGAGTGAGAGTGAAAGCCCTGAATTATTATGATAAACATCGAATGAAATATAAAAAATTGTATCACGTCTCATCGTTCTTCTGTTCGATGTTACGGTAATGTTCGAATGCCAGCTCAAATTTGCCATGGTAAATGCAACGTTTTTTGGTTTTCGTTACTAGCGCATCGTTTACGTAGCCACTTTTGTCGGCTCATTGATACACTACACAAATCGCACGAGAGCATTCAATTGGAAGGGCCACCATCAAATGAATGGCAACATAAACACATACACACACACACAAAAATTGCACGCCATCTTTGAATCAACTGTTTGAATTTTAGATACGTTTCAAGAGAAAAGCTAAACATTTTGTGATTTCATGTGAGAGGGCTACTCAGTTAGCACTACCAACTTGGCAGCGAATGTGTGCCCAATTATGGCCCATTATGGAATTAATTTTGGTTTTTGTTCGTTCATCAATTCGAAATATCTGTATAGCATCACACATCTTTCGCGAATATTCAACACACACCAAAAAAAAAAAAAAAAAAATGTGTGATTTCGAGACCAGACGTTCAAACAACATTCATAAATGTGTCAGGATTGAATTTTCGAAACGCACCGAAAGCTACAGAAAAATGCGGATGACTTTGAAGGAATCGAATGAATAAAAAAGAAACAAATTGAATGTAAGATCTAAAATACGACATGCGTCCCTAGCCTTAGTTCAATATACGCATCCTTCCATTTCATGCATGCACAAACGACCCACCGTATGTCATCGCTGTCGATTCACTCGCACTCTCATCTCCGTTCTGTTGTTAACTCGGTTTGTTCTTGTTTTGTTGCTGTTGTATCAAGTTTAAATAATTTATGCCGTGTGGCGAAAAGTCCAAGTGGAAAAAAAACCGACTCATTCGGAGACAAATAAAAATAGTATTTTGCGTGGCGAGTGATTTGAGCGAAGAATTTTTGCTCGTTGAGTGTTTAGCAGTTTCAATATTTTCTATGTACTTGGTTTTCTTTGTGCCTGCTTGGCTTGTGCATAGATAGACAGAGAGAGCGATCTAATACAGTTGTGGTGCTGCTGTTGCTGCTGCTACTGCCATGGCCGATGTCAATCGGAACGATGTCTATATGAAAGCGCACAATCTATAGAAAAAAAAATGATATGGAGTTGGCCATTGCGGAGCAGCTTATTCAACATCACTTTTTTTGTTACATTACATTTTCACAATATACATTTTTTTTTCGCTGAGCAAACGCGCAACATACCCACCACCAACAGTGTGACAGAGAACGCAATCTGGCTCTCTTGGTTCTCCCGGTCTCGTTCACACCATCGCAATTGTTGTTTCGTTTCGTTTCGTTCGTTTCCTTTTTTCATTTGACGAAAAAGAATAATAATACGTGTTTTTATCTGTGGTGTGGCTGGTCGTTCATGGATGGTTACGGCAATCGCAATCGCAATAGCCTCAACGATTAATGTAACACTTTATCAATGTGTATATAACTAAAATTGACATTCACCATAACCGAATGTACAACACATATCGGCACTAGTAAATAAGTGATGATATGTGATGGAAATCGTGAATATGTAGACACCAGCTAGGTATTGTGTGTGTTTGCATGGAAACATTCAACATTGGGCGTTGAATTTCATTATGCTCGGATATATTTGATTTTCGTATCGTTCATAACAAAAGAGATGAGCACCGTATGTGTGTGTGTGTGTGTGTGTGTGTGTGTGCGTTATTTATATTTCTGTCTTTAAATCCACTATCGTTTTTGTTCGTTTTCGAAAAAAAAAAAATTCAGTGTTATCTCGTTTAAATTAGCTGTTTACCCATAAGATTTATAAAAACGAATTGAACTTGACTCTATTCGAAACGGGTATATTTAGAATGAAACAACAATAATAAAACACTCGTATTTTTCGTGTTCATGCAGAAGAAACAGCAAAAAGAACAATGATCCAACAAATTAGAGACATGAAATCCGAGAAACAAAAACAAAAAAATCGTTCGATTTGTTTGAGAGTGTCGTTTGTGCGTACATAAAGTAATATGCTTCTGCTGTTGCTGCTGCTGGGTGAACAAACGTTATTCACATAAGACATAAACGGTCTACGTGGTCGCGTTTCGTATCGATTTTTTTCTCTAGTCTCTATTCACTTTTCATACACTCTTTTCTCTATCTGTCTTTCTCTCTCTCTCTCTCTCTCTCTCTCTCTCTCTCTCTCTCTCTCTCTCTCAGTCTCTCTTATGTTTATTTTTTTTTCGCCTCAGCGTCTCTCTGTATGCCCGATGCGCGCACTCTTTCTCTGTTTCTCTCGGTATTTCAGCATTTGGTTCGGTTAGTGTGTTGTTTTCTTTCTTGTCTTTTTGAATTTGCTTTTGTATCAAAAACATAAATTGCACATACACGTACAGTAAGAGCTCTACAAAAGAAAAAGAAAGAAAAAAAAAAATTCCGAGACCGAATCGATGGAAGAGAGAGAAAATCTTTGAGTGTTTCCTTTCAAATCAAATGGCTAACAAATATGGCGGAATGGATGATTTGATTCTCTTTTTTTTCCCTCATATATGCAAAAATATCGGATTTTTGTTGTTGTTGTTTGCGCTTTTGTCTTGCGTGCTAACGTCTTGTTGATTTCTTTTTGTTTGTTGTAACTAATGGCCATTAATAGAGTGTTATGAACATAGAATATTTTATTAATGATATAGCAAATGAAAGAAACCCCCATTGAAATTGAAAGAATCTAGATAATCACAATACCAATCGGAAATTAAATTGAAAAAAAAAAATTGGTATTGTACATTTTGTTTGAAACGTTGGCCTCTTTTTAGTATCACAGAATCAATGCGAGTATAGTTAATGTTCATAATGTTAAAAATAACAATCAAATTGATGGCCAATCAATCGATATCGCTTAGAACCTTTAACAAAACGAAAAAATCTACCATGAATGAAATGAAGCTTTGCCACGGTTTCGATTGATGAGCTAAATAAACTTGTGTTTGCCTAAGATTAAATAAGTAGCTAAATTAAATGTTAAAAAAAAACTCACATATAAATAGCATGAGCTCAACATTATCCAAAATGCTACATTCTCGTTGCACACTTCAATTTCAATTCCAAATTGTAATAATCTTTGTGTTGCCTTATTTTTGCATATTTAAATTTCAAACACACAAAAAAAACACAACAACAACAACAATATAAAACACGCGTTTGTATTTTAGCTGGGCTGAGAATGTTGAGCTGGTGTGTGGCTAAGGCTCGGATGTTCCTTGTCGATCGAAGCGCGGTGTGTACAAGCGGCAACGTTGAGTGGGGATCAATTCGTATAATTTTTGTTTTGTTCGTTCGTTTAGCAACTTAATTGATTGTGTTTTCAACTTCTTTTTTATATTCTAAAATACGTATATTTTTGCATTTATTTTGTTGTTGTTGTTGTTGCTTCTTTTCGTTTTATTTTCTGTGTGTTTTGCTTATAATTTCATACTGTATCGTCGCCGTAGTCGATGTTCTTGCTGTTTGTATCTGTTCGTGTAGTAATTGTTTCACGCACATACGATCGAATCAACGAACAAATTTTAACAACAACAAAAATGCATTTTTTTCTGTTCGTTCAATGTTACTTCTCCTTTTGTGTTTTAAAGCTGTTGTTGTGACTGTACGTATTTTTTTTTTTTTTTTTTTATTATGAAGTCGTCTTTTCGAATGAACGATTTTTTTTTCTCGTTATAATTTACTCGAATTTTGCTCATTTACTCGCGTAGAGTAAATACATCATCTCTTTTATTTCGTCGATGTGTTTCACACTTCTTCATGCTCTCTTCTGTTAAAAAAAAAAAAAATATACAGAACTTCGTTTCAATTCTGGACACAATTTTTTTATGGCGTCAGAAACAAAAAGAGAAAAAAAAAACGCGCACACACACGCACAAATACGACGTACACAAACTGTGAACAAAACCTAAAGAATGCCATATGTAACCGCACAAATGAAATTAATCTGCCGCACAACGCATTTTGGCTCGCCATTTTTTATTTTATCTGTACAATCGATTTGAAACGAAAAACATACACGTCAATCGAAAATTTCACCAAAAAATTCAATATGTCCGTGCACAAAACGATTCACGAAACCGAAAGACAGAGTGAGAAAGAGAAATGAAAAATGAAAGCAAAATGGAGAGATATGACTGCACAACTAGAGAAACGAACCATTTCGGATTTCGTTCAATGGCAACGAAGAAAAATTTCTTTGTAATATCGAAAAATGTACGATTTTATTCGTCGTCATCGTTGTTGTTGTTGTTGTTGTTGTTGTTGTTGTTGCTATTTAATGCTGTTGTTACTCTCCACTAATGAAATAAATACACGCAGCAAAGAAATGGTTGGCTGCTGAGCGCCCGTTAATTTTTCCACATAAAGTGGCTGCTTCTTTGGTTTGCATGTATTTTGTTCATTTTCAATTGCTCATTTTATTCACATTCGTTTTGATTCCCGTGGCAATTGTGAGACGATGTGTCTATGTGTTTCATATTGCTGGTTTTTTTTTATATTTTCTTAAATTTTTTATTCGGTTTCAAACAGACATAATTTCCGTCGTGCAAATAGGAAATATTAATACTTTAATGGTGAGAGAGATATACCGATTCAGTTTTTGTTGTTGTTCATTTGTTTGTTTGTTTGTATCGCTCGATGTTGTTCAAGTACCGGGTGTGTATAATTTTACGATTGCATCGGACTCTCTTAAGACTCACACAAAACACGTAAACTTTGGCACTATTTCTTGTTGTCTTTTTTTCTCATTCGTGTTCATAGTCCCCGCAACTCGAAAAATGTAGCGCATTGTAAATCGCCGTGAAGGAAATGTAACGGGCAAAATGTAAAAAAAAATCATACAATCGATTCACACAAACAGCACCGCATAAATGTTAACATTTTTGATTTTTCTCTTTCTTTTTTTTCTTTTTCATTTCATTTGGTTGGTGTTTGTTTTTTTCTTTTAAGCGAGACGATTGAATTTCGGCCTTTGATTTTAGATTAGTTGAAACGAATAAAACCATTTAATTCGATAATGTGTTTGGGTTTGGTTGGAAATTTTCATTTTGTCATTTTAAAAATGGAAAATCCGAATATGAAACGAAGAAATAAATTGTATGCGCGCTGCAAAGTAAGAGAAGAGAAGAAAAAAAAAACACACACACACGGGCAAATTGGTAACGTTCATTGAACTTGTGCTTGTATTTCCCTCTCCAATTTATCGGTTGGTCTATTTCTATTTCTGTTTTCGGGTTGGACACTACTAGATTTTACAGTCGAATTAAGAGCTCGATACGTATTAATTGTTGTAATGCCTTTATGTTGTCGAGGCAACAAACGGCATCGGTGGCGGGGCAGTGTGGCAACAATTTTAGCTAAAATTTGCAAATTAATCGGCATCGAGAACAGAGACATTACAGTTTGTGTGTATGTTTTCGAACTAAAACGAATCTAGCCTTTCGAAATCGAAGCGATAATTTGCCACTGGGCTGGTTCGACCATTTCGAACTGTGATTGGGACAGACAGGAAAATCAATTTAACTAATTAATGGCGAAAAGTTGGGATTGGAGCATTTATTAGTTATTAATATGATCGGTTCGAGTATTTAAAATTGAAATCACTATTGCACAGTGAGCACATAGTTGCTGCTGCTGTTGCTTGGGCCGATTTGATAGAGACGGATGCGAATTGAAACGGGACAAACACAAGCTAAACACACAAAACGATTCGTAGCATAAGATGATATATACATTGTTTGCATTTTGTATGGGAGATATATAGATCGATGTGTATGTTGAATGTGTATGTGCAGCGCAGAACCGACCACATCAAGACTCGGTTGCCAGCGAATGAGCGAGCGAGTTAGCGAACAAACGAACGAACTGCATACATGCATGTGTATCGGTGCATCCATAAATGTATTCGATTATTTTTATTTCACATTTTTTTTTCCATTCTTCTTCTCTCTGTCTCTCTCTCTCTTTCTATCCACGATATATTATATTTTTCCACTCTCCACTTTATCGCTTTATGGTTCTATGCATTTCTAATTCGGATACAATTCCAAAGGAACATATGAATGTGTGGCTTCACATTTGTTAGTTTGCAAATACACGCTTAAAAACGTTGATTTTATTCAATGATATATTCCGTTGCCTGTGCACTGACTGTTTAAATTGAACAAAAAGCCGCACCATACAACCGTTTGGCCCGTTGTCGCATATATTGTTTGCCTATGTTCCAGGCGAGCTGCTCAACAATGCTCTATCTCTCATTTTGATACCAAACCAACCAAGCAAATGCACTACAAACGAAGACAAAACAATGAAATCGAACGAATGCAGCAAGAGAGCGAAAGAGCGAAAGAGCGAAAGAGAGAGAGAGACATTTTCCACTGCAATTTGTAATAAAAAAAATCTATTTCGTATCAAAGTCTCGGCACCTTTTCGCTCAGCAAATATACGAAATGTTAAAACAATGCAACAGCACACAATCACACTGTGTCTTGATAGCAGTCATTTCATGTTATACATCAATATTCGTTGGTGGTTTTTTTTTTCTTCTTTGCATTCATTTCGTTTACGTATTCATGTTTGCTTTCTTGTCATTAGTTCATGAGTTGTATATGCAGCAGCGGAAAAAAAACTGCCTCGAATTGGCTGGTTGGGAATGACAAAACCCAATCATAAAACGATAAACGAGTAAATGTTACACATACAAAACGGTAGCAGCCGCATAGCAAACGAATATATTCGCACTGCACTTCGTAAAATAAATCGGTAATGGCCACTTATTCAAAATGCAGTTTAAAAAAAAAAATAAACTGCTAATACACTCGAGTGCTTATTAAATCATAACATGGAAGAGAATGAAACGCGAGAAAAAAAACCGTACATTTCATTTGCAATTTTCGAAGTTGCAGTTGCAGCAACGCGCTGCAGCGCATATGTATATATATTTTAAAAGTCCTTGTCAGATGTTCGCATTGTGGAAAATGCGTGTGGAAAAAAATGGCGAGCATTTAAAATTTATTGCCATTGGCTTGTGCACAAAACGTTTCATTTTCTCAAATCACCTTCCAGTAAATAAAATTCGATTTAAATTTCATTCACCGCGATGTTATTTATTTGTTTCTGTGTGTGTGTGTACGTTATTTTTATTTCTCTGAAATTATGAATTCTCTCCTATGAAGTACCTAATTTCAAGTAAATTTCCAAATCAGCACATTCTATTGATCAATTGAAACCCAAAAAAAAACAAACAGAATTGTTTTATTCCGTTCAATTTAATTTGAATCACATCACTTATCACACAAAAATCACATAAAAGTCAATTTCCAGTTTGATTGAGTTCAATTATGACATTTTCCAGTTATTCGATTCATTAACCGTGGTTTCGAATGTTATAATTTTATTTTTTCTCTACTTCACACTTTGTTCAACGGATTTTGTTTGTTTGTTTTTTTTTCTGCTTGCTGTGGACAATTCAAAGAAAACTAATTTTCTTTCTCTTTAATTTTATGGTTGAGTTTTCTTGGTTATTTTTGTTTTCATACTATCGATTACTATTTATATATTGTGAACACTTTGGTGCGTATATTTTTTTCTTTAATTCAATGTTTTTTTTGTTGTGTGTGTTTAAATTACTGTTGCTGTTGTCCGATTTCAAGCGGAGCTGCTCACTTGAGAGAGAAAAAAAAAGAAACAATTTATTCACCGATTCGCTGTCAACTGGTTTTCGTTGAGCAGTACGTCTGTTTGAAAACACACGAAAACAGTGTTTTGACCCACCTACACTTTGATACAAACTAAAACAGACTGTCAGTGACGGACCAATGATTATGTTGTGTGTAGAAAATACGGTCGTTTGTTTAACACGTTAACACACAGCAACCGCAATACGTTGCACGCAACGCGCACCAGCATTAACCGACACTGAAGACACACACACACACACACTCCACTTCTCTTTCTCTCTCGCGCGCGCTCTCGCTCATATTTTCAGTGTACACTCATATCGCAGTGAGCAATTTTTCAATTCGGAATCGGAGAAACGAAACGGATTCCCATACACACTTGTGTGCTATAAACTACAAACCAGTGAGCCGAATGGATCAACAATGCTGCTTTGGGAAGCTCGAGAGCGGGCGCGAGTGCGATGTGTCGAATCTTTAGAGTCATGAACCATCAAATGATTGAATCAACCGAATGCAAGCCGTTGAAACGACGTATCAACGCCATAAAAAGAATTGCGCTCCATTTTTTTTCGCATCGTAAACGAACGGTGCGCTGAACAGTTAACAAGAGCTCGTGTATTGGACGCTTTGTTTATCTGATTATTCAAGATTTCGTGGCGCTAAATCGCCTGCTGCTCATAATATGCTGTTTCGGTCTCGTCACCACACATTCGAAAATTTCATACATTCGCATACTCACTCACACTCACTCGCACACTCACTCACTCACACACACACACACACAGCACAGAGCACATAGATAGATTGCGAGAGGCCAAGCAGCAGCCAACATATAATACATAAGCGCCTTCTAGTGTCATACGTTAAGAGGTTAAATTAAATAAACTAACAGAGAAAAATGAAACAAAAGCAAGCAAACGAACAAAATAAAAACGACACGAGAATGAATTAAATAAATGAAAATCATTCACACAATTGAATTTCGGTTCGTTGTAGTGTTTGAGGCAGTTGTGGCAGCGCGGTAAGTATATGTGTGCGCTTTTTTTGCGCTTCACGAATATGGGCTGCATGCCTGTTTAAAAATAGCAATAGCAGATTGTTTTTTTTTTGTTCGTTTGTTTGTTCGTTTCAATACAGTATTCATTTTTCTGGCCATGTAACATCGATTGGCCAAGCAATCGTCATGCAAACGATAACAATTTTCTAGTGATTCTTTTGTCATATTTAAAAGTCGACAAAATTCCTACCAAAGCACAAGTATTTCGACACATTTCATTGTATCATATGACATGGATGACGATGACAATGATGACGATGATGATGATGATGATTGTGTGTCATTTTCGATAGCAATAGCCAGCTCATTGCGGATTTATTTGCTAGCATTTAAAAATGTCACCATAAAATAATTGTCTGAATTTTTATTACTGACGGCTTGAATGCTTGATTTGGTGCCTATTTTATTACCGAAACTGAAATTTCCATTTTTCGAAAGGAAAGGAAAGCCAGTGTCGGTGTTTAGCGAAACAAAGTAAATTGCACGATGTTATCTCTTGATAGGGTACACACAGTGCACACACATACTGTACTAGAGGCCGCGCGCACAAAAAATCAGTCGTTTTTATTCGAGATCAAGAGAAACACATTTTCGATGCGAAAATCATTTCATCTCGTTTCATCTTGTTTCATTAATCCTGGTTTTCTTTTTGCTCACATTTTCTAACAGCGTAAAATGTTAATGGAAAATCTCTTTCACTGCCATGCACAAAATCTCACACACACACACACACACACAGCCAAAGCATTCAAACACACATACAAATATCCATAAACTCGCGCGCATACATATGGGAATGAGATGGCAAAGACAACAACACCATTTATACATATTACACATTACATATAAACTAAACCAATTTCCATATGCCCAGCACGAGCAGCAGCAGCAGCAGCAGCAGAAAAAAACACGAAGGAAAAAAAAGACAAGCATCCGATATACTAAGCACACAATATGAGAGGAAATGATGCGAATTTATCGCGCGTTTGCGGAGTTTGATACAACAACAACAAAAAGAGACACACAGAAAAATCAAGTATATATCGGTAACAGTGAGCGACCGAAGTGGCAGCCGTATGGAAGAGTCGAGTCAAGAAAGCACATCGTCTCTTCAATACGATGTGAAAAATACATGTACAACACCACATCAAATCCACATAAATGTATTGAAAAAAACGCTCATACACGCCAAATTGTGGCTGAAAATGACAATGGTTGGTGCGCACCGAAAAACAAACCATCAGCGAAAATTTTTATCAATTCTCAAGCATCATAGTTAGCCCTGGCCCGGCTCACACTCGGCCCAACGGGATTGAGCTTCACTTCGATCAATTTACGTTAACTCGTTCATAAACGGACATTTCCATTACACCATTTTGGGGTAATGTTTCTCATTTAACATTGATATGAAGTTTATTTTATGAACTTAGAAATTTGTTAGAGAATAACAGACATTGATCAAATAAAAGAAGAATTTGTAAAAGAAATATAAAAGAAACATCTATTATGTAATCAACAAAACAATTAATTCAAGATAAAGTTATCACTTATTTGGGTTCTGAGCCAGTATTAGGGGAGCTTAGATTGTTTTATATACGTCTAATCTGTTGTGATAACAAACGAAATTATTATTTTATTAAATGTTTTTCCAGTATAAGGCTTCTAGCATGGCTCTTGCCTTAAAACCAAACAATTGTCTCATTGCAAGTGCATCGGATGAAGAAAAAAATATGCTCGAATCAATGTAATTATACGAGAAAAAAAAATAATTTCCAAAAACAAACACATCGCCAAAATGCGAAGTGAAAAACACAAATTGAATAAATTCAACAGAAGACAAAATGAAAGAACGGCAGGTGATGCCGTGTCTTAATTATTGGATCGTCAGACTTGTGCTACAACCAAATGTCGTTCAGTCTCCATTCTCATTTGCAAACCGATCATTTTCTGTTAGTCTTTAAATATTCATTCATTTGGTGAAATTTAACGCAGTTGAAAATTGTGAGTTTTGCATGAATGTTCGTTTCACATTGCCATTCTTTGCGTGAAGTGAAACCAACTGCGCCATCGTGTGTTCAACTCAATTGGGTATGCGTTGGCAATGTATTCTTTTTGGCAAAACAATGGGTTCATTTAAGAAAATACAAAAAAGCGCCAAGTATTTTGTCTGTACCACACCTGCTCACTGTGTTTCTTTTTATATTTCGGCCACAAGAAAAAAAAAACACACACCCGAAGAGAGTATGGATTTCCTGGCGATGGCGCTCTACTGCTGCTGCTGTTGCTGCCATTTCATTGGATGCTTGTCGAAGTGTTTTTTTCTTTTTTTTTTTTTATTTAAAAGACGAAGTTTGCGCTTCATTTGATGCGTTCACATTCACGTGATATGGACGCGCATAGAATATATACTTTGATATCCGAAATTCGTGAGCATGAAAGAATAGAGCGTTTTCATAATGTGAACACATTTATTCGTTCACATTCTTATGATGCTCATTCGTTCGGTGTGTAGCCAAAAATGGTGGTTGGAAATGTCGCTTCCGATTCTCTAAGCTCGAGGTTTGAACATTGTTGTAAGCGTATATTCAACTGCTTGTGTTTTTTTTTTCTCACGTTATCGATTTTTAGATGGTGCAAGAAGAAGCAAACACATCCTCCACAATCATACTCACTCACTCTTGCTCACTCACTCATTCGCTTGTACACACAGCTACCAACACACACACTCACACATACACCACTGCAAATTTTGAACGGGACAAGAATTTTTATTCATAGTTTACGACACATATGTATCTCATTCTCTATCCCAAACAAATTGCACATAGAGAGAATTAAATTTTCGAGTTGAAGAACAGACAATTTATTTGACTCGTACAATATTCTCTAGTTCTCTCGGTGTGTGATTGCAAGAGACTCCAAATGGTTTGACATCAAACAAGTTTCGCATAAAACCAACAGTACGACAAACTTCGTTTGGCACTGCCAATGTAAAGCAAATCAAAGCCCAACTAAATAAATTGCAACCGAGCTTAAGTATACGCTATTTGCAGTACACGGTTGTTTTTGGTACAGTCAGTATCAGGCTACTATCTATCCAATCGCTCGACATATTTCTTGCTCAATGCGTACACTTGAAACCAGAGATTTGGATGGAACTGCTCAAATTTGGTGCGCGGTAGTTTGGGTTTGAATTTGAATATGAATAAAATTGAATTAAAACAAAAAAAAAAATCAAATAAAAACGATTGAAAGAGACGAAAACAGAAATGTCACCAATTCAGGGCCACCGTTGACCTTTATGAATATTCCTTTTTCTGCCTTGCCATACCTTTCATATGATAAAAAAAAACACACACACAAACACACGGCAGTAAATCGTTAACGAATTACCATTCCATTTTTCCTCATGTTGTAATTCAAAATTGCACCCAATTACAAAATCAAAACGATTCGATTTGTGGCTGCATAAAATAAAAGAAAAAAATTGGCAAAACGTTTGCTCGATAATCGTGACGATTTCTTTTCCGCATTCAACTCGGCCACTGATCTATATGCATTCAATTAGATTGTTAGATTAGTTTTCATGAATGTGCATCATAATTCTTCGGTGTGTGTGTGTGTGTGTGTGTGCTTTTTTTCTGCTGTTTTCGTTCATTCGGCCACTATTTTTCCATATGGAAAGCAATTGTGAAAGCATACACACAGCACAAAAAAAGCAGCAGAAGAAGAAGAAGAATATAAAAATGGTGAGTGTATCGGCGCTGGTTGTCTTTTTCGAAAATTCCGATGCCACACAAGAGTTCATTAAACTTTGCGCTGATGCAGAAAATAAAATAAAAATTAGTACAGTACGACTCTTGTGACTTGCAAATCAAACGAGTTGAATGCGGAGTTTCAACATTACAAAACAAAAGAGAGAAAAAAAATGGTTTACAAAAAAAAAAGAAATGGTTTCATGATCATCTGGAAGTAGCAAAGACGAAAAATAATTGTAGTTTTGATGAGAGAATGAAAAAGAAAACGGTAAATTTGTATGTGGCTTGAGCTTGGGCCCGGGTCTGAGTGTGTGTGTGTGTGTGTGTGCTTTTTTTTGCTCAGTTTCAACCAGTTTGAAGGAATAAATAACAATGGACGCGGCTGCGGTGGCGGCAATGGTTCGAAGCGAGAAGAAAATGATCATCATCGAAAATCGCAACAAAACAATGCGCAAATGGTATGAAAAACGTGCCTTCATGGTCATTAATGGCGCACATAGTGCTACCAAACAATTCATCGAACTCTCCAATTCCATTTTCTGAATTCACTCTGCCAAAGACAACGATCTCTTTTTTCTTCTCTCTCTCTCTCTCTCTCTGTATCTCTCTATCGTTCACACCAGCCCAAAAGATGGCACATTTTAATTTGAGTGTTTGAAATGATTTAGAAAATACATATTTTATAGCATTTTTGGCATTTGGCTAGCGCCTCAACAGGAAATCGAACAGGTAGAACGGTTTAACGAGCAATTGTCAGAGTTATGAAAGTTATTAAGACATATTTTGACACGTTATTCATCACATCATTACCTGACCAGATTTTTTTTCATGATTGTCTTGACGACAAATTAATTTTCATGATTTGGATTTATTTGTTTGGATTCGCTTACCCGATTGAAGGTGTGCTCAATTTGAATCATTCTTCTCAAAAACAGAGAATTTCACTGTCAATTTGGCTCACTTGGTTGCAGTCAATAAATACACATTTCTCGATTTATCACTTACCTGAAAAATAAAAACAAGAACAAATTATGGAAAATCGTTAAAAAATTATTCATTTCAATCGAAAATGGTTTGCATAATCAATGGAATTGAGACGAGGAGAGTAAAGTGGATGGCAACAGCAGCAACAGCAACAATAAAAAAAAAATGAAAGACAACACACAACATTGAATGTGTATTCTATATTCAGGGCGCGCTTACGTAACATCACCAGCAAATGTTGAGCATGGAAAATTTGTGTGTGTTTTTTTTTCTAGCATTTTTAAATAATGAGAAATTCAAGAGCTGCAAAGACGAACGAATAAACGGGGAAAAAACATGGCGGATCAAAAAAAAATTTGTATGTTTTTTTTTTCGTCTCACACAATCTGAAATCGCCTTATTAAGCCATGATATGCTCATATTGAGAGAGTGCTTAGTGAGTACATACGGATTTTTTTTTGTTATTGTTTTTGTTTTGTTTGATATATTCGGGCGACGTTTTTCTCTCTTTCTCAGTCTTTATGCGCGTCTTGCTCTGGTTTTTGTACAGAAGCAGCACGGTTGCTGTGTACATTCTACATCGCCTTTGCAAATGTATTAATCGTACAACGACTTGTCTTTGTTCTTTTGTGCCGATTTGGTTTCTTTTGAGCTGTTGATGTTTTGGTATGTAATTCATACACCATTTCAACGCTACCAATTACTTGGCAACATCTCAAAAATATTTGCTTCGTTTGTACTGCTGCTGCTGTGGTTGCTCTTGGTGCCGTTTGCCGTTGCTGTTGTCTATTGCCGTCGTCGTCGACGACGTCTATTTCGTTGTTCGTGGGTTCACGAGCTTCGGCATGACGTTTTATTTCGCACAGCTTATTTTATCGGCTGCGCGAAATAGTGGCAGGAAAATAGAATTGTATGCCGGTAAATAGTGTTTTAACATGCAAGTACTACCAATCTACTACGGCTTCGATATGGCAAAACTAAAAATATATAAAATAGCATTGAAAGTTATGCAGACGGTGCGGTTTTGATTCTCTAGGCGCGCTCGAGAGAAAGAGAGTCTGCGTTAGACCCGATTTCATGGCACGGAATATAAAAAATGCAACGAACCAAATGTCGACAGATGTATATGAGATGGTGATGGACAGAGCAAGAGAGCGAGAGAGAGAGAATAGAGGAGAGAGGTGAGGCAAAAAAGTAAACACCTCACACTGGCCATTGCATAAAGTCATTTTCGCATAAAACTGAGTTTCGATGCGTGTCGTTGCATTTCAAAGCGACTTGAGGCCGTTTTTCACCCATTTAGTGATTTGGCATGAAATTTCTAACGCGTTCTCATGGCACCGCGCGCGATACCAACATCGAACTACACACAACGAGTCGAGATAGAGTGAGCGATATATACAGAAAGGGAGAGAGGAAAAGAAAAAAACGAATCGAAAATGATTATTTGGTGTCACGTAATTTGTTGGAGGACGACTTTTAGTACAATACTTTCGAGCTGCTTTGCTCATAGGCACTGGTGCTCGTTGTGAATATCGATTTTTTTTGTGCCTGGGCATTGCCTCATATATGAACTCAACCATCCAACCATTCAACCAGCCAACATTGAAGGCAAATACTCTTTTTCTGAACACACCGAATTATGTTATGGATGCTGTTTTTGTTATGCTCGGCATTTCACAACGGATTGTTCTGGTGACGATGGTCTTGTTTTTGTTGTTGTTTCTGCTACTGCTGTTGCTGCTGCGATCGATGCTGTTGTTGCTTTGATTATTTGATTCGAGAGGCGAACATAAAATGGTGGAATTCTATATGCATGATACGATTCTTATTTCAAAGCGAGAACGTAAAAAAAAGCATCACCAGCACAACATATCGAAATGCCGAAGTAGCAGAGAACCAATTCATAGACCCAAATCATGTTGCTCTATGCGTGTACAGCACAATGGCACAGAGCACACACACACACACCATCACCATCACCACCAACACTCGCACACTCCACAGCCGCATAGCCCGTTAAAATAGATATTTTAAGTGATATATACAACGGCTGGCATTGTATGTGACGATGATGATGTACCGTAATTCTTTGCCGTTCATGCATTATATATATACTTAATACGGTTAGGTTTGTGTGTTTCGAAAATGCTAAACAATAAATCGGGAAAGAGAGAAATTGATTTCAATGTTTCCTGTTTCTTGTGCTCCACCATCTTTTTTGTTGTTGTTCGTTTCATCTTTTCTGCATTCTCAATAAGAATTGATCATGTGGTTGTGCTCTCTTTATCATTTGATTCAGTTTTCATCGCATTCGAAATTATGGAATTTTCAATGTATTCCTAACTAAATTACCACCTTAATCCGTTTGAAAATTGCTCTCGTGAATGTGAGAGACGGAAAAATAAAAAAAAAAAAACACTTGACCCTCAAAGTAATTACATTATTTTTCGGAATTATGCACAAATGGCAATTGGGCAAATGGGTGAGTGAGAACTTTCATAGTTTTTGGTCGAAAATATGTGTTTCATTTGGCCCAAACTAAATTCCTGACAAAACAAGATAAATCAAATGCTAAGCCGATGGAGAGAGCGAGATAGTGTGGTGTGTATGTGTGTGAGAGAGAGAGAGAGAGCGAGAAATACACAATATGGCCGTCCACCTACGTGTGTGCCTATTTATTACACACAATGTGCATTTTCCAAATTTCTCATATTCAAATTTTCGGGATGGCAACTCTCTGGCACAGGAATGCCAAATAAAGAAAGAAAATTCGAGAGTACATATCCGAATTGCAGTGCTACGCCGGTGCAATTGAACTTTTATACCCATCATGTGTATGGCTGCACAGCCTTTCTCTCTCTCTCTCTCTCTCTCTCTCTCTCTCTCTCTCTCTCTCTTTCACGCTCATTCATTTTGGTATGCTCGTCAAACGGGGCAACAAGAGATATACACGGAGTGCGAGAGTGCAGTCTCGGTCTCTGTGCAGGTTGTTTGTTCGGTTGCTTTGTTGTGCATTTACATTAAATATATCTTTACATAGTTGATTTTGAGAGTCTGTAGCATGCTTGAATCTATACGTCGACGAAACGATCTCCATACCATATTTTTTTTTGTGTGTGATGTATATGCGCCCAGTATGATATGCTCAGCTATCACATAAACAACCACCACATGCACATCATTGCCGATGTGCATACGAAACGAAATTTTACAGTGGCAACAACAACAACCAAAGTCTCTGGGATGCACATAACCTGGTTATATTCAATAGAAAACTGCAATTTATACTTCATTTTTTTGGTTTGTTATTTCGCCGTTTTCGGTTCGGAAACATTGTGAAATGAAATCCAAACATTTTTTGACGATTATTTGCTCTCTCATTCATTCACTTGCGCTAACACTGACTTTATTAAAATAGTTTCCGTTATATTGGTTGCTATTTGTTAAATGCATGTTCAATTCAACGATGCATGCTAAAGATATTGTTTAAAATCATTAAAATGACTGACTTCATAAATCGATAGCTTCTTCTTTTTTCAACTAGTTTTCTTTGCTTGGCTGTTGTTGTTGTTGTTGTTTTTTTTTTCATAACGTAAATGTAAAATCAATTTCAAGAAAGAAAGTGGCCCAAGACAAAATGATGTATCAATTGACCAGATTGAGAGATGTGTGTGAGCGCGGCCTAGCTATTAATGCAGCAATTAAAATCGAGAAAATGTGATGTTGCCAGATTTCGCAATCATATCAAAATGAGTTTAATTTCGAAAATCCACAATACGAAATAAATGCAGCCCAACCGAGCAGCTCCGTGTGGTGATCACACGACATCACAACACACAATTGATGGTCGTCATGCGTTTGCTCCATAGACAAACGAATATATTCGTTATTCGTTTGGACGTTCTCTTTACACCCGCCAACTGCCACGTCTACGACATCTATTGGTGTGCACAAAGCAATTCAACAATTCAAATGAAATGCAATCATATATATGCGCGAGAGGAGAAGAGAAAAAAGAGGCGATTAAATGAGAACGAGAGAGCGAAATAGAGAGATAGAGAGAGTAGCAACAGCAATACACATCGGAGTTGAGTAAAACAAAAGCACCAGATCTGAATCGAATTAAATATATGTATATATACAAAAAAAAACGAAGTAAATCCGCAAGTTAAATACAAAAGATATATTGCTAGCCAGGCAGACAGCTTGCTCAGCCATCTAATATGTGAAGTGCGCATTAAACAGAAAAACGGTGAACACAATATTCAACCAGTATGGAAGCACATCATGATCTATGCTAAGTCTTGAGTTGGTGTTTGTGTTTTGTAAAATGGTGTATTTTTGTTGGCTGCATTTGATTTTTTTTTTTTGCACTGAAATCCACTGAAATTTCTAGGTGCAATCGAACAATGGCAACAACACCATTTTTTATTGAAAACTCTATCGCAATTCAAACACATGATTGCAGCAACTGTTAAAAACAATTTCACACTGACACCACCATCGTTAACATTCTAATTTTAAATTAAATACCAACACGTTATGTATCACATTCCAAAAAAAAATCGAATCATCCAAATAATTGTAATGAGACAATTATAAATATAGCTGGAAATCGATTGCCAACATCAAATCAACATCATATGCTTCATTTCTTTTCCACGTTTTGAAACACAAACCACAAATATTCTTCAACTGCACAAATATATTTGCGCACCGATAAAATGATAAATAGTCCGAAAATATCAGCAATCACAACAATATGTTGAATTTGTTGCATATTGATTTGTTTTATTCATGGACAATTGTAAATCTCTCACAAATCGGTTATGATGTGACTGTATGTTGTCCGCATTGTGCATAACACCGTAAACAAATCTCACAAAACTTTTAATAAACAATTTAACGAAAATAAAATTTCATTTCAAAATGATGGTTGATTGATTTCAATCATTTGTTCTGCACAAATTTCTTCTTGAACAAAAGAAATTTCAGACCAAACGAACAAAAACCATTGCAAGATTTATACATTGAAACGAATGTTCAAGTACAACAACACAAATTTGTGTGCTGTTTTTGATTCCATTTTGTTGGTTGTTGTTGTTGTTCGTTCGTTTGTTTGTATATTTTGATTTACTTCGTTTGAGTTGTGCGACTTAATGCATGCCTTCTTATTCGGCCATAATTGTTCAACGCTCTTGTTCGCATCAACGTTGCAAACTGTCTGTGTTCAATTCATAAATGTTATTTTTAGAAAGTTATTTGTGTATTATGAAAACAGAAGAAAAAAAAAAAGAAAAAGCAACACACCAAACTTTTAAAAATAACGACTATTTTTGTTATATGTGTACATTAAATGTGTGCAATTAGCATTTTGGTGGTTTATTTCCCTTTGACCGATTTGGATGTATCTTTGAGCGTAGCAATGACAACGTCAACGCTATCGAGAAGAGAAAAAAAAAACAGCAACACATTTCTTGGATTTTATTTTTGGTCACCACAGATGGTTAGTAGCATCGTATGATTCCATCATGAAATGAATTTGATTTGATTTCTGGATGTCAGTTTTGAGTACACATCAAACATCCACATCGAATAACCGACTCTATTCGAAATTGTTAGCCTCTTTCAACAGCAGCAGCGAATACCCTGAATATTACTTAACCCGAGCTGATGCTGTCTGTGTTTGTGCTGTGTGTGTTCACTCTCCGCTCATTTTGAGCTCAAAGTGCTTTTAGTTTTGATGAGGTTCATAGCTTGTATACACTGATAATATCCGGCGATCTCGGGATTCCACGCAAAGCAAAATGGGATTCCATGTAAATATAAATTCCCTGATCTGCTAATATTTACCAGGGCACATAATGTAGCATAGCATACATATGTCTATTGTATCTTTAGTTGTACAGCATAATTTGGTCGTCGCTTTCAATCGGTAGGTATTTTCTTATATGCGAGTGTAATTTTTTTTTTCGTGTGCTACTACTACTGCTGCTGCTGCTGCTGCTGCTGTTGTCGTCATCGTCGTTGTCGTAGATTTTGTGTGACTGTACTTTTTGCGTTTATTCGATTGGTGTCGTTGTTGGTGTTGCCGCTACTGATACCGAGCTCTTAAATTCACTTGCATTGAAAATCATAGCCGCCATATAAAAAAAAAAAAAAAAAAAAACAGCCAAAGCAAAATTTTCAACTTTGCACACCGAATGAATACGTTGTGTGTATATTTTTTTCTTTTTTTTATATATATTTGTGATTTTCTACTTTATATACAACGATATTGCTATGTACTCTGCAAAAAGTACATCGAAAACACACAACTTGGTGAAATGTATGACTGTTTATGTACGTGGCAATGTTTCATGTGTGAACTGAGCTCTCACTCGCTTTATGTACATTTGTACATCACTCCTTTTATATTCATGACGAGAGCGAACCAACAACACCCAACAACAAATAAAAACGAAAACCTAAACTTTAGCATTTTGTTATTTCGCTAACGATGGCTGCCGAAATCTTTGTTCTCCATTTCAATTTTTGCAGCAAATTTTACACTGTGAGCTAACGTTTGCATTTCTCAAAAGCGAACCATAGCAATAACAACAACAATAACAACAGCAACAAACCTGAACGAAAAAAATTTCCATTCTTAAATTCGTTATATTTGTTTTCTTATTTTGTAGTTTTGGATCCCCCCGATTTAAAAAAAAAAAAAAAAAACAACACTCAACTCACCACACACAATAAAAATGGTTAGTTGAGGCGGTCTTTTTTAGCGCATAACCATTTATGTCGATTATATAAAAATCGATGCATGTTGTGTGTACAGCTCAACTAAAGTATGGCTAAAACAAAAAACAAAACAAAAAAATATGGCAGCAAATTTACATTTTCTTTTGTAATTCGTGTTTATAATCGATCGATTAAATTGTTAGACTGTGTGACATTTTTCACTCAAAGTAAGCTTGCTGCGCTAAATACTCGTGAATGCACAGGCACACAGCTCGTGGCTACAGCCAGCCAACTCAAGTTGAAGCGTCCCCGTCACTTGCATTCAATGCATTCAATGTACTCTCGATGCATGAAATGCATTTTCAATCAATTTTAAAATTCTTTATTCACGTTGATTTGGCTGATAAACCAAACGCATATAAAACATTGTTTACCGTGGAATGTTTTTTTTAATAGTTAATTCTGACTGATAAAGAGTGTGGAAAATGGCAGGCCTCAGAATATATATTGGGATTCTGGGCACTACACTATCGCAGGTGTCATAGAGTCAAATGAATTGTATACGCTGAACAGCAAACAACAAATAACAAACGATTCAAACCGGAATATGGCGAATCGGAATGTAATACGTTGTAATACATTGCATTTTATGTATGTTTTTGTATAGATTGTATATGTTGTGTGTGTTGCCGAAGAAATACACCAAATAAATATGGCGCATTGCGCGAACTTCGTTCATATTCATTTTCTTCTTTTGCATTTTATTAGACAGAAAAACGTCGTGTGCACATTACGCGTTATGTAGCCACCGCTGCGATGTTGTACTGTGTAAGAGAGAAAGAGAGTCACAGCAGCAGCAGCAGTAGCACCACCAGCTCTGCGCCACAAAAGTATCATTCATCCCACAAATCGAAACCGGATAAAATCGACCCAAGTGTTTAGAGTATAAATCTAAATTACGCATTCGATCTCTCGGTTGCTGCTCTCTCTCTCTTTCTCTCTCCCTCTTTCTCTCTTTCTCTCTCTCTCTCTCTCTTTCGCTCTCTCAATCCGCCACTCTCTTTGTTGTGCTTGCAAAAAAAGGCATCGAAGAAAATATTTTTCAAAGCAATTGAACGTTAATGACAACAATGACCTCAATGCTGTTTCTCCACTTTTTTTTCAACATTTGAAATTCCTGCGAATCGATCGATTAATCGTGTCGACAACGAGATATTTCTGTACTGCAATGTACTGAAATATTTGTTGGATGTGTGTGTGTGTGTGTGTGTGATACATTCCTTGTATCTCACACGAAAAAATCTTGTCGTCTTCATCAGTGGAAAATTCCTTTTCCTCGAAAAGTTGACTCAAAACTAAAAATCTATTGAAAATAAGTCATTTCAACCCACAATAACTTAGTTTGAAATTATTTTTTGTTTTGTTTTATTATCGTCATCAATCGATTCCACGCATTTCATTAACGCCTTGTGTATCAATGCACATGTTCAATTGCGACGAAATTCTTTCAACATTCAAATGTAGTCTGTGAATTTTTTTTTTTTTGGGGTTTTTGACTCACATTTTAAGGCTTAAAACAAATTTCAAACTTGTTGAGAGAACGTACTCGAACGTACTTCAGTTGAATTTCTTAGAAGAAAGCATTACTTGATATAAAAAGCATGTGTAAATCTCTGTTTCCACTGAATTTTTATTATACAAGATTCTGAAATATACTCCAAAAACAAGTACAGCTCATGCGCTTTCGAATGTTCTCATTTGTGAAATCATTTTGATATTAGTTCGTCTTCATTATTTTTTTTTTTCATAATTAGTCACAACTGGATGGGGACTGTGTACTAATTACTGTTTGAGCTTTTGTTGTTTCTTTTAAATTAATCGAATGATATGAATAGCTTATTTATTTAAACCAAATCTGGAAATTCTCAGTATCAGCACTTTGTAAACATGCACAAACTAAATGCCACTTACTTCATTTCAATGAAGTATTTGATGTTGAAAACGTTGAAAATTTTTATATGTATTCTTCTCGCCGTTCGAGATAATTGGCGATAAAAAAAATTGTTATTAAATTAATGCATTTAATCTCACAAAGTCGGTGAATCGGTTGGAATCAAAACATCAACTGCTTGGTGACCGAATCAAGTGCTCAAAAGGCCAATTTGATTATTGCGGTTTCATTTTTCTAGATTTATATCTGCTTTGTAGTAAGTAGTCACTGCGTTCAAACATTCTAACCCAGAACCAATTTGTAAAAAACAAAAAAAACCGGAGGTTGAGATGAATTTTGCATTTAAAGTGTTGTTTATTAGTATATTTTTATTGCTATTTGTCGATTACAAACACATTCAAGCGGACCAAACACTTTGTGTGCCATCAAAATGAAAATATTGCGGTTGAATTGCGTGAAATTTGCGTTGGTGGTTACGAAAAATTAGAAAAATGTTCAACAACCAAATTAGAAAAATAGAATGAAAAATATATGTTTGATCTACTTGATTATGATGAAATAAGTAACGATGGCATTTGTGTACACAAACACAAAGCTTGCGGTTTTGACACACTTGAAACATAGATTTCAAAGAGAAAGTCGGGAAGTGAGAAAAGAGTTCACCAGTTTTAACGGGTGCTGCACATGAAATGCTTACGGAAAAGTATAAAAGTTACCACAGTAAAAATGGCAGCTTTAAAAAAAAAGATTTGCATCTGCCTTTTTGGTGAACACTTTTTTTAATTGCAAAAGTAGTTCCATTCCCCCCATTGAGTTGGGTTCGAATGTGTGAGCGAATAAACGATATCCATCATAAAATAATCTATCAAAAAATGCGCTTCTAGACACAATGTTGATTTTTATCATGCAATTACTGAGCAATCGCAAACACAAACTATGAATGTGAGGCTCAGTGTGAAAAAAAAACAATAATACAAATATTTTGCAATCAAACGTCACAAGAATGCTCAACAAACAACCATTTAAATGATTCGTTTATTGAAATTGTTTGCAGTTAGTTCATTCAAATGATTAAATTCACACAAATTGTTTTCGGATTCATGAATGATTCATTTGAATTTGAAAGAAAGCTATGTAGGATGTTTAAACATGTTTTTTTGTGTGTGCTATAGTTTAAATTAAATCTAACATGAGACATTCCATTCCCAATTAAAATGCGAAAAAATTATTTACAATGAAAATTAATATTCGTGATCTAAAGTGAGAGGTCGGTTTCGAGATATGATTTTTAAGCACTAAAAGCTTATTTCTGTATGAGACAATTGATGACCACACAAACATTGGCTGGTGAATTAAAATGTCTGGAAAAATTGACCATTCTTTTTACAATTTACTTAATATTCAGCATTTTAACTTTATACATCTTGGAGATGTAAAGATTTTTCAAACAATACAATGATTAAGAAAAAAAAAGTCTCTAGTTGCATTCCATACCCACAGCGCCAGGTTATAAATATTGCTTTGTCTCATACCAACCACATTCGCCATAAAATACGTTTGTTCATATTGAAAATGACGACAAACTGAGCGATATAGCGACGACACTATCGCCACTCCATGTAAATATAAAATAAGCGAGAGAAAAAAAAACATGTTCTTTTTTTTTGTTTGTTTCGTATGTACGAATGTACGTTCAGTATATAAATGTATGAATATTTTTTTGTTTTTTTCGTATTTTCCTTGTTTCTACTTCACATCGAAAGAGGCGATCAGCTGTCGAATGTGCATTGTTGCCAACCTATGTGAACAACGAATGAATGGTGTACATATATATACCACACAGTGGCAAAAAGTTGGAAAATAAACGAAAACCGAACCGATTCGTACACTGAAACGCTCTCTCGCCAAATGACTATATTATTTACTCATCGCAAAAATATATGGTACAAATGTAAGTGCACACACACACACACACACATACAATCAATTTTGATTCGTGGATAGGCGACCCGAATGTTTTGGCACTAAATGTCGGATTTGCGTCCAAAAATTGCTTTAATTCTATTGTGTGAAGCGAAAAACAGAGAGAATCAAAATGAAGTATCTTTCGATGTGCAGTAACAGAGCCGAAGAAAAGCAACAACAACAACAACAGACATCAGTGGAGGATATAATATAAGAATTTGGTTGGGAACAAAAGCTCAATCACCATTCACATTTCGCTGAACCAGAACGCCAACTTTAGCCATCTCTTTCGCTCTCATGGTTTTTTTTTCTCCACTCGGTAGTTGGGTTTTCGCTCAACGGAATTCGCACTGATAGCAAATAAGTAAAAGATAAATCTGCGTGTATATTTTTGTCGTATATGCTTCATAACCATACACTATATGCATAGCTCAAGTGATAAATTGAAATCTGGCGCAAACGACAACGAGCAAACGGGGAAAAAATGCGAGTTTGTGCGTTGGCATGCATCCGAGTATTCGGATTGAATAAATGTGTAGTTGGAAATTACTCACGATTAATTTGATTTGCAAATTACTGCCGATCGATGAGCACATTAATAAGCGAAAAACAACAACAACAAAAACCACACAACAATTGAAATCACAATAATCAACTGTTGTCGACATTATCTTCCTCATTAATTTTCTGAACGCGTCGTCAATCAAAAAATATTCACTTGAGATTGCCCAGTTATTTGGTGTGTGTGTGTGTGTGTGTGCATGAGCGTTGTTGTTGCTTTAATTTTAAGTGTGCATGTTCTTATATTCGATCACTTTGTGGTGGCTAACCAGTATTTATTACAAATTGTGCGTAAATAAAAATAAAAGAAACAAAAAAGTAACAAGTTCTAAAAATACCGCACGCCGATTACTCGCTCTCGGTCTGCACTTTTGACTTGTTCGCGGCCGCAATGAATGAGCGAGTGAGCGAGCGCGCGCGCACATCGCACTGCGCTATGATATTGTATAATCGCGTTGTCTCGTTATAATTTGCTTTTAAATTTGTCGCCGCCGTCGTCACAGCCACTGCTGCTGCTGCTGCTGCTGCTGCTGTTGCTGTTGCTGCTGTGTGCCAAGCTATTTAACATGTCCAGCCGTCGTTTATACAGTTCATATTATTTTACAGCTTTTAAAACGTGACGCTCAATTCACGTCAAAAGCGATTCATACGTTCAGCTGCGTTGGATTCAACACACGAATGCGTTGCATGTGTTTATTTTGGCCTCTTATTCGCATGCTATATCATCACACAAATGATTATATTTTAATTTTGGCTCACTGAAAAGCCAGCGCTGTGCTCGCCGCACATACACACGCAGAGAGAGAAAGAGAGAGAAAGAGAAAGAGAGATAGAGAGAGCCAACAATGAAACGAACCCGAAGTAAACAACAACAAACATGCAGTACAACATCGCTCAATCGCTTCGTACAATTCGTTCGTTTACTTTGCGTTCGGATTTCGCTTCGTTCATTCGGTCGGTCGCATTGCCATATAAAAATAATTCATTCTTCCGCTCTGAATGCGATAATAGTCCCACTCTCACTGAAAGCGAACAACAACCGAGTACACACAACAAATCGAGGCGGCGAAAGGGAATGAAAAGAAGAGACAGCAAAAAACGTGTTTTCATGCATTGTGACCGATTCATAAACGTGTGTACTAGACTCGTGCGAGCTGACTGCGGTGGAAAATAAACTATATAACGAACAAATTGAACATGATCACATAGAAACAGTGCCGCTCTCTCACATTGCTACGGAATTCTCTCTTCAACAGAGTCTCTGGGTGTTTCGGATTCGCTCTTTGGTTGCATTCTCTTCACATTGGAGTTTCTCTCTCTCTCTCTCCCGCACGAATTGCTCTGTTCGTTGGCTGTCTGCTGTGGCAGAATAGTCGCCATCGCAAATGCTTTCGAAGTCAAGAAAAACTCCAACTTTTTCAAGAGAGATGAGAAGGAAAAAAAAGTTAGTCAAGGATAAATTGAGTTTAAGCAAGTTTACATCTGGATTGTTTTTTTGTTTGGCTGTTATTTCTTCAATCGAATTACATCAACAATTAATTTCCCATTTGAATGTGATATTTTTGTATATTGCAATTCGAAAACTTTATCACATCAAGTCAAAAAAAGAGAGATGATGAAAAAAAAGTGTTGCTGATTTGTTCGTTGAAATGAGAGCATTCCTTGAGTAAGTCCCATAAACGGATGGATGGCTTGAGGCAACTGTCGGATGTCGTTTGAATATGTATGCTGTATTGTGGCATAAGCATACACACGAACGGTGTGATGCTCTCGTTGACTTGCCTAGAGTGGCTGCTTTACGAGTCGTCACAGAATCAATTGATGTTAAAGGTTTACGATGTTTTCCACATCTTTCTTCATTCAATTGCTCTGTGCTCTGCTGTCCCCGTGTATTGTGTGTGTATGTTGGTTTTTTTTCCCAACGTTATATATATATATATTTTTTTTTTGTCATTTAACAGTTGGAGATACTGCGCACAGTGTATGTTGCGAATGTGTGTTACTTTTTGAGGTTTTATTGAATCTTGGTGTTTTTGCTTACATTTTTGGTCGGCATGGTTAGGTTGGTTAGTTAAGCAAAGCGAACGAAACTGAACGAAATTGCCCATATCACCGTCGATTTGACGTATGAAAAATTCTCACACACACACAAACGCACACAGTTGACTGTCTGTATACACGATAGCCAATAAAACAATATGTTATACAAGTTGTTGTATATCGGATGATTTTGGTCATAGCATGAAATTCCATCTGATCAGAGAGCACGAACAGAACAGTGCGGATAAGTGAACATTCCATATTAAATTTATACGAAAGCAGCACGCGAATCAATTCACGTATCTGGTCCAAAGTGTGGCCAAACCATGGACAAATGGTTGGCTGTGGTTCAGTTGAGACTACTTTAAACACTTCACTGTGTAATGTGACGAGAGACTCAACCATAAAAATGCCCAACGAAATCGATTTGAGCGTAAAAGCTTTTACCTATTTTGAGTTTTACACGAACCAAAGTCAATGAAATATCGGCTCGGTGACTTCGTCAGGCGAACAGGCAATGCACAAGCGCCGTTGTCGTTTTGAACGTGCACAATGTAAAACATAGAAAATACAACAACAGCAAAAATATGAGAAAAAAGCACCGCATTTCATTTTCCTTCCAGCTTGATAATGCATTTGATTTTGATGAATGTGTGAAATTATTTAAGGTTATTCAATGGTACAAACATAATTATTTTACGTTGGTAAAACTGTTGCTGATGTCTATGAAACATTTGAGCATTTGAGCATTTGAACATTGAATAACTATGACGGAGAAAATCGATAAAAATAAAATGGAGGAAACAACATTCAATGAATTTGTGGTAAATTAATAGATTTGTTTTTTATGACTTCATAAAGAAATGAAATTGGTCGACATTTTTGCTCTACATTTGAGGGTTCATTTACCATTCGGGTGTATCAATTACAAAATAGTTAAATATCCAAATGGGATTATCGAATTTCACACTCAAACAGAATATCAAAAAAACAAAAACACACAGTGTTGTCTGTAATTCAGTCATCAAGTGAATATTCTGAATGATTAATCCGTCGAGGTTGTTGTTGCTGTTTTTTTTTTATTGAGCTGTCATTGATTCATTTATTTGGTTGAAATAATTGTAATTTATTTATCCATGATTGGCGTAATTTGTACGTATCGCGCGCGTATCGTTGCGGCACCACTGCCAACCAATGGCAGTTGCATTAAAATCGGAGCATCTGTAGGAAATTGCGTTGGCATGCGATTTACATTGATATATTGTGTTCATGATTATGTTCAAAAAGTGTTCAGACGTCGGGACTAGCGCGCGGGCGCTCGACACACTCGGTGGTTCGGTGGAATACACACGAATAAGAAGCAACAGAAAAAAAAGCCTCAATGTTTGTGTTTATATTTCGTACGGAACGACGGTCGATTCAATTGTGTGGCTTTGGCAACCTTCACACAGAGAGCCAAAATATAATAAGAGATGTCGCGCGCGCCGCACACATAACTTTTTATGCGTGTATTTGTGCATAGTAAGAGCCCCTAGAGCTCTGTGTGAAAATGAACGAGAGAACACACACAAAAAAAAACCAACAACAACACAACATAGAAAATTCGTGTCGTGCTCGGTCGATGTCGAATGCGGAATGGGAGCACTGCTGTTTATTGTGATACCGGCTCGACTGGCTCACTGTGTCTGTGCCCCAACACTCTGTTCGGATGAATATGGATGAATTCGTTGTGTGCGTATGTATTTTCATTTGTATGCGAGAGTTTTTATTTTCATCTATCCACAGCTGACGAGAACTCTCCGTACACCGAACACTGTATACATACAGTTTATTTTCCTTTTTATAGCTGCTTTGCTTTTCGGATGCTTTCGTGCGCAATAAAATCGACGATAAAACTTTCCACCAACCGAGACCAGGCTTATGCTTTATTCAATATTTGTTTGTTGTTGCAACTGTTCGTTGAACCAAGCGCGTTCACATAAAACTCGACCAGATATTGAGTGTTTGCCTACAAAAAACATACATTCACACACAAAACCCATTGCGATGGCATTCGGTGTGACGGCGTTCGAGCGAAAACGTCGGCAAAGTCAAGTTTCTTTTTTCTCTCTCTCTCTCTCTCTCTCTCTCGGCATACGGTTCAATTTTTCGCCACATTACTCTCAAGAGGCGCAACACATCGTCAGCAAATTCAACAACGAAATGAGCTTAACTAAGTTTGACTTAAGCGCGCTGATAATCACACTTCCGACACATAACAAAAACAAACGAAACAAAAAGTTACACCGCCGACTGTAAAACGATAACGATACTCGTCGAGACGTGGCCACAAATTACGTTCGGCTCACAGCCGATTCTCTTGCTTACAATCATGTGTGTACCGTGTGCTATGTTACTTGTGCCATGCACCATGTATACCAATGTGTACGCTTCGTTTACAGTGTGTTGGTTTTTGTGCGGCTCTGTGTGGCACATCAGTTTCGATCGGAATTTTCGCATGAAACTTGAATTTCAACACACAGCCACACAGCCACAGTTGTTGTACTGACAGAACTCTCACCAGCCAACACCGATCAACGGCACACTCGACAACGAACGAAATCTACTTTAAGCCCTCAGTCAGCAACCTGCATCGAACGAGTCAACATCAGTCTCGTTTCGGAGTCTCTTGTTTTATTTCAAACAGCTTTATTTTCGTTGCAAACGTTTTATTCGTACAATTTGGTTTTTTTTCGTTGAACGATTTTGTTTTTGATTTTTGTCTGGAATAATTTTGGTTTAAAATTTTATTCGTCACTTTTACGGTGCCACCGAACAAAAAATCGGTTTTTGATTGTAATGTTTGGTTTTTTTTCCATTTTTAATTCCATTTCAAATTGGTGTTTTTAAACTCAAATTGAAAAAAAAAATTATGGATAAATAGAAATTTGTGTGACTTTGAATATTTGTTGATTTTTTTTGCGTTTCCGGAAGTTTATTTTTGTTATTTATTATTCATAAGCTGCACAAAATAGTTTTTTGTTTTTGTTTTTTTGAAAATAATACAGAATGAATCGACCCGACCAAAAAAATACATAAAATAGTAAACAGTACTCACAAAAATGTTGCTCCGATCGTAATTTGGCGTATAAACATAACACATAAATCAACTATGAATAGCGATCGCAAAACAGAAAAGCGATTTGAAACCACTTGAGCTGGTACTTGAGCCGTGCTTAAATTAACAAAGCAACGACAACGACTTAATATGCGATTGAACGGCTTAGACACACTTGGGGCTTTAACGAAAGCTTATTAGTTGCGGTAAATAGATTCAGTTGTAACGCGTCACTGAAATTGTAATGAACAGCTATGATGACAGTCAACATTCTACATCAAAACATCACATACACGAATTGAATGGTTTCAATGAATTCTCTTCTCTTTTTTTTTGCGTCTCAGAAAAAAAAAATCCGTTTTAACAAGAAATGTTCTTGACGCGGTCACACTCTCAATACACGTTGTCAACACACATAACACAATGCGTTATATTTATTCAATGCTTGTTTGTTCGATTCGGATTCAGTTAATCTGTTTATTTAATCTTTCAATTTCACTTTTATGAAGTGTTCAGTTCATTAATTTCGGGACTTTATAAGCTTCGATTTTAATACGATTTTTATTGCTAGTCAACGATTATATGATTCTTCTTCTTTTAAATTGAAACTTCAACAACTGGCAGTTTGTTCGAAAAAGAAGCAGAAAAAAAACGAGAGCGATTCCATTTCAATAAATATTATACAATAATATGCATGTGATTTTTTATGACTTTGATGTTGGTAATGAAAAAAGCGAACGAACAAACAGCAACAACAAAAATCACACAATTTCAAACGGAAACTGGCTTCTGCCAACACAATGTTTTTACGATATCAAAACCGATTACGGGATGCTTATGGCTCAAATTATGCACATATATGAATAAAATTCCACTTGTATTCTGTTATTCACCTCGGTACGAAATTTCAAACGGTGTATTTTGTTGTGTTCACACAAACAAACAATTGCAAAAACACTACTGTCAATTTGAGCACACCGTAAAGATATGACTCGACGCTCTCTCACTCTGTGTATCTAGCAAGAAAAACAAAAACAAACACAAAACTCCAAAACTCCATAACGTTTATGCGAATGGTTACATTACATCGGAAAGGCAATGAAAACATTCAGCATTTCCCGTACACACACACACACACACACATAAACACAAATTCACTCACACACACAATGATATGATGTGTGTTTTGCTGCGCCATCCCATTGTGTTTTGTTGCATATGCAAAGAGGCTTAAATCGAAAGACGAACCATATTTGATGTGATGCGCGCTACCCAAATGTAAATGTGTATTTCATCAATTTCACATACAGTGTGCGTGTGACCATCTCTTGTGTCAGTGTCTGTGTGCCAGCTTCGAGTGTATGTGTGTGTGTGTGTGTGTGTGTGTGTGTGTGTGTAACGGTGTGTGAGTGTGAGTATGTGTGGCGGCCGTGCAATCGGTTTCGTGATAGAGAAAAATATTTCAAGAAGAGCGAAATGTACGAATAGATTAATTTCGAATGTGTACATCTTTCGGAATTTTAAACGCAAAGCATCGTTCACGCGCAAATTGTATCGCCAGATGAAACGGTAGTTATGTGTGTATTCAAAGCACATTCAGCTGAAGTAGCAGCACAACATCGTGTGCCCTGTGTGCCTGCTACGTGCAACAACAAAATTGCCAGTGAATAGAGTGAGAGAGAAGGAGAAGGAGTAGTGAGAAAAAAAGCAGCACAATTGCAACGTAGCATTTTGAGATTGCTCCATAGTTCAAGGGATGGATAAATGTCGTTCACTGTGCATCATCAATGCACACACAAAAAGCTGCCTCGTTTGACATGAACATCTTCAATAGAAATAAATGTTCAACCCTTTGATCGACTTTTTAGAGCAAAATTCATCGTTTGAAAATAAGAAAACTTCTGGATTCGGAGCAATATTTTTTTTTCCATTTCATTCGCGCAATTCCTCGATGTAAACATCGACTTCAAAAACGAAACATTTTTCATGAATTCGTCATAATTTGATGATATGCTGACACCAGGACCAAACAAATCACTCGGCACACAACAAACAGCAGAACAACAATGTCTTCAATCCCATTTAAAAACTGAAATTGATTTGGGTTTCTGGTAAAAATAAACTCCGCTACCGATTACATCACCATGCGCGTCCAATTTCAATTTATATGTTTGGCCATTATGAATGTATGGAATTGGATTGGAAAAAATCACTTTGTGTGTTCGTTTTTTTTGCGCATTATTTTGCATCGTTACTTTTAGGAAAAGGGGCGACACTAGGTGCCTCTGTTGGAATTCAACACTCATGATATGTATGGCCTTATGTTCGAGATTTTCTTCTTTCTTTTCAGCAGTAACTTTACATCAGGTCGGCTATCATTTAAATATGCGCACTTCATCTAAACACTATTGAAAATGCACGTAAATTTTGTTGTTGTTGTTGTTGTTGTTGGGCTACATCGCAATTTGAATGCATATTTCATGACATTGCGCTGTGTATACTGGCTTTTAACGTCATACACACACTTTTTTTTAGCTTAACAACCGTAGTGTTCTGTTCCTTTTTATATCGTTGTATATTTCTGCGGCCATTAGCACGTAGAGAGCAAATAATATTCCATTTTCGAATAATGCTTTCTCTCTCTCTCTCTCTCTCTCTCTCTCTCTCTCTCTCTCTCTCTCTCTCTCTTTCTCTCTCTGTACATGCAAAAAAAATCTTTTACTCATTCGTTTATTCGTTCATTTATTCGTTTGTTCGTCATTCTTTCGTCCGCTACGTGGCATGAAATTTCATTCTCGTGCTTTACATACTTTATTCGGTCACAATTTAATTCCATTCTCAATGCCAAATAAATGAATATGTTTTCAGTTGAAAAATAAAAATTTGTTGCAAACAAGCAATGTCATACATAGATGTAGATGCTATACGCCAGATTGATGATTACATCATACTCATCATCTCTTCCTCTCTTTTTCCATCTCTCGGGAATGCTTTGTTGACGATACTTTTTTTTTTACTCATAATAAAATTTCTGTCAAATAACTTTGACAAGAGAATTTAAAATTGAAAAAAAAAAATCCGGACGATGCGTTTTAAATTCATGACTGACTAAACGAGTGACAGAGTTATTATACGAGTTTTGTAGAGTAGCGCTATCAAATACGTTTGAACGCTGAAAGCTATTGCAATGAACCAAATAAGTGAAATTCCAATGCAAATTGTGATGCAAATGGCTCTAAATGACATCGATATGGTGTAGCCTTTTACCCCGGAGCCTCTTTAGATAATCTTTAATCACTTTGTGGTCGAACAATCAAAGTTCCATCGATTACAATGTAATTTGCATTTACAACTTGAAAAAAAACAAACAAACAAACGACAAGTAATCGCATGCGTCCAGCCATTGCGAGTTATTGAACGAATATAGCTTTACAAGTGGCGTTGATGCTTTTTTCTATATTCAGTGCCAACATATTGCACTCTTTCAAAAAGTTTTTCGTTGTGGAAAAAGACAAAAGGCTGTATGCACACATAGTGCCAAAGCCAAAGTGCAAAAAGCTCTTCGACCCAACAAACCATACAACAACAGACAAAATGTAAGCAAAAATTCCGTTGCGTCCAGCAATTGGATAACTTATGGATAACTTCTAAATCGAAATGCCACACACGAACCCAATAGCAGCACAGGTTTTACTCTCGCTTGCTCGTCAGCTTGCTAGCTATAGTTCGGCTTTGGATGTGTGCTTTCAGTGAAAATAAGTATAATGACATAAAAACTTGGATCTCTCAGTGCGTTGCGTGCTATGCATAGCCACTTTCGAGGCGTACTGTACACGTCCGTGGATGTATGTTATACAAAGATAATCATAATAGTAATAATCATAATACGCAGCGATTTGTTTTTGGTTTGCTTGTTCGCACAATAATTGACGATATAAGTGATAGATGTCATCACAGTCTGTGATTTGATGCGATGAGAAACTTTTTGATGTTGTTGTTGTTTTTTTTTTGGTTCGTTGTTTGATTGTTGCATTTGTGTGTGTGTGTGTGTGTGTTTCTCTTTTCTTCATTTGCTCATTTTTTATTTTGGCTTTTAAGCTTTTACAGTACCGAGCCCAATGTTCAATAGGAAGTTGATTTTGCTAACGGATTGTGACCTATTCATTGATTAGCCAAAAAATATCATCGATAGAACGAATTAATGACATGATTTTGCTAAAATCGTGTTCTCAATTCTAAATCGAATGTGTAATTCCCGTTAATTGGCTGGTTTCCAATCGGGAATTCAATACATATTCGGAAACTTCGAATGTTTGTTGTCGAACTTTTCTATAAAATGTATAACCTTTTGACAGTAATAGTGAATCAAGATGTGGAAAACAATCACTTTATGAGTACAGTTCATTTTTTCGCATCAGCATGCCAGCCCAAACAATGAACAAATCGCCTTGAACATTCGGAACGATAGAGAGAGATTAGAATTCAAGTGATGTTTCAAAATAACGCCCGAAATTATAGATTTTTGTTATGTATTTCTCTTTTAATCGGCCATGTACATAATATACAAACCGTTGAAACGATGAATTTCAACAATGATGACGAACGAAACGATAGAACGACACAACGGGCCAACGAGAAATCCAAACGACCACTTCGAACCATTTTGGATTGGGAAAATGTGTGTTATGTGTAGAAAATGTGTTCGTATAAAACGTATAAAACTGCGAAACTGAAAATGATTTTCTCTTTGTGCTGTTTGTTGAGTATGTTCGCGACGCAATACATAATATTTGGTGAGATAGAATGAGAAAGAGAGAACGAGAGAACGAGCAAAAGAGGGAGAACAAACGAACGCTGAGAAAGCGGAATGGGTATTCGGGTACCACACGACAAGCCCCATATTCCTCATATCCATAAAGTATTTTGATGTAATATGCTCTTTGTGCGTATGTGTTATATGTGTATTTTTCGTGCCGATGTATTACATTCAGCGACGGTGCAAAATTTATTTGAGCAATGAAAATCATTTACGTTCTTAGCCAAACAAATTCGAATCGAATGAACACACATAGAGAGGGAGAGGGAGAGGGAGATAGAGAGAGACATAGAGAAAGAGAGTGAATGCCAGTGATACCACCATCATGAATATAGCAGAAAAATTACGAACTATAGCGAAAATTATGCTATGCATTAGCTGCCGATACTGATGCTGAGAGCCGAACATACACTTTGTGGGTAGTTTTTTTCTTTTTTCTAGAACGGCGAGCGCACATTGAATGAAATGGTGGAACAATGGCACGGTGTACGATGGCATGTATATAGATGGCGATGATTTGATGATATTGCGCCACTGTTGGAAAATTTCTGCAAAACTTTGCGTAGTTTGAGTTTGAGTCTTCGTGTTCATTGGTGTTCCATCTCTCTCTCTCTCTCTCTCTCTCTCTCTCTCTCTCTCTCTCATTTTTTCGTTGATTCTCTTCATCTCTCCATCTGTTTCTCACTCTCTTGCTCGTGCTTGCCCATTCTCCGCTGGGATGCTGCTTCTTTTTTTTTTGTTCCGCTCTGCTAGTTGCGTGCGTTTTGTGTTGCCTTTCGGTACATTATTTTGACTATTATGTATTCTGTGTGTATGAATGTTTGTGTCCTTTTCGCCCCTCCTTCGTCGGGCCCCCCGGAATATCTCTGGCAAAAATCTGTTATTGATGCGCTTTTCCTCACACTCGAGCAACCGTAAACGCACATAAAGTCTGGTTAAGTTAGATTTAGCGAGTGTATTTGTAAACATTGTGCAGTGAACGGGTGAGTGTGAGCGAGAACGTCAACGAATGTGAGCAAGTGAACAAATGAACGAGTAAATATAACGAAATTGGCATTGCAAAGGCAATAGCAATAGATGGATGCTGCTGATATCGTGTGTATGTATGCGAGCGCGTTTAAATGTGTGTGTGTGTGTGTGTGTGTGTGTGCACCCGAAAATATGGTGGTGAATGTTTTTCAACCCACCGTTATGCTGTTTTGTTGAATTTCGGGTGGAAATGAAAATTGCGAACTTTCGATGGAAATGTGCTTTAGGTGGCAATAGTAAGGCATACGATCGCGCATTCGTTATTCGCTTCCATAGCATTGGTTGAAAAGTGTGTGATATGCGAACATAGCCACTTCTATAGTTACATATCACATCAACGGTGTAAAGAAGACAGCAACTACAAAAACAACAACAACAAATGTTGCTATTTTTTTTCAGTGTGTTATTAATGGATGGAGATGGCAATGTTTCGTTGGAAAAACGGTTGTTGTTTCAGGTTTTATGCACAAGGAAAGCACATATTTGTCGCACATTATGTACGTTGAGGCTACATAACAACACACGGATACATACTTAACCACTTATTTACCGTTAAGAACCCATTTATTTGTAACGACATGGTTACATAAGTCGCAGCACTGTGTGTTTTTCGCTCTCTCTCTCTCTTTCTCTCTCTCTCTCTCTTTCTATCTTAATTCATTTTTTCTCGTCATAAAAATAGAAAAATAGATTATTCTTTTTTTTTTTGCTGAACATAATCAACCCTTCTAATGCTGCGTGATTGGTATTGTCGTTCAATTGCAATTGTTAAATTGATTCAATTACAACATGCCAACGTAATTGAAATGCTTTAACGAAGAAAGCACACCACATGAGATGAGCATTTTCTCGAATGTGTGTGTTTTTGTTGTTGTTGTTGTTGTTGTTGAAATTTTCAATTTAATTTGTGGCATTTTTCAATATATAAATCTATCGTTTAGATACCGTTAACTTCAGTTCAGGAATTGTTAATATGCCATAGTGACTGTTCAAACTAAAGCTTTTTTGTATCAAATATTCATCAGGAAGAGCTAATTTAACTATAATATTCGTTTTTCCCATTTCTGATGGCATTTTGCCCTCTTGAAATCGTACCCTGCACATCGTCCATGGACAAAAGTTTGGTAAGTGGAATTTTTCCTTTTCGACAACAACCTAAAAAAAAGAGCCCCGAACCGAGAATCGCATCGATATTGAAAAGAGACACGAAACACGTATTTGATGGCATTACATAAGCAGTAAATACATGACGATGAATTGTATAAACAACGGTAAGTATATAATTGTGGGTGGAAAATATACGGTTACCATATACGCGCGTCACAGTTCAATTATATTTATTTCGAACATTGTCACATTCATTCTTCCATTACTTTTTTTTCCCAAAGCTTATGTACGGGAACTGCAAATAAATTTTTCGAAATATAAAATTGAGAAATTTCACGAACATCGTCTCCGATGGGTGGGTGAATGCAAATGCAAAACGCAAAAACAGTCAATGTTAATGTTTAACCCGGATCGACTTGACGCGCTATGTTCAACATTGAAAATCCCCGAACAAATCGACCGAAATTATTGTATGGTGTGAATGGCATAGTGGCCAGAAGGAATATGATACTGAATATGAAAATTAAGCAACGAATGATTATCACACACATTATTCGGGTTAAAATGAGGTTTCAACTAGTTTTTCAGTTAATCTATCCATGCTGAATATTGATGTATAATTTTCATATGTGTATAATAATGATATCGCCAATCAGAAATCAACACATTTTCCATGCACTTCTGAACATTCAGTTGTCAGCCATGCTATAGCACCAGTATTGGTGGCAATTATTGCTTGCAAACTTGCAATACAGAATGAGTGCAAAAATGCAAATGGCCGGAAACCAATGTTACATGCTTTATGGTGCTTAGTGTGAATCACAAAATAGTTGGGCTGTTGTCGTTTTGTGAAATCTTATGTGAAAAAAAAAATGGCGTTAGACAAAAGCGACACATGCTCGATACCATCGTGCAAAAAAGAAAAAAGAAAACAGAAAAGAACACATGTCACGGAACCGAAAAATGTATGAAGCTATCATAAGAGAGAGAAAAAAAAGCGGAAAATTGTGTAAAAGATGACGATTTTTTTTCTGTTTGTTTGTGGCTGGTGACACGCCCAAAGTAATAGTCAAACGGAAAAAATGGCATAAAATCCGACCAGCCAAAAAAAAACAAGCTAGCGAAACAAAAACTCGTTCCGTGATATCCGATTTACAAAAGGAAATTGTTGTTGGTGTAGCTGCTCGTCGCTGTTCATATTATTTTCTATTTTATGTTGTTGTTTTTTTCCGTAAATTGCGTTAAAGTGGATGGTCGTCACCGAATTTTGGTGTGGCGCATTGCGCCGGTTCCGATATTTAGAGTTGCTCTTCTTTTTGGCAATTTATATTTATAATCAAGACGAAAACAAACAACAACAAGATTTTGAATAATCTTCAATATTGTGTTGCATACACACAGGCACGCACATCAACCCCCAAAACCAGCAAACATTCATTCTCTCTCTCTCTTTCTCTCTCTCTCTCTCTCTGTCTCTCTCTCTCTCTCTCTCTCTCTCTCTCTCTCTCTCTCTCTCTCTCTCTCTCTCTCTCTCTCTCTCTCTCTCTCTCTCTCTCTCTCTCTCATTTGCTCGTTCACATGGTCTCATTCACTCAACTGCCACAGCCATTGGTCTTGCTAGCTCGCTCACGCGCACCCCACAACCACCCGAACGCTCGCTTCCAGTCAACATTATAGTTTGCCACTGCTCACAAGTGGCTTTTTGCACTGTAAAAGTGTACTTATATGTTGAACGCACATACGTTTCATGCCTCATTCGGTCTCTCGCACATTCGTATATTACAAAATGTGTAAATATACATTACATTTAGGATTTTGGTAAACGTGCGCGCGAGAGGTGATTTCCTAGTAGCTTGCTGCTACTGCTGCTGCTGCTGCTGCTAGTGATCCCCGCTCTTACCACTTATTTCACTTGCCAACGTTATTTATGATTTGCAATTTTCAAGCAAATTACTGTTCACTAGGCTGGATGTTATCAGATACGTATGTTGCTATTGCTGTTTGTGTTTCCATACATGTATATATATCTTGAGAAATCATCCCCTATTTTGGTTTTGTATTCGATAACCTCATTTTGACTTTGGGCCATACTCAATGAAATCAATTGTCTGCTTGTGGTTTTTTCTTAGCCCCAACTATTTAGGGTTACGCGCACATATAGCACTTCAATGTCATTTAAAGCTGTCCAACAGATTTAGCAACGCCAATTTCTTTTTCCACATATTAAATGTGGTGTTTTGGAGTTTTTCGATTCAAAAGTTTTGCCACAAAAGCAATGCTGACGATGACGTGAATAATTCATTAATCTCACCGAAAACAAGAACATCCGAATCGTCGAAAAGTTCATGTTTGCGCGCTTCTCGTTCGCATACTCTCTCCCTCTCTGTCTCCACATCTCCCACATTCTCACAAACATTGTCATTTGTTCTTTTACGAAAGCTTTTTCTCCAGTTTTCACGTTCGATCACGAAGCTTTTTATTTTCATCTTTTCGTTTTAGCCTTTCTAGGACAAGTAACTCATGTGAAATAGTACTTGGAAACATTGAATACGCTTAGAATGTTGGCGACCATATCGCGCGCGCACACGATTGTGCAAAGGAAACGAATACAACACCACAGAGCGAAACCATGAAAAATCGATAAAATGCTCAACATTTTTATTTTTTGCCACCCATCGAAATTAGCGTCTGTGTCGCGCCTAATGGAACTTTTCTATCATCATATTCAATGATGTTGCGTGTTTGTTTCTGAGCGCCACCAACTCACTTCGTCTCGGCTCTTGGATTGCTTACAAAAACCAATTTGAACGAGCTTGCAACCGAACGATACGACCAAATGGAGGAACGAAAAACCCCCGAACAGAAATTTCCACCGATACTCGTTCTCAATTAATATGAGCCTCAAACGCAACTTCATCAAATATTGTTTGTTATATTTGTTAAATAAGTCTTAAAAATTTAATAATAATTCAGTAATAAAAACAGAAAGTATAAATATTTTAACTTACCCGTGCCCCTAAAAAGCGTGCCTCGAGCAACTCTTGCTTTCGTGGATCTAACGCGGCTTGGAAGTGTTCCATTTTTACCGCAGCACCTGATGATGAAAATAAATTACGTTCAATCATTTTTCTGTGTAACGTAAAACAATTTTCTATTTCGAAATTGACATAAAATAATGCTATATCACTATGGCATCCATCGCATCAAAGCATCGCATTCGGAGAGTTGTAGGTACCGCAAGTCAAGTGTTTTGTATGCTGTACGAGTTTAAGAGCCATTGTGCTCATCGCAAAAGGATATTGAATGTGTGGTGGCGTCACCACCGTTGGCAAATGGGAAAAAAAACTAAATATTCAAAATGGCTGACTTTAAACTCGGCAAAAAAAAAAGAAAAAAAAAAATTAAATTTCACATGCAAACCAATTGCTCCGATACCGTTTTGCTTGAGTTTGGGTGTTAATGCAAAGCATAAAGTACAACCATGAAATATTGAATTTGTTCGTTTGAATTGTAGTTGCTTCGTTTCATTTAATTTATATGCGAAATTTCAATCGGTCAAAGGTCAATTTGTTTTTATCATTTTAATTCAAAGCGAAACTATAATCGCATACTACTATTTTGACCCTATCTCATCATAGGAATCGACTCAAAATATATATGACTTATTTATGGTCAATTTGGTTTTTCATTTACTTGTCGTAATTTGTTGATTTTTAAATTTCACATTCGTTTATTTGGTGTGTGAATAGAAACGAAGCAAAAAAAAAAAAACGGCCAAACAAATTGTAAGACGATTTCACAACAGTTCCGAACATGTCCGAATCAACTGTCAACCTTGAATCCATAATGCGACTTTTATCGATTTTGCTTCTCTCACCTCCGTCGGTTTGTTTGCCACTCAGAAATATTAATTTTCAATAAATATGAAAACTATACACATGTCATTAGTAGTATTGTGATGGACCGCGAATATGACGTTTTCCATAACGCATGCCAATTATTTCAATTGAATTATTCACGCCTCATTCGCATCTTGTAATTTTTGATTTATTTTTATGTAAAATACGAATATATGGATATGGATGATGTTGTTGCTTCGATACAATTCATGCACAAACTACCTTTTGGCGTTAACATGCGAAAGTGATAATTAGATGACGTCATAAAGACATGACACAATCATTTGTAATATATAGAGTGGATTCGAATTTAATGGTGTTATATTTAGCGAATAAGCTTGCGCAAAATTTCACTTTCGATTTGCATACGGCTTCCAATTTAAAATTGCTTGAAATTGGATATGAAAAAAAAAATAAATTCTTAGAATGAAACATGTTGTTATTCTAATAGCATCAAAGAATCACAGTATTTTCTCGCTACGGAATTTCCTACGAAATGTCTGAAAAAAAAAAATTGTCTTGATTTAGATCTCATGAGGATTTTTTTCCCGTTGCTATGGCTTCGAAGTTGTTGCATACAGAAATTGCATGTTTGATATTGCGGCGAAAAAAAGACTCAGCAACAGTTGATGAAAGCAACGGTAAATATGACTGAGGTAAGTAGATTTTTCTTTTTTTTTATTTTTATCATGAAAAATTCTTGTTGAATTTTTTGAATGAAATCGGAATTTCCAATTTAAAATGATTAATACGATGCTGTTTTCATCGACAGGACAAATTTTAGTGAACAATTTTCAATGAAAATATATAGGAAATTAAATATGAATTCTCATAACGAAGAAGAAGAACCAGATGCGATTTAACTGACGATTGATTAGATTTATCTAAACTGACATAATAGACCCAGATGATATGAGACTCAATTTGTCTGAACAACATCAGTAGTATTGCAATAAACACTTTTATTGCCTCTAGGAAGTTAACCACCTCTAGGCTGTGTACTGTTTACTTACCTCCACCGGAAAATCGACGCCGATCAGTCATCCCTTAAATTACAGCTGCGCTCCATTCGTTCTGCAAGTAGGAGAATTCAAGTAAAAACATTAGACATTTATACGGAAATCGTGTGGCCTAAAATGAATACTTTCGAAATGGAATAGAATTCGATTTGTAAAACATATAGGTCTCTCTATAGAGAATATTTCTTAATCGCGTTAAAAATGTCAAAATATCTAACTTTTATCAATATACATTGTCTTTCATTTTTATTATAAAAAATGCACACCATTTTATTACCACAAAGTAGATAATAAAATGTGGTTGACTAATTGCAACAAAAAAAAAAACAAATAGCCTGTTATCATTCGTACAAATCGGCGTGACAATGTTAACAAAAACTGCTAAGCTAAATGTAGATTCAACACGAACATTCGAGAAAAATCTATTTGAATTTTTCGATTTGTTTGGTTTTGCACACACTGAAAGCAAACACACACACATCAATCGAAACATCTAAAATGCGCATTTTATAAACATTATAACAACGATTGCCAACTGAACTGTTGATGTTTTTGTGTTTGAGGTTATGGATTTCCATTCGTTCGTTCTCGTTGGCTTTATCTTTAAATCAATAAAACATAGACAAGAATTAAATGGATTGTTCATGCTATTCTAAAATAATATGCCAAAAAAAAAACAAAAACAAAACGAAAACCCAAAGTGCATTGTGAATGGGTGCATTCGATGAACAGAACAAAAATATAGATGTGTAAATATTGGGCCAGAGAATGGATTTTAAATGTTGTTGTAATAATCGTAAAAATCACTTGCTCCAAATCAAATATTAAAAGAAGGTCACATCAAGCGCTCAACAAGCGCTGATTGTAACAACCAATTTATTTCGATTCCCAATCCCAATCCCAATACATTTGTATAATCTACACCAATTTTAATCAGCCATTTTGTTTTTTCCTTATTAAGTTTTGTGAATCAAATGAAAACAAATATGCTCACATTTGTGTTTTTTGCTTTTTTGGCGACGTCGGTCGTATATGGAATTATATATTGAACCAAGTGAATGTATGACGCATTAGCATTAGCATGGAATGACAATACACCGAGTGTAAATGTATTTGCTGAGTAAAATAAGAACAATCCCCTTTATTTTTGCTCGCAAGTTTGATCGTAATAAATCGGCCTAGTAAAGTCACAATGAAGCACGTTCAAAACGATGAACTGCGTTTCAAAATAACAAAACAATAATGTTCGATTTCCGTTTCGATTCACCATTAAAAATTTGTTGGATTTTGTTCAAGAGGTTGCTCAAATGGTTGGTCGTCTTTGCGGTAGCTCACCAAGTGGATTTTCGACTTCATTTAATGTCGACTCAATGCAATAATAACAGCCGAACAAAACTAAATCGTACGATTTGAAAATGATAGAAACGACCCTTTTTGAAACCTGTTTTACGTGTGTAACGTTTGCTGTTTGCTCTTTTGTTTCGTTTCGTTCGGTGTTAGTCTGGCTGTTGTAGTTACAATGCGTCTGTCTTTCCTGTAACATATTGCCCATAGTGTTGTCGCGCACGCATCTCTTCTTCATGTTGTTGTTTTTTTCGTTTTCTCTCTGAAATTCTTTTAATGCTTATCGCCCATATAATAACATATTACGCAGTTTAAATGCACGACACAATGAATCAAAGAGAAAAATAAAAGACGATGTTCACATTGTAAGTTGCAATGCATATTTGGACACGAGTCGTTTCGAATGCGAATCGGATGTCGAACGGTTTGAGTTAAAAAAATGTATGGCGAACACAGTTTACACCAACGATGAAAGAGCATGCGAGCATCTAACATCGCATAAAACGTTGATTTTTTTTTTTCATTTCGGTTCCGTTCAACCAAATTCAAATGGCTGATTGAGAAGATGAACAAAATTGTGTGTTTGTGTGTGCTGTTGAAGTTGTGCTGCTCTCACACTCACACAATTTTAAATGTTTTAAATCAAAATGCAAAGACTTTGTATGCATTTCGATATGACCATTTGTGTATGCTCGGTATGAGTGAACGAGTGTGTGTGTGTGTGTGCGCGTTCGCGAATTCGGTTTCTTATTTCACATTTCGGAACGGATATGAGTATTTGTGTGTACTCGCTTTTGTTGTACACATTTATACATCACAGTAATCGCCATTTTCTAATTAATTCGCATTTGACCTTTAGTGAAATTTATACAATAACGAAGCGATTGCCGAGAAAAATACACAAAACGACAAGCACACAAAAACGAAAATATGATTGAACATGATTACAAAATGATTCAATCGAGGTATACGAACAATGCCGAACAAAAAGAAAAACTGTTTCAAATTGAAATGAATTGAAATGGCGTTGAATGACTTTATCGCCAAGTTGAAACAATTTGCAGCTGTTTTGGGAATTTCATCGAGATTTTTCTCGTTTTTGTGTGCGTGTCTGGGAACTTTCTACTTTTATTTTAACAGTGGAATGCAAAACATACTAAGTATTTTTGGTTCATCAGGCCCTTTTCTCTGCGTGAATATTCAAGAGTAAATTTTTTCTTTTTTTTTTTGAAAACATTTTTGTTTTGTTTTTGTTTTTCTCTATTCGAATAGAAAGAACACTCGTGATTGTTATGAGTCACAACTATGCACTACTGTTTCCAACCATCAAAATCGATATTCTATATTTAGATTACATGTTTCTTCTTGTTCGTATTTTATCAACATGATTCCATTGAATATTGAATCATATCAGTTTTATTTTCTGAGGCTAATAGAGCTGTGGTTTTCTCACTCGATTTCAAATGAATTGTTTATGACTAAGTTTTTGGGCGAGAGAGAGTGTTGCCCGTTTTCAAAGTGTTCAAACCAAAAAGGAAAAGGGGAAAAATTAACAGCCAAACCAAAATTACATTATTAAATGATGTTAGTGTTTTTCGGTTTTTGGTGTTTTTTTTTTGGTGTGTAATCGGATCTCTTTGTCGCACGTTCGCCATTTATGCACGATCGTTGTGTTGACACCACCAAAAAGACCCTTTTATTTCAAAAAAGAGGCATTTATTATGTCTTCCTGTTAATGTTATGCGCAATAATCGTCAAACATCGAGCTCAAGTAAATAAAACCACGTAGTGGAAAAATTGATTGTTTGACTGTCCATATTTAGAATGTAGTGCACGAATGTGTGTGCATGTGTGTGTCTGTGTGTGTGTGTGTGTGTGTGTGTGTACAATTGTGTGCTGTTACTGCGAAAAAAAAGAGAATACAAGTTGTATTAAAAACTCAAACCGAACAGCATACACTCGAACGTGTAATCGTTTTGTTAATTACATCGACAAATCGAACGAACCAAACCACTGACAGAGAGCCAGAATGAGATGAATATATACGAGCTGCGATTTGCAGATGCGTCACAATATATAATAGTTTTGCAGCCACCTACTCGGTTTTGCATTGAAGAACGCAATGCAACAACTCGAAAGCCTGTATGGGGTCCGATGTTGAGCTCGAGATATTGATTGAAAAATCGTGTTGCTTGCAAAATGGTTTCCATTGTATTACAATTTTTTGATGGCTCAGATGAATATTTGCATTGAGACACACCAAACCAAACCAAACCAAACAAAAAAAAAAAAACAAAACAAATCGACAAATTTCGCTGACAATAGCGGATTCAGTTGTAATTGTTAGTATAAAATATACAACAATATTCGGTAACGTAGTAGTGGCATTTCCATACCCGAAAAAAACAACAACACAAAACTCATTGCCATTTTACCTACCGCCAAATGACACGTTTGAAATTCATGCGATGCTCGATCTTTTATCACCATCTATTTTATTGATATTTGAGTAAAGTTAAACAAGTTTTTGATCGTTGTTGTTGTTGTTTCTTTTGTTCTTTTTGCCTTTGTTTCGATCAGGTCACACACATAAAACGAACAACATAACGCTTTAACTGGGATCTATTTATCTGTATTCCCGTTTTTTTTTACAAATTCGTTTTCAATGTAACATCACACAAACATTCTGTCAATGATTCTCAAATAAAATGATTACGAGTAGCAAGCTTCAAAATTTCGGATTATTTTAAACACACAATAATTTCTGTTCGGTTCTCATACGAAATTGTTTTCGATTGAAATCTTTTAATTGAATCAAGTAATTAGCTCGTTCATTTTACACTCATTCTTCTTATATATTTTGTTTGTTTTTTTTTGTGTTTTGCTCATGCTCATTATCGCTCTATCACACTCGTCACACTATCTCGGTCAATCAAAATACTGAGTTAATCAATTAAGACCGTACGATATGATCTAATGGAGAAAATCCCGAACGAAATACATTCGACTCCGTTGTTGAAACAAGTTTGCACCGAATTAAAAAGTAACCAAAATGTAAAACAAACTCTACTCGCACCGATCCATGCACAGAGCAACAAAAAAGAAGAAGAAGACCACGAAATAACAAAAAAAAATCATTGAATTTACGCGATTTCAATGTTGTTCGGATATCTATCACACTGGTGTTCGCCTGAGAGCACTTTTGTTTTGAGTAGCAATCTTTTTAAAATATGGCCGCCATTATCGAATTCAACAACACAAGACGAAGAGAAATAATAAAAAAAAAATATATAACAACAACACAACATACAACATTTATAAACGGAGTATCTTTTAACACACCCGGAATGTGTATATTTAGTATTTTATCCGTTCATGTAATAGGTTGGCAGTACACACATCATATGAAAAAAAAGGCAGCAAACGACAACCGAGAACGTCACAACAATAAGATTGCTCGGGAATATAATATATCGGGTATTAAACCATTTCTTTCTTCGTTATATGGAACTTGTATATATGATTTTTCTTGGTTGCTTCTTCTTCTTCCTCCTGTGTTTTTTTTTTGGATTTCTCACAATGCCTTTTGTTCCTTCATTCCTTTTTGGCCATTTACAACTGTTTTGCTTTTTCTATTTTCATTTATTATTTTTTTTTTTTACTTTGTTCTCATCGCATATGTTTTTAAATGACAACTTGTAATTGCTTGGCTTTTGTCTTCATTTGGTCTCGTTTTATTTAACCTTTATGGCCGAAACAAATGTTCATTCTCATGAATTCATCAAAATAAATAAAAATTATGACATTTATTTACCAATGAAAATCTTGTTAATCCAATACAAATCGAATTGTTGCTGTTTCGTTTCATTCACTGCACTTGCAAATTTTGGTTGTTTTTTTTTATACAAATCAAAATGAAGAATATTTTGTTGCACGACCAAAAGAAAATGGATTTTTTTGTAAAAAAATTGTATTTTTTTCTTTGTTCAAAATTGTACACTTTGTTGTAACTTTTAATCAAATTTTGGATGAATGTTTAGTATGTTTATTTTTTTTTTTCGTTGGTTTCTTTGATTTTTTGCAACACGAACACGCAATTTTTCTTTTTTTTGTTCAATCAATCAACACTTGTAGTCAATCGCATTTAAAATCCAGATTTAATTCGCCATTAATAATTCACATTGTTCACACTTGAAAATGCGTTTTTGATATGATTTGGTTTTTGTTTTGTTTCTACGCGAATCAAAAAAAAAAAAAGAAAAAAAGAAGAAACAAATTGAGTTGATTTCACCAATTTGGATTTTGTGAATGAATTACAGTGAAATTAATTTTTATTGCATTCACTCTGATTACACACTCACTGTGTTTGTAGACACAGAAAAAACAAAAAAATTGTTCTTGTTGAATTTTCGTAATTCCTCTCGCACACTTTCAAAAACGTCGTCACATAATCGGGAATAGAGAGAGTAGTAGCAGCAGCAGCACCACCACAACACAAGGAACCAGAACACAGAAAAAAAACCACGTCGAATTTTTTTTTTTCGTAATGAAAAAACAACAACAGTGAAAATGAAACGACAGCGGCGACGACACAGAAAAAGACTTTTGACATACGATGCGAATCACGCACACGCATACCACATTCTCAGCGTGTTCATGTATAATTTATCGGGCAGCACTGCCACCATCCATCCATCCATTCAATAGTAAAGACAACACAGAAATTGTTTTCGTATGTTTTGTTGCTTTTCTCACAGTGCTCTGGTTTTCTGATGTGCTGTTGCCATTGCTATTGATATTACTATTGGCTTTGTTGTGAACGCGCTCGTGCGCCAATGTGAGCATGTCTATGTGTGTCGATTACTCACTTTACGGCCGAGCCATTTGTCAGTGTGCTGGTATGAATCTCTCTCACACACACACACACACACACACACACACTCTCTCTCTCACTTGTGTATGAATTCACGCGCCGTATGTGCGCTTTGACATCAAATACACAGGGCAATCGTGTTGATTTCGTTACTTTGAACTTTTCGCTCTTGTGTCGCTGTATGTGCAACATTCGGCAAACTGAAATGAAGGTAGTTTTGTATTTTTGTTCCGGTGCCGGTTTTTATCAAGACTATATATATATATACTGCTGTGTTTGAGCATCGATGTCTGGTTGGATGGCGCACATATACATACATTCACTGGCTGAATGGCTGGCATACACACACACACACACACACTCATGTGTGTGTGTGCTATGCACGACTTCGTTCCATCCATCCGAAAAGCGAAACAAAACATTTGACTCAATGCAAACACATGGTGAACGATACCTACTCTCACGACAATCAACCGATATATGTCGCTTCATGTGTACAAAAACCAATTGACTGACTTTAATCTGATTGCTGGCGTACATAATGAAGCTGTTAATTTAACGATTACTGTCATAAAATTACGACATTTTTTGTCGCGATTTTTTTTTTTTTTCATCACAAGAATTTTTTTGATTGTAATTTTTTTGTTTGTTTGGCAAAATTCATGGAATTTGAAAGAAAATATTTTATTGGCGATATTTTTCTTTTATTCACATGAATTGAATGAGCAAGGTTGTAGTTCATTTATCACCGCAGAGGTAATTGATTAGGCAACACACATTTTGCCTTTTCTTCTTACATGAAATCATTTAGCAATGCTCTCAACCATCTGTGTTTGGTTTTACTGCACGTTTTTTTCTTTATTGTTTACTTTCGAATAACATAGACACTTGATTTCATTCGAACAATTTCGAAATTTGGTTTGTGTCTCGGTTCACGTGACACGTTAGATTTGTTTCTATTCATAAAATACAAGCGCTACATTTGAACGTATACAAGAAAACTGAAATTCACTTTTTACGTTTAATTTTACACATGTTTTTTTAAATACCCGATGAGAATCGATTAAGAGAAATTTACATTTATTTGATGAAATGTTCGAATCAATCAAAGATTTCTTTGTAAATTCAAAAATAACCATTACAATTGTAATGATTGCAGTGATATTCTTGAGTGGGCGAAATTTGTCCGTAAAACATTTACTGATTATCAATTTTTCATTGTTTTTTTATGATTTATAGAAATAAAATTCGATTTTGTGTGTAATTCCAATGAAATGCTCAAAATTTATGTAAAAAATGTAAGCTAAAGCAGTATTCCAGGCCATTTCATTTCACATGCGTTTTTGACTATGCCGATATGACAATTTTTCATTTTCCAATTCTTATAATTCGCCAGCGCAACGACAGCCGAAATGCATTAGGTATGAGTGGCAATCGTGTGAAAAATTTGTCATTCAGTGGGGTACCAAACTGACGGTACACTATTGAAAAAACCATATGATGATTGTTGATTATGATCCAAGTGATTATACCACGACAGGCTGATGCTTATTGATTCGAGCTGTCAGCTTTGTCTTTCTGATGGTTTGACCAAATTTATTCCACATTTTTTCCCATGTTTAATGAAAAATACAAAGTTTTAACTGCCATTTTTTGAAACGATCCAACAATTAATGACACAATTCTAGTCTTTCGTTGGAGTATA